>CM032625.1:27089006-27689006 GCA_019097785.1 Fraxinus excelsior | reverse complement strand
TTGACAAGAATGGACCATAAATGCTAAATCCATATAACCATGATATCCTACACCCTTAACCAATTCTAAGACCGTTTGGGGTTGATTGAGCTGTTGTAGGGAGACATTGAGATAGATGTGGATTCCATGTGTGCTAATTTTGTGTGGATTGTCTGAGGCTAATGAGATGAAAATTAGGTTGAAATCTTAAATTGGGGGTCGATTTTTGAAAATGAGTGTTTATAAGGGGCATTGCACGAAAAAAATGAAAATGAAAAAACAAGAAAAATAATGAATAAGTAGTGTTATTTTATTGTAAAACTTCTCTTTGTAGCCTTAATGACTCGAGTGATTAAGTCTGTAAGGATCTCTGAAAACCTGGTGCCCTATGGTCATCTGATTTGGGAGTCATCAGCTGAAAGCTCGCTACAAGGGTCATTTAGAAAGCTTAATAGAGAGGAGTCTGCTAAAAAAAGGCTAGATGACTTGAGGAAGCCCCGGATACTCATTTGAAAGATTTAGACTCTTGATGAGGGATTGTTAACATAATTGATTCTTATAGGTTGAAGCTATCTAAAATAAGGAGAATCCGCATTTATTGACTTGTTGAACTCCAATTAGCAAAAATCGAACCAAACTAGAGAAGGTAAGAATTAGTATTATATCACAAAGTCAACCTTAGATTGCACCTTGGGAAAAGAGTGAAAATAGTAAAGTTTGGTGGTGTGTATCTTACGAGCGAAGAAAGGAAATATATGGCTATAAAGGGTTGGGATTTGAATCAATTTATGACGTTATGATGCTTGACATGAATCTTCACACACACATGTCGGTTTTACATTGAATAGGTAGAGATTGATTTAACATTGTAATTTTGAAATAGTTTATAGTTTCAACTCTGAAAGTCCAATCCCGAGGGTAAAAGCAGATTATCCAACCAAGTTAATTTGAATTCTTTTTTTTTCTTTTTTTTTTTGTAGTTAAACTTTACATTGTTTGAGGACAAACAATTGATCATGTTTGGGGGTGTTTGATAAGTGTATTTTATACATTTATTGTGTCGTTAAAATGAAGCAATTGTCGTTATTTTAAATGATTCGAGGCTTAATTTTGTATATATTTTGTTTGCTAGGTACATCTCGATGCAAAACCATGAAATTGAAGAAAATTGGTTGAAAATTGGCTAAAGTGGACCTAGTCCAAAGTTTGGGGACTAAATCGCAAAGTGTTATAGATTATTCGGACCTAGTATTGATTCTTGGAAAGATGTTGGAGTTAATTACACGAAATTGGAAGATTGAGGGTCAAGAAAATACAAAGAAAGAACAAAAATAAATAAAGAATGCAATTCGGGGACCAAAGTGCAACAATTGAAAGATTTTTATACCTGCGCGCGCGCAAATGCATAATCTCTCACGCGCACATGGGCTTAGTTTTTATTTACCGAGAGTGAAACACTTGAACGGCGCACGGGCAGGAAATACACGGCGCGCGCGCACAGGCCAATTATGGGCCTAAACGGCCCGATTTTCTGATTTTATCCAAATTCTTATAAAAACCAAATTTAACCTACTTTCTAAGGGAGGTGAACGGCGTGAAAGACTCAGAGCATATCAAATCCAAATTTTCACCACAAGGAAGAGTTCAACTTAAGATTCAAAAGCGATTATCACAAGAGATTGAAGATTTAAAAACCGGGTTGAAGAGTTACAAAGAAAAAATTGAGTTTTCACTTTCCATTCATTATTTATCATTCTGGGTGATGTTTTTCCAAATCTTTTTGTGTGATTTCCAGAACATTATGCTAGACTAATTATTTCTTGTATTGGATGGATGATGAAACTATTGGATTTCTAGTTTTTAATTCAAGACTTGTGATTTTTATTTTGATTCTTGCGTTGTGATTCTATAAACATGCTTTTTCATATTGTTTTAATGTTTGCGCACCATCAGGACAATAAGTTACTGATTCGTAGTGTTGGAAAACTCACGATAGGTAGAACACTGTATGTGGAACACATGATGAATAAATATTAGGAATAATATTTGTGAAGTGTACGATCTTATGTGATAATCCTATATTTTAATGTATATTCATCATATAAATGCGGACTAAGAATAGGATTATGTCGTGATCAATATAGGTTTTATTATATATTGGAAAAGAATAATAAATAAAAGGGGAATTATCGATCGTCACGAATGTAAGGATTGAAGTAATTATCACAAGTTGAGAATTGAATGCTAGAGTCACTTAGTGGAATTGGAAATCCAATGCACTCTTTCACATTTGATTTAAAAACCATAATTTTATTGTTTTCGTAGTTTTAGAACATAGTTAAATAAAAATCCACCATATCTTGTTATTGTTTCGAATTTAGATATATCGATTGCACTAGAATTAATCATTATTCCCATGGGATGATAACTCATTTATCACAATTATTACTTGTACAACGAAAATTTACGCTTGCGGGATTATTTTGCAATAGAACCGACCAGCCTGTATTCAAATTTGGCTTCAACTTATTGTAGACTAGAATTGGTCAAGTTAAAACTAAGTTATGAGCCTTGTGTTGATCTCAAAAAATAGTTAATATTCGTTACAGTTAATTGTACATTTTTCTCTTAATTTCTATATTTGAATCCTCCTTTCTTGATTATTTGATGGTCTATTTATGGGAGATTGATATGAGACATTATTGATTATTTTGTTGAAATTCTTTATTTAGTTTCCATTTACGAAGCTTATTGATATTCTTGTTTTTCATGATACTTTTTCAGGAACGCTCAATTTTTAGACAAGTGCACGGTTTATTAATATCAAGATTGATTTGTCATTATTTATATTGAGATGAGCCTCATACATGTCCGAGCATTCTTATTATGTTTCTAGCCAAAATGTTAAAGCCCTACACATTCCTTTATTCAGGCAAGACTTTCTATAGCAAACGTAGCATCCAGATGGACTATAATAATTCTTGGATGTAAATTCAAATTTCACATTTCTATCACTATGAATTGAATGATTTCTATATTGCTTCTAATACTGAAATCTTAAAACAAATTAAAGTTTTATTTTATCCATTACATAGCTCCTTATTTTTCTTTGAAATATCATACCAAGTAGAGATTGAAGTATAATAGGTTGGTTTCTATTTATTTTGAGGCATCTTGCCGAAGTTGAATCTGAAGCTTAATGTTCTTAGTCATTTAGAGGCATTCTAGCAAAGTGGAATCTAAAGCTTAAGAATGTTGGCTTCTTATTCATTCGACTACATTTCTTAAAGCATAATCGAAAGGTTAATGTAACGACCTGACCTTGCTAGAGGTACTGTCCGTTTTGTAAGAGCATAGACACATCTTATCCATCACGACTTTATGATGCGTCCTCATGATTCGAACACAAGACCTCCATCATATGGGAGTCTTAAGTTGAATTCTAGTACCAATTGAGATATGATAACGACTGCGGCGCAAGGTCGGGTCGTTACAAAAAATGAGCAAGTACGATATGATAACGACTGCAGCGCAAGGTCGGGTCGTTAGCTCAATTGGTACTAGAATTCAACTTAAGACTCTCATATGATGGAGGTCTTGGTTCGAATCTTGGGGATGCGTTAGAAAGCCGTGAGGGGTAAGATGGGCATATGTTCTTCCAAAGCGGATAATAGTACGATATGATAACGACCTGACCTTGCGCTGCAGTCATTATCATATGAGAGTCTTAAGTTGAATACGTACGACATGATATCGACTGTGGCGTAAGGTCAGGTCATTACTGTTAAAAATGTGACTTCTTATTCATTTCAAGACAATTTTGTTGAAGCGGGATTATTTTGTCACTCCAAAGTGTATTGGCCGAAGACATGCCACATTGGGCGATGCATTAGTCCCCAAATTTGAGCCTCATATTTATATGAGATGAAGAACATATTTGAAGGGCTTTTTCATAATAGGCGACTTAAAATTATCAGATAAGTTGAATAGTGTGATAGGTTGTGTATAGTACTCATAATAACCTTGGAAGAAGCATTAATTTCACCTATCATTTAATACCACATTAATGTCATCTAGATTGGAATTGTAATCCCAGTGAGACTAAATAGCATTACTCTTTTACATATTCTTATAATGATTGCAGTTGCCAAATAGGTGCATTGAACAGTGCAAATGTGTAAGGCGCGAACATAAGGTGCGTGAAGCATTTGGACGTCCATTTAAATGTGGGTGAAGCCTTTTTGCACTCTAAAGCCCAAATTGAATCTTTGATGTATGGTTAACATTTCATGACATTTGATTTGATCATTGTTATTCAAGATATAATACCAATAAAAGGCAAATGCTGCTATTATTTCATTTTCTTTACGTTGCGTTTGAAATATTGTAAGAGTTCTTATTACCATCTAGTGCGTTGGTGCAAAACTTTCTTCAAAAGAAAATTTAGGTATGAACTTTTAATCATATTTTGTCCTCCATCTTCTTCTCTATTACAAATATCTCCATACTGATAAACTTTACGTGAAGTTGAAATTAGTACCCAAAATAGTGATAGTGAGGTAGAAATTAGCTAATGATACTACCAAAAATCACACATGTTGAAATTCGAGTTTGACGATTGAGAATGAGCACGAACGTGATCTTTCGATACCTGAAACAAAGGCGTCGGTGTATCCTCGTCACCCCTCAAATACCAACCAAGAGGGGGGTGTGTGAATTGGTTTTTGAAACTTTTTCGACACTTAGTCTCAAAACTATTCAATACACAAGATATAAATGTGAAGTGTAATATAACAAGTAAATATGCAAATACGACAACTTAATTCAAGTATGGATATAACACAATATAAATGGCAATGTAAAGTAAAGTCCAATAATGTAAAGTTAACAAACCAATTTAATGGGTTTCGATACACAATGTATTTTACGTCCCCTTTACCAAGCTCTCCGTCACGAGTAAGGTCAAATGTACTATAATAGTAACTTACAACAAGGAGTACAATCCTTAAGTGACTTACAACAAGCAGCACCTACCCTTAAGTGACTTACAAAAGGAGCACATATCCTTACAATCGAGTTTTCACAAGGCTTTCGAAACCGTCAAAATGTAAGTGATAGTTTTACAATTGAAGAAACTCTCTTAACCAATGATATAATCAAGTTATGTATTAGAGAGTTAAGATAACACTTCAATATATAACAAATAGTAAATCTCAAGTATTTTTGTTGTAAACTTTGATGAATGATGGATAATGAAATAGTTTGTATCTTTGTATCAAAGTTTTCAACCAATGATCTTTCTTAACAAATAATACAAGTTAAGTATGAAGAAAGATTTACACTTAAATCAAAGTGTTGGCAAAAAAAAACTTCTACCAAGAATGAAGAATAGATGAGATTGTGAAAGTTTCTTAGCAAAAAGAATTCTTGATAAGATAGATAAAAATTAGTTTGATCAATCAATAAATTCTTTTTAATAAATGAAATAGAATTTATAATCAAGTAAACTCAATGATTTTCAACAAATAAACTCTTAAAAAATCTCTTGTAAGTTGTTCAAATTGAATGGAAAAGAGATAGGTATTTATAGAGTAAGAAAAACAAGTTGCAGGAACTTTCGGATGCGTGAACAGTAACTTTCGGTCGACTGAAACGATAATATATCCGTTGAAAATTAAACCGTTGGAATTTCGGTTGACTGAAACAGTAACTTTCGGTCGATTGAATTGGTCGACTGAAGTTGACTTTCGATTGACCGAAAGTTGACCTTTTTTTTTTTTTTGGAAATTACTTTTTCAAAATCTTTCACTTTTTTATGCAAGTAATGAATTATGAAAATGATTTGAGCTTTATGCACTTGCTAAGAATCGAAAAGTTAATACATTTACATTTAAATTCCAATACACGACTTCTAAACTTTATTTTTCAAAATTCTTGTTCTTGTCATTCTTTTGACTTGTATCTTGATTTGTGTCTTTTGCGAATCTTGAAGTTCCAATTCGATCGTTGCATGCAAATCTCTATCGTCTCGAATGATTTTGACTCTTTCACTTTGATCTTTATTTCGAGTCCGATTTATAATATGTTCGTTTTGACAATATTTTGATCGTGTTTAACATTGAACTATCATAACTAAAAATCAAATGTTAGTAAATAAAATAACTTGTTTGTTATAATCAACCATAGGTCAACACAATATTCATCAATTATTCATCAAATGAGGAGAATTCATAATTTTTGTGAGAGAATTGAAGACGATTTGCAAGAATTCAATCAAGTGAAGATTCAAATCTAATTTTTGGGCAAAGAAGAGAAGGCGCAAGTGGAGATTCATCAAAAAACCATTGAAGAGATTCAAGATTTCAAGATTCATCTTCATCTTCTCAATTTATCAAAAATTTGGATTATATCTTTTCACTTAAATATGATTTCTTGCAATTTCAATATATTAGGCTAATTTTATACATTGCTAGGATGAGATGAACCCTTGTTATGATTTTTTTAGTTTTTAATTAATTATTTTGACTTTTATTTGATTTAATTTGTGGATATTTATTATTGTTTTTATCGTTATTTTCAATTGTTTGATCACCATTGAATTGTTAGTGAATTTTATTGTTTTCGAGAGAGACAATAGGGTTTAAACACAAATGTAATAAATATTGTAAGGTTCGATAGAGGATAGAGATATACCCATATGCTTTATATGGTTTCAATATGTGTTATAGTACTTGTTGATGCAGTTATCATATTTGCATTTTTCATCTAGAGATAGAAAGATCACATGAGGGGAATATAATTGATTGCTATCGAGAGAGACTTTCAATTAAATTATGAACATTGACCAACATGAATAATTTCAAATTGTCACTTTAATTGTTACACTAAAAATAGAATAACAAGAGGGACTTGACATCTTAGCAATGCTCCTCACATATTTGAAAAATACATTTACTTACTTTTATTATTGACAATTTAGGGATTAGTATAAATAATCATAAAATTTATTTTCTATTCGATTAAAGTTGCAATGAATTTTAACTCGGTCGAATACGTAGTCTTTGTGGGTTCGACACTTTATCCATCACTTTATTACTTGTTCACGATCCTATTCACTTGCGGGACATCAAATGATCAATTGACTCATTATAGTCCTAGAAATTCTTGAATAGTAGTAATTGGATAAGGTTAGAGTCCTTACAGGGAAATGACTATCAACGCTCGATCATATAATACCTTGGGAAATTGGCTAAGGCAAATGCCCAACCTCATAGGTCGAGGACGACCAATGTAATTTTGCAGGTATTCATGGGGATCAATCCTCGAGGTATCCCGAGGACTATCAAGCCTCAAGGACACGGGGTCCCATAATTGAGAATGGGGAGCCCTGGCAATCCTCGTACTCGAGGTGCCATAATGACCACATTATTGGCCTCTGTGCATCCACTCCTAAAGCTCGAGAATTAAGTGTGGATGCACATGAGCTCGATCCCTAGTGACAGGCAAGTGGGATGCTTGTGACCTAAATGTTCGAGATAATTCGAAGTTGTTCTCTTTATGAGCTTTGATTGCTCGAAGTAGAATATGGCTATGAATATGGGCCATTGGATGGTTGACATGTGGCAAGATCCAACGACCCATGTGGTGACCCTTAGGGTTCCCTTTCAATGCCTATAAATAGCCATTTCACTTTTTTACTTTTCACTCTTCTGTAAAATTCCTCCTGCAAGGTCGAGCTCGATCACAATTATTAGGATCTTTTGGTCGTTGGGTAATCATTAAGGTAAGGCTCGAGACTTTAAGTTATTTTCTTAGTTTTTATTGAGAGATGTCGAGAAATGATGGTTCTGGGAGTTCGAGTGGTAGTGAGGATATATGAACCTCCATGATCCCGTAGCTGTTCTCCTAGATGTTCACCCTAGGTACCATAGTAACGTCAAGTTTAAATACTATGACGAATCATATAAGTTTAAGGAACATCTCGCTATGGCTGCAGCTTGAGAGTTTGGGCTAATGCCCTATTGCAACATTAGGTCGCCCTGTCCTGGGGATAAGATGGTGATTGCTTGGGAAAGAGAGTTGGTTATTTTTAAGGACATATTGAAAGCTAGGTTTAGGTGGCCTTTGCACCCATTTTTTCTAAGTATTTTGGTCGAGCATTCCATGTGCCCGAGGTAGTTAGTGCTCATCTATTTCTTCATAGCATGTAGGTATCTGGGGATCGAGCCCTATGCCGACCTTTGTTGAATGGTGTTCGAGCTCAAGCAGCTCTCCCAGTACACATGTTTTGCTTACTTGTCAACTCGAGGGGTTTTAGGGTCCAGAGCATGCCAAGCTTGTTAACGTACTGGAAGGATAGATGGTTTTACATAGTTACTCAAGATCTCAACCTTTCCTTTGGTCAAAGTGGAGTGTCACCAATGTTGCAAAGTTTTGTAGGGGTCAGGCGCTTATTTCAAGTCATTAGAGCGAGATAGGCAGATGCTCGAGGGGCTCAAACCCTTAGTGCTAGATATGAAGGAAATCTTCGGGAATAAAGTTCCAGACCTCGCCGATGTTAGAGGCCTCGAAGGTAGGGCTTTATACCTTGTATTCTCGAGTTATATTCCCGATGATATGGTCCAACTAATAAGTTTTATTTTTTGTGTAGGAATGTCTTTCGATCCTTCCGTACTCCGTAATCTCATGAATGCAAAGGCCAAGGCACGTTAGCCTTAGGCCGAAATATTGACAAAAGGACAAAAAAGACCTCAAGTGTTGAGGCTAGAGGACACAACAAGGGGCATGGTGAAACTTCCTAGCCCAGACAACATGAGCCGAGCCCTAGGCATGTATGCTAGCCGACTAATCACCAGGGAACTTCTTCCTCGCCATACCCCCATGTTGTATACCTCGAGGTCGATTGTATTCCTTCTGTCGCCTCGGTTATCAAGGACTTCGAGCGGTGCCACATGGTGCTGAGCATAGTGGCTAAGTATCGAGAAGACATTGGGTTCAACGAAGGGATGAAAGCCATCAAGTTCCTCACCTTGAAGGTAAGAGCTTAGGTTACGTTTGGAATTTTTTTATGTATTTATCTCGACATTCACACGTGCTCGTTCCTTTTTTCAGACCCTAAGTATTGCCTGAGGCCTCTCTTTGCAAGGGACGGATGAGTAGCATAAGATGGCCGGGCTTGTAGAGGTTGTCGAGCTAAGGGATAAGAAGCTGGAAGATCTGAAGGCTGAGCCGAATCTATTTTGAAGGAGCGCGATGATGCCAAGATTACGTTAAGGAAAGGTCGAGATGAAATAGGTGTTGTAAAGGACGAGGCTGATGAAGCTAAGTTAGAGCTCGAGCGCATATGTAAAGAATATGAAGCCAAGTTAGTTGAGGTCAGGGCACGAGCTTAGCAAGAGTTCAGGATGTCTGAGGAATGTGACAGGCTGAAGGGTTGAGTACGCTTCAGGTGCCTACCTCTACGCCTTTAAAGAGGCCAGAGCTTATCTTCGGGCAAAGCTCCCTGATGTTCAACACCGATAACTTGAAGTCCATGCCCGACATGGCTGACAGCCTTGTTCTATCTAACACCGAGGACACCATTGATGGTAAGGGTAACGATGATAAGGTCAACGTTGTGACCTTTGACCAAGATCCCGGGTATGATGATCTAGATTAGGTCCCCCCCACCCTGAGCTCTATTTTTTATTGTAAATTCTTGATGTTTTACAAGTATATTGCCCGACGACAAGTGCTTTTATGTTTTATTTTTGACATACATTGCCAAATGATATGGGCTTTATTTTGTCAATAATATGCTCGATCTTAGCCACGTCCTTTTATGCTTTATACTTATCTCGATCGTATTAGCATGATACTGTATGTAATGATGACTCGTCTGGGTTGAAGCTCGACCTTATCCAAAGTAATTGATCTCGAGCTCTAAGACATGGCTTGTAATTAAGCCCCAGGCTCGATGACAATATAATTAACGATCACAATGACCACATGATTAATGATCTCGACGACCATACGATTAATGTTCTCGACGACCATACAATTAATGATCTTGACCAACAGACAATTAATTGACTTTTCGATCAAGTTTTGATCTCGACGACCAGACGATTAATGATCTTGACGACCATATGATTAATGTTCTCAACGACCATACGATTAATGATCTCGATGACAATTCTATTAATGATCTTGACCAATAGACAATTAATTGATGAAGTCTCGAGCTCGACAATTAACTGATAAAGTCTCGACCATAGTTATGGAATAGGACTCCTTGGATCAATCAATACCTTGGTGCTCTAGATCAAATGCTCATATTTTCTTCTGGGTCCTGGAGGAGATTTTCATTAGTTATGAACTCAACTATGGGGTCCATCCATGAAGGCTCATTCTTGATGTACATGACACTCAGTTCCCGACCTATGCTAGGCTCTCTTACCATTTTGATGTAGACTGTTTTATCATGTCCATCTATTCCCATAAAAAACAAGTCTTTATAATGCATCTGCCTTTCTATTATCTTCCCTGGCTATCTTCGGAATTTCGCAATCCTTGAATCGTCTCTGAAGATCATACACTTTCAAACAGTACAAGATCATTTTTTCCTCATTCATTTCGAATGATCCTTCAATCTGCCCAACCACAAGTTGTGAATCACTAAAGCGCTTGACATGTTCAATTTTCAAGCTTTCAGTAAGTTCAAGAGCAATGACAACTGCTTTATACTCCGCTTCATAGGGTTAGAGTCCTTATGGGATAAGGACTATCAACGCTCGATCATATATTACCTTGGTAAGTTGGCTAAGGTAAATGTCTGACCACACAGCCCGAGGACAACCAATGTAATTTTACAGGTATTCATGGTATCAATCCTTGAGGTATATCGAGAACTATCAAGCCCCAAGGACACGGGTCCCATGTTTGAGAATGGGGAGCCCTAACAGTCCTCATGCTCGAGGTGCCATAATGACCACAGCAGGTAAGATTGTTGTTCGCCAGCAGAGATGATAAGTTGCCTCTTCTCTCTCTCGGACTAGCTATCTTGTACAAAGGAGACAGGTTACCTCATTCCCTCCTAAGCCTAGCTCTTCTCTACTTCTAACACATCATCCTCGCCAAACTTTCTATGTTGTTAATCTAGATGGGAAAAAGGAATGTAGTTTTAAAAGTTCAAAAGTAATGATGGCTTCTCTTGGGAGCTTGTACTCAAAGATCCTAAGTTGGTAGAAGATATGAGGGCAACAGAGGAAATCATTTGTTGTTGAGGCTAAAAGAGAAGTCATTTCTGGTAGTGGGCCTGTTAGCAAGAGGCCAAATGAAGCAGCAAGCCAACAATATTAAACCGAGGACTAATAACGTTATGTCAAGAGCTACAATGACAAGAATTTGGCATAGATGGAAGTTTGTATGACCATGAGGTCCACTCATATTACCATGGAGCTTAACAACTCTCTAGTGGAGAAGACTAAACATCATATGGCTATGAGGAGCTGGCTTCCTCTATTGACCACATCAGATAACATTGAGAATGGAGAGCCCTAGCAGTCCTCGTGCTCGAGGTGCCATAATGACTACATCAGATAAGATTGTTGTTTGCCAGCAGAGATGATAAGTTGTTTCTTTTCTCTCTCAGATTAGCTGTCTTGTACAAAGGAGACATGTTACCTCATTCCCTCCTAAGCCTAGCTCTTCTATACTTCAAACACATCATCCTCGCCAAACTTTCTATGTTGTTAATCTAGATGGAAAAAAGGAATGTAGTCCCAAAAGCTCAAAAGTAATGATGGCTTTTCTTGGGAGCTTGTACTTAAAGATCCCAAGTTGGTAGAAGATATGAGGGCAACAGAGGAAATCATTTGCTGTTTAGTGGGGTTGTTAGCAAGAGGCCTTGAAGTGATCCAAATGAAGCAGCAAGCCAACAATATTAAAAACTGAGGACTAATAACGTTATGTCAAGGGCTACAATGACAAGAATCTGGCATAGATGGAAGTTTGTATGACCATGAGGTCCATTCATATTACCATGGAGCTTAGCAACTCTCTAGTGGAGAAGACCAAACATCATATGTCTATAAGGAGCTGGCTTCTTCTATTGACACTTAGAAGAGAAAAATCGAGACACTAAAGTTGGAGGTTGCTAAGATGAATGATCAAATTGTAGTAGTCTCATCCTCTTGGAAGTGTTAAAGGATAAGCTCTGAGATAGAGATATAGATCTTTAAAACCTTGCTTAGAGATATAGATTAGTTTGTGAAGAGATCTCATTGTCTCATTAGTATAAGAGAAAATGAAGGAGAAGTTGAGAGATAAGGAAGATTGTTGACCTTCGTCAATTTAAAAGCTCACCAAAGTGATTAAAGCTGATTTTCAGTTGAGTTTAAATCTCAGAATAGGGTTATCATGTCAGGGTGAAACTCCTAGTTTAGTTCAGCTCAGCCTATCTCGATACAACTTCCAGCTCAGTTCAACTTATCTTCAAGAGGAAGGAACTGATGCCATCATTTGGGGAACATCATCATTACACTCTGATTTTTTCACTCTAAGACTGACATTACACCTTTAACTAACCCAATCATTTCGGGACACATGGAAAAAATCATGTGGCACCCTTAATTGTGATCAAGTTGGGCAATGACTACTCCACACCTGAGCTCCAACTTGGTACATGGAAGATGACCTCAACCAGGGACGGAGCCAGGAATTTGGTTCAGTGGGGACACAGTTTAGTTGACTCTGAACTTTGAATTTTTGGTCATGAAATTAATGATGATAAAATTATAAAACAATATTACAACAATATTAAAAATGGTATAGTTTATAAATTATACTTGTTCCTTACGAGTTTTTATACTTTAATATTATTGTACAAAAAGACTGACTTTTACTGACCTCCAAACATATATTCTCTTGATTATCCGTGCCAAATGCCTTCACTAGTTCACTAAATCCTTTGATTTGGCAAGAACCCCTTTCGAAACATTTGAATAAACAGTATGCGACTGCAACACTTCATCCAAGTCTTTCTCTCTATTGCAAAATATCTCCACCATATTTATTTCAATTCTTACATTGAACTTATGATCAAATAAGAATCACTCAAATACCAAATTATGCATCTCAGAAATTACAAGAACTAATTATAAAATGATATATTTTTGTGTTAAAAAATACGATTTCATTGAATAATTACTTATAAAATCATCATTCTACATTCTATTCTTACGTAAACAAGAAACTGGAAAAAAATTAGACGAAAATCAATTTAAAATTGAAATGGATTCTTAGGATGCCATATTTTGAAACCAACATTTCATGACTAAACAACCACAATCAGCCTCTAGCTTTTACTCATAAATGAGAATTAAGGCAATAACAAATGACCATAACGAAAAAAATAAAATAAAGGGATTTCATTATCTTCATATATGACAGAAAGAATGGTGATCAATTTAACTATTTCATAATATATAGCATGTTAATCAGACATTTTAATTAAAAATTAGAGCAAACCTAACTCATAATTAGAACTGGATTTGCTCCCAATATCCTAATATTAATATCAAAATTTCAGGAATAATTCACACGCACATAGAATTGGCACTAATAATAACATAAAACATGTCAACATGTTCCCCCATAGGAATCGAATTAAACTATTGTACAAAACCTACTCCAAACTCTCTCTATTTAATACAAAAGCACTCTTTCCATGTTACGTTAACTATCTTTTACTATTTCAGCACAATTTACATATTTTAGCTTAGATTACCACTTTTCAATCATCAATTAAGTTGACAAAAGTGACTTAGTCATTATTTTGACGTCAACATTTTGGCTCTAGAAGAATGGCCATGTAAACAACAGCTTCATACATCTCACAAGAAAGAATTCTAAAAAAAATCAAATATCCAAACTAAAAAATCACAATGAACAATCGTTCGACCTCTAGAGATCCAACTCGAACTAACCCTCGTGATAAAATGTTTCTTGTTAATTCCAAAAGAAAAATGATTTTGCTGAAAATGTTAACCCTCAACTCCCTGCAATGAGAAAAGCAATAAAACGTCTAACTAATATTGTTAGCAGAATGAAGAGAAACTATGTCCAAACATCTCCCCTAGCAGATACTGGGGTGGAATCTCCAGCTTGGAAACAAACTAGCCAACCTCATACCAAGGAAAGCCTTCACTTCCCAGGCTATGAATCGTCTAGGAGCAGGACAAATGAGGTTAGAAACAATCCTTTTCTAATATGATGGACTCACCAAAAAGCTGGAAGCATTTTTGATAGATTGAGCTCCCAACGATCGCCATCACCTAAAAGCAGAAGAACCAAGCCTTTCAAAAGTGATAGTCAAAAGAATGACGAACCTGAGATGAGCTTATTGAAGAAGCGTATAACCAACCTGGAAGCTAAGCATGAAAGTTCCATTGAATACTACTTTACTGGCCACTATTTTCCTATTACGAAAGATGTACTAGCTGAGCTATTACCTGAAAAGTTGAAAACACCTCAAATCATCGGCTACGATGGGGAGGGAGACCATCTTAGCCATCTGGACAACTAAACGTATTGGATAGAACTGCATAAAGCCACTAAAACCATCACGTGTCGATTTTTTCCATTAACGTTAGGAGATAAAGTTCAAAGGTAGTTTAAAAGAGAATGATACAATAGACCTTAGAAGGATACAACAAAAGTCTGTTAAAAATTGGAATGACATGGCTAAGGAATTCTTTCTCAATTTATGGGCTCCAAAGCTCGAACCACACCCAAGGAATGCCTCGTGAGTATTAAACGAGGATGTAGTTAATCTTTGAAGAACTATCTCAATAAATTCAATAAACAATCCATAGAGGTGGAAAAAATATCAAACAATGCCACTCTCATGGCTGTCCTTTCCTAACTAAGGTCGAAAACAAGTTATAGAGGTCATTCCATAAAGATGGGCCTAGGACCTATCATGAATTCCTAAGCAGGGCAGAAAAGCACATCATAGTAGAGGAGGTGACCTCAGATCATAAAGAACGAAATGTTGATATCGATCATTCAGTACATCCTAAAGACAAAAGGATATATAAGAAGCTCACACCTAAGCATAGAAAAGATAAATGAGACACCAACCGACTTCGCCCTTTCTCAAAAATGTTTCATCAGTACCATCATCTAAATGCCTCTCTAGAGTTGTTCATACAAATATAGGACAAGGATGTCTTCCACCAACCCCATCCCGTTAAGAAAAATTTGCCTGGAATAAATCAGCAAAGGTACTATAGATTCTATAGACAATAGGTCACCATACGGATGAATGTCGAAAACTAAAAGAACGGATTGAATCATTGATCAAGAAAGGCCAGCTTAGGAAATTCGTATCCAGATCGGATGAAGCAATTCACGCTACACCCGTCCATCAGGTTGTCCTGCTGCCCGTCTTGCCAGGTCGGTTGGCAAAAATTCCCTAGTCAAGGCTGAGATAAGAATGTTGGTAGAAGGAAACCAATATAAAGAGGTTCTTGTAGAAAATTCTAGAGACAAGATAGAGATGACTAGGTGTGGCAGAACTATGAAGTAGGTTATCACAAACCTAACCTTGGTCTCCCCAAGAACTTGGGATGGTTCAGATTTTCAGAAGAAGAGTCTCAAAGCGTGACTCAAAATCAAAGTAATCATAACCATGCCCATCGTAGGAATTCACGTAAGACGAACCCTCATAGATAACTAAAGTTCTATCAAGGTTCTATACTTGTAGACCTTGGAAAGAATGCGGATTGAGAAAAAAATATCTATTCACCGTTTGAATTCCTAAATTTAGGAAAGCGCAAGGGGACTCTAGAGGTGAAAAAGGCAATGGTATAATACTGAGCTAGCTCATGTAACTCAAAGACACACCTAAATAAGTCTATTGAGAGTGAGATTTTCTTGCTAAGAAAAATATACGAGAAATACAATGCATTCATTCACGCGTTGGGGTTTATTTGACTAAGAGTGAGGTGAAATTCATTTAAAATTAAGACGAAGAAGGGATGGATGGGAAATTGAAAGCCACCATCCATAATGTTTTTATACATGGCAATCTTGTGGGTCGGACTAGAGAAGCCTCTCTTTGGGCCAAAGGGCTCTATAAACATAATTGTCCACACGATTGGATTTGATAAGTGATTTTTTTCCAATCTAAGCAGGGAATCATAAAGTCTATAGCAGGGAATCATAAAGTCTATAGCATTTTGGAATCTCAAGAACAACCACTTCGACCGCTAGATCCCGTCCAATTTCTAGTTTTTGGTTCAAATACTTAGTTGAGCTGATATGTTTTTTGGGAGAACTCGGTTGGAAGGCATGAAGTTCGGTCGAATGAGTCCCACTATAGGAGTCATGGTATGATCGATTGACCCCACGAGAGGGGCCATTGACTGGGATGTTGACTAGCCAAGAGCATGGTCAAACGTCGAATAGCCTCTTGGTGGATCGACAGGCCGGCGCCGATCAACAGCCAACAACTGACTCGTGCCAGTCGACCGTCGACTTGTGAGGCCCGAGCGGGCATCGACCGGCCCATCTGATGATGGGTAGATCAATTTGCTCGTCCCCTTAGGATAAAGAAGTTAAAATGGTTTTATATATGATATGAGGAAAGACAACCAAAAAAAAATAGGATAAAGGAAGAGTAGAAGAATAACTTATTTTGAGAGTTTGAAGGAGATTGAATTTTTGCAAGTGGAGAAGTGATGGTAAAATTGAGATTTTCACTTTCTTATATAAGTTAAAATTTTGAATTTTGTTGGGAAGGAATTTCCCCAAAGATCAAACCCACACAGAGGGTGCCATCTGTACAATATTTCCATTACTCTACACCACTTGGATTGATCAATGTAAGGAATAAAGGTACTATCCATTATTAATAGCATCAACAAGAGGTAGAGGGGATAGTGATATTAGAGGCACCAACAATTATCGACTATGGCCAATAAGATAAAGACTACTCAATTAGTACTTTACGTAGAGCACTCCATGCTAGATCACCTACCACTACGAGGCCCTCTACGTCCACACTAGGTTGTCGTCCACTATGAGGGTCTCTACATTTATGTTAGACCGCGTACCATTATGAGGCTCTCTACGTTCACACTGGGTTGTCGACCACTATGAGACCCTCTACATTTATGCAACACCGTCTACCACTACGAAACCAACACTACATTTGACCATAAAAACATCCTTGAGTTGGATGGGAACCGTTCCACGGTTAACATGGGTGCAACAAACCGCTTGATAGATGGAATTCCCACACTTAGAATGTGGGCATAGTGAGAGTTGCTACGTGGGACACGTGACATGATAACCGCTCGGTAGTTGCATGGCTTCAGATGCCTATAAATAATCCTAAGGCGGAACGTGTATGGATCTAGGTAAAATCCGCTATTTGAATACTCATTTTATTTTTTCTTCCTACGTTCCTAAATCACCTACAAATTCTCACGCCACACATATAACGGGGGAGAAAGTGTCAACTTCATTTTGCAGGTGACATTCGTTAATCGGAGTAGTAGAAACACCTTGCGCCGCCAAGAGGACATGTAGATTTATTTTATAACCATTTCAACTAGGATTTTCATTTGTAACAGTTTGGTTTGGTTTTAAATGAATTCTCATGTGTTTAAATCTAAGTCAAACCTTCATGTGGTTTGATTCAATTTAAAACAAAATGTTGATCAGTGTCCACGTGAATCCAAACTACTAATTGGGATTCAATTTTATAATTCAACAAATTTTGTTCACAGCTACACGTGTTTCATTTTCCATCAAAGATAGGGCAGCTGAAATTTCCATAAAATGAAGTGTGTGTTTGACACCCATTCTTTTGAAGAATGAGTTTTTAATAGTGATTGATGTAAAGAATGTGTGGTTAAAAAGTAAGAAAAAATTTTGGGTTTATGTATAATATTATTTTATTTAGAGAATGTGTGGTTAGAAATGAGTACCGTAGAAAAATGAGAATGAGAATGAGATAAAAAATGGACATAAAACGAGGGCGAAATAAAACAAGGATGCATGCCAAACATTAATATGAACAGCACATCACTTGTGCTGATAATAATTATCATTGAGCCCACCGTAGTCCCTATATACCCTCCATCTTGCTATCCACAACTCTATTATTACGTTGAATTAAGACTAACCGGTTAAAAACTATGTGAAAAGCACTTTTCCATTTAGGGTACTTTCTAAGATTCGAGTTGAAGTTCAAGTAGATCGTTTTTAGCTGGCAAAACAATATTCCCAAAATTTTTCTGTGTTTTTAACATTTTTACAATATTTTTCGAGGTTCAGATCAGTTGACCATTTTTGGTATCTTCTGAAATCTGATCCTTCGTATATATGCAAGAGCCTCATTGAATGATGTTCCCAGTGCTCCATAAAAATTGATGTGACTCTAGCATGCAGATCCTAATATTTACATCTGCAACAAAGAACAGCATCTAGAGACGTGACTACAGAATAGGGTCAAAAAGAAGAACATCTGTAAACATCAAGAATTAGAAAAAGCTGTTTGAACAGTCATAGTGACAGACGCTATTTTTATTGACTGACATTTCAGCCCCTAGTTGGCAATTTTCCTTCTTAAAAAATGCTATTTGTACATTGAGATTGACCTCCCACTGTACAGATCCCTCACAAAGAATTAATCTATTTGTATTTAACTTTTTACATAATTTTTGATCGAATTGATAAGTGGCAACCCCCTTTTGGGAGGCACCCGAGGATCACCACTTGTCAATTCGATCAAAAATCAGGTAAAATGTTCGGTACACGTAATAACATGGTCATTTTTTCTTTTATTTTTTATAACTACCAATGAAAATGTGTAAGTATGCATATGTTTAAATACTTGTCATTGAACATGTTCACAAAATGAGTTTTGCTTCTTTGTCAGAAAACTTTAACAAATGTTTTGACATAATTTGAAGTGACAAAAGATGATTTGATAAGAAATTGATCGTGTAAAAAACAATCCAATAATATGATGTCACGTGACATTATATCAAACTCTATTTCAAAGAATCTAAGCATAGTAACATCATCCAAGAAATATAGGATGTACTGCCCTCTATTCAACTTTTAGGGTCAATTTGATTACAAGAGTGAAATTTGAGTTGAGAAAAAAATGAGTTTCAAGGAATTCAATTGTCTGGAATTGTCAATTAATTGTATTTGATTGGTATAATTTTTTCACCTAAAAAATATTGAAATTTTGGATCTTTTGGTGTTCGTTTGACTTTGTTTTTTCATGAAAATTGTCTATTAAAGAGAAACTTTTTCTTACAATTTCCCATAAAAATTTGTTTTCATTGTCAGAAAAAAATTTGATTTTCCACAAAATCAAGGAAAATGTAACCATTTGAGTCAAATCATGAAAATGAATTTCATGGAAAATATAGTGTATTAAACAAGGTAAAAGTGAAAGTTGGAATTTATTTTCCATTTTCCATCAAAAATTTGGGTGAATCAAACAAGTCCTTATATTTTACTTGTGTTTATCGATAAACCAAACAGGATAATTAAACAAACAAATAGCATTGGATGAACATAGTAATGAAATATTAGGTGTCTTAGGTAAGACGACTAGCAGGTGTAGGTATCTCCCAAAATATCTATAAGTATTGAACACGTTGAATTATAGAATATGATTGAAAAGTTTATGGAGTCTAGAGTCAACATCTTTTACGAATTTCAATTCCAAGCTATGTACCAAAAAAAAAAAAAAAAAAGGTCATGTGCATTATCGTTCGCATCTTGCATTGCCCAAGCAAAGTGGGATCGACCTCGTTTTATCATAAGGGGTAACGGGGTCAACCCTTATAACAAAAAAGAAAACAAATGACACGTCTAATATTTGGAGGAGACACATAAACCAAAATTAGAAACATTAGGGCTGAATAATATATCAGATTATTTTGTCAATCATATTTTGATCAAGCGTAATGCAGCTTACCAGATATTGAAAGTGGTTCCGGAGTCACCACTCGGGCAACTAACTAATCAGGGTTTGTCTCTGCAATGAATGGTTGTGCTCTTGTATTTTCCCCTTACTATTGTCACTTATACTTTGGTCGATCGACTATAACCACTTCCAGCAGGAATCTCTATAATCAACATTCTTTAATTCGATAATCTAATGGAGGAGGAATGGACGCTAGTCGGTAATTCACTAGTTCGAGATTGTAATCAATCTTGTAGCAAAATTTGTACTGATCTTTCTTCACATGTTAAATTGGTTTCAGGATCTTCTGAATTATTGTTTAGAACTTACTTTCGAAGGGTAACTGTCACATTGACGTTGCTCATAAACAAGTAGGTTTTCAAAATATATATATAATTTCGACTCCATTAAAATGAGATTTTGGAAGAAAATATATTCTGAAATAATAATTTTTTTGAAGAATATGTGGTTAAAGAATAAAGAAAAGTTTTGAATTTACATTCAACATTATTTTATGGAAGAATGCGATGTTGAAAATAGATTTTGAAAAAATATATAAAATATATATTTTTAAGCCCACATAAGCACTTACGTTGGATTGATCTTGTCCGTTCAACCCTTGTACTTTTGTTTGATATTCTGTCAAGGTGTATCGTCTTCACATATTTCCAATATTGGCAAATTAGAGATTTCCTTTTTATAACTTCAATGCAGAGTGAGGAAAGCAATCCAAAAAGTGAATGAATATATCTTTCATGCAGAACTAACAGATTTAGTGGTACACTACACTATCATTTCTGTTCGTATGGTTTCTCCAATCTCACTGACACTGTCCATGCGATAATGTACTACAAATCAGATCCAAATTTTATAAGCTGCCACCTCTTAAATCCATCTAGTAAAGTGAATCGCTTTATTTAATTCTCACTTCTTTTTCATGTCTTTACTTCAACTCCAATACTCTTTTTTCGTTCCACTTCCTGTACCTGCTTTCTCTTTCTTTCTAACTTACATTTTGCCACAAAATGCATTTCTTGTGTAGTTTGTTGGAATTAATTATTATACATGCAGCGACGGACTCAGCATCCGGCGAGCTCCGACGGCAGTGCGTGTTGGATCCACTACACTATTTTTTTTATACACTACACTATTTTTTTTACAATGAATTAGACTTTTCGATTATATAACTGATCATTCATTTTATTTTCAAACTTTTGTTATAGCTCAGTCAGTTAGAACTCTCATATTCATACATGGGAAGTTTCGGTTTCGAATCCCATCCGACCGAATTATTGTGAAATATTTTTAGTTTTACAATTTTCACTAAAACCTAAGGAATAGAGAAGGGAATCAAACCAGTGAGCTCCCCTTCGGATTATTCAAACTCCACCATTGTGGCACTTGTTGAATTTGACACTAAATTTATCATAATAATATATGTTATATTTTAGAGGTTTTTATGCAATTGTAAAATTTCGAATCCATGCTATTTCTTTGAATTATACAAAACTTGACCACAATATCATTTGGTATATATTGTTAATTTGTACAACAGAATTATATATGTTTATTTTAAACAAAATAATTGTTATATTTAAATTTAGACCTTGTTTGATTACTTTTTTTTTTTTTCAAAACACACTTCTCTCTACTTCTCAACTACACTTTTTTAATAAAATATTATTACATGCAAATTCAAAATTTTCCATTATTTTTAACTACCCATTCTCTATCAAATCACCATTTCAAAATACATTTTTTTTTTTACAAAAAGGGCATCAAACAGGTTCTTAATATTTTATTGCTGACAACGGTCTACGCTCAACACGGTTGCCCGTGCTGAATCAAAATCCTGGATCCGCCACTGTATACAAGTGTTTCAAATAAGTTTATTCACCAACTTTGAGCGACTAATTTAGGCAGGTTCCATGTATTATTAATTATGTGGTAACCTATTTTGGTTACAAGGTAATTACTACGAGTGACTAAATAATATATTTGTGAATTGAAACAAGTCTCCAAAGTGATTTAATTGTTGACCTCTTTTTTGTAGGGGTGACGTAGCCATCAAATCCTGAGTCCTCTCGTGTTCACTTATGTCTTTAGTTCTATACACTTGGACAAACCGTAAGTTATACGTTAACTCTTCGGAGTGAGGGAGAAGTGGCCAGACGCACTTCGACAGTCAAGTCAAACAATGTATAAGTGAAGTGTAAGACATACTACATATGTGAGCCACTAAGTATTGAATGGTTGGATCGTGGAGGGTATCGAGTAAATATAGAAAACAGGTTTATATTTGAATGAACAAAGTTGCATTACCTTTAACTGACATAATGTGTGAACTTTTATAGTAGTAGAGGATATATGATAACAGTTGGATGGAGTGACACATGGCTTTGTCTTGACAGTTGAGGTCTTCTCTTAGGTGTTACTCTATCAATCCAAGACTAACATGCATTTAATAATTCTGAAAAGTAGTCTAGCATTCAAAATGTAGTCTGACAATTTGATCTTAAGGTTTTGCTGTTGTGAGTCACATCATTCAGTCTCAGACGGATCTTGTACAGAAGATCTATTGAGAATTTGTGAATTGGAAGATGCATTTTGTAAATGTGGAGACTTGGAGCCTCGAACTTCTTTCATGCAACATACATGACAATTCAGCTAAGCCATAAAGGGTCGACCTTGACATGGTACCTCGATTGAAATGATACATTACCTCGATTACCTTGTATGGTCTCACCTCGGCTAGGTAGGAGGTGACGTGGAGTAATAACCTTGTTGATTTTCTTAGCTAACTGCCATTTTAGTGATGATTTAAAGCCTCTTTATAAGGGACATAATAATAGTCCTTCAAGTCCATATATTGATATTTATATAATCTATGGACTTTTAGTTATAGGGTTGTAGGTGGACTGCTCTTTGTCGAGGTGATGCATTAGCTTTGAATATTTTACCTTTTGTTGGTTGGTTGTTTAGTGATTTGCCATAATAATAGTCCCTAAGTGCAAGTATGGTATTCATATAATGCATGGAGTTCAAATTGCAGAGGCGACACATGGATATATTTTTAGTAATTTTGAGGAAAGTTGTTGGAGCAGATGGGAGGTTGTCTTACGAAGACGATGCTCTAAACTACTGCACTTGAGAAAAGCTATAGGAACGGAGGTGATGTCGTCATTAGAGGATAAAGCTCTGAAATGTTAGGCTTTGAGAAGAGCTGTAGGAGTAGAGGCGAGTTTGTCATACAAGGATGATTGATGAGACATTTTTGTGTTTTTTGCCAATGATTTGAAAGTTGTATATTTCCAAGGAAAATTTAGCTGGGACATCGTTACTGTCACACACCATTCCTACATTATACTAACTAGTGTGGAAATACTATCAGTGACTTGACTTCGACATCCAAAATTCACCTACACTTTTTTTTTTGAAAAATGAAGGCATCTTTTAACGTATATCCAAAACTAAAGATCATAATCCAACATATTTATCCTGCAATTATAAAATTATTTACATACTACTTCAAAAGTCATACAGGATTTCAAAATATAATACAATTGGAGTCCACAAAATAACCCTACGGTCGTCATCCATGTACATAAAACTTCGAAATCTCGTAAGAGCTCCACGGCCAGCCATGCTTACTAGGGAGTTCCATGCTCACATACAATGCAAGAACTACATAAGCCAATGATTAGTAAGCGATAATCATGCAGGTCATGAGTATGAGTGATAATAGTATATGACACCGTGCCATTTACTTTAAACAATCTGCCAAAGATGTATCATGCTCAGATAGTCATCAAAGTCGACTTGAAATAATCTCATTTGAAATCTTTTATTGGGCCCTTGACCCATCTATTATGCACCGAATAGAGCTCTGTACAATAAACAATAATCAAATGGCCAATCTGACATCGACACATGTGAGTGAACCATCATCTTGTGACCACTAGAGGCCTATCCCCTAATTGTCCATATGATCCCCCAAGAAGTATCCCACCCAGCATCACAAGTAATTAGAGTATTACAAAGGCACAACCGAGTGGTCCACCCTCCCGTGATCACCAAAGGCTCATCCACTATCCACCTTTGCAATCAACCAGGAAGTATCACCCGTGGTGCCAAAACATATCACATAAGCATGTCTCACATGCCTCGCTAGCCTAGCAGTGGTCAATAAAATATTTTATGAGAAAAGCTCAACTTTACAATCATGTTGTGCATGCTATATTTTCGACCATGGGTGTATGTCGTGCATACACATGAACATGAATATGATCGTGAGTAACCTACCAAATGATCATAACCATCAAATGGTACACAATGAGTTCCTTATCAAAGTTATATAAATATCCCAACACTACCATATCACAAATACTATATTCTTGCATCGTAGTTGCAAATGGATTTTCACTTACCTTTTTGCTCTTGTGTGTGTGAGCTTCTACGAGGTGTAAATCAATTATCTTTCTCACTTAAAATCGGCAAATCACCTGTATTACCATCTAATATTAAGCACAATCCTCAATTTGATATTCTTAACACACACACAATCCCGTGCTACGTCCATTCATGCCAAAATAATTTAGATGACATTAACAATTCAAGTTACCGATTGCATTGTAAACTAGTCCCATAAATCACACTATTTCTCGAGTCCAATTATGAACGTCAACGTCATCCAATTGTTGTTTAACAACCTATAATTCCTTAAAATGTATTTTCCATGCCTAAGAGATAAATAATGGACATGTAAAGGTTGAAACTATGCAAACTACCAAATTGGACTGAAGTTGTTTTCGCGTTTTAGTCGCGGTCATGTCCCATTTCATCCATCTTTTCACACCCTTAATCACATTCAATCTTTCCTAAAATTTAAACACATTTATATAACATATATGTGAAGATAACCATGTCATGAATTCACTACAAGTACAGGTTTTTCAGCCTCAAGTTGAGTCGTTTTTATAGCACAAAGAACTAGGCAGTTTCCGGTGATGGTCTTAGGTTTCCACTACTTATTACGCCACCAATCAGTTTCTAACCTATTAAAAATTATTTTCATACCTATAACCCTTATAGGAGAACATTCAAAGTGATGCATATACATTCCTTTCAAGGTATAACATAAGATTGAAAGTTGTATTACTAAAATCCAGCAACCATTAATTTCTGTCCCTATTGAGTTAGCTCAAGTTCTTGCAACCAATTACCCTTGTTTTGTCATCATTAAATCATCAAAACATGCCAACATGATCTTAAAGAAGTCCATAGGTTTAAGAAACTATAAAACCCTCAAAGATAATAAAGACAAATCTCAAAACAGTGAACAAGTTCAGCTGCCCAGAATTTCTAATTCCAGCTTTCTGTTTTCTACTTCTCTTTGGCTATTTTACTTTATCTCTCACTTTTTCTCTCAATTGGGTTCATTTGGGGATAACTTGA
This sequence comes from Fraxinus excelsior, assembly GCA_019097785.1. Taxonomy (NCBI): domain Eukaryota; kingdom Viridiplantae; phylum Streptophyta; class Magnoliopsida; order Lamiales; family Oleaceae; genus Fraxinus; species Fraxinus excelsior. The sequence continues at coordinate 27,663,595 of CM032625.1, read as the reverse complement.
AGGGGTAAGTCGTCCTAATATGGGATATATATATAGAGTCCTAAAGGGGTTGGGGTCGTGAGTCTTGCTTAAGGACTAAGAAAATACTTCATACAGTCATGTTGACATGTGTTAAGCAAGAGGTGGCTTCTTGCAGCACTATTTGACTTTTCCCTCATTATATTTGCATTCATATGTGACTTATAAGATATATATTTGTGTGTGTGTGTGTGTATATATATATGAAGTACCAAGAGGTGGAAGACATGGTGGAAGCCTTAATGTTGAAGAAATTGGATGATAGAATGACAAATCTCCCAAGCATGAGGTGTTCAAGCATGTGGTGGCCTTTTGTGGTTAGATTCTGGTTTGTACCTATCCTTGGAGGATTTTTATGAAACTTATGGATAATATACTGAATATATGAAGCCTTAAGAGAGTGGTAAATGTGACTAATGCTTAAGGGTAAAGGAATTGACCATTACAAGAACAATCAACAAGCACGATGTGTATTAAGCATGAAGTGTCCGTTGTAGTAGAAATCTGATTGCACCTCCATCCTTGTAGGTACAAATCAAGTGTCCTTAGCTTATTTTAATATCTTTACAATCCATCTTACCTGCCCTAAGATCCCAAAATATTTTATAGCATTAATTCTTTAACCGTTCATTTAATTACTTACCCGATTGATGCCCGATTCTCGATCGATTGTAACAATTTACACCTCAATATATAACTTCATATAAAACCCATGTTATTGCATAGTGATCATCTCACTTCATGCCTCATGTCCCAAATATGTCAATTACCTATCTAGGGTTTATGGTGATCTCGATCAATCGAACGGAAAGCTTAAGACTTTATCGATACTAATTCTGAATTTTGTAAAATTTTCATTGCTTAACAAACCAATCTCCAACATCTAGATTAACCAAATTTTTCTATCATCGCTCAATGTAAAACTTACCACTTAGGTCGAGGAGCCGAAGACTAACACCCTATAAAAATTGTAGCACCTCGACTATCGAATGCATCATTTAAAAGAAAGCAATCAGAAAATTTAATGTAAATGACATTATCAGGCATGAAATGCATGAATCATATTAGCCAAATGTGATGTGAAATTTGGGGTATTATAGTTACTCCCAAGACATGTGCCTTCCATGTCATTATGGCTAATCATAACGGGCGATTGTGTGGATTCAAGGCAACGCACCTCTATCGCTTTGAGACGCTTCGCCTCATCTCGTACGCCCAGTATTGATGACGTTTGAACCAAATGGGGGTAGATTACATCTAAAATGGACTATCAGATGTATCTTAGTTAGATCCAACGGTTTAGCTTCGTCTCATCTGAATATAAAAAGTTAGCTTCTTCATTTTCCAATACTTTTCACTTGCAAAAAACTCTCAAAGTATATAGAATACTTCAAACTCTATAACCTCAAGTATTTTAGCGATTATATGAATATTCCAACGAAAGGTCACCGTCTCTGTTCAAGTTCATTATCGTTTGTAAGTTTTCAACCTTGGACAATCCTGCTTTAGAATACATTTTATAGTTCTTACTTTTGATAAAATGTCTAGAGGTTCTCCTTTTAATTCTATTGAGGCTACTGAATTAAGGGATATGTATAGTATTGTAAAGGAGGTTGAACTTATGGAGTCCATTGTCATCTCTTTTGAGGAGATTAGTGCAGCTATAATGTCCGAAGAAAACATCTAGCTACTGTTGATACTTCAGAGAAATGGGGTACTTTAGATTACTATGACAGTTGCCAAAACAACTAAGTATAATGAGCTCTTTAGGATCTTAGATGACATTGAGCTTTTTATGCCCGGATCGGATTAGAGAGATTAGATGGCTTACTATCCAAGGCCAAGGTGTGTGGCCATTACTGTAAATAATTTCAAGAGTGGGTTCATGTTGCTCATATATCACTTCTTTAGGCTAGTACTATGGTTTAGCATTGTCCCAACTCAATTCGAACTCTTGGAGCCAATTAGTAGGGATGTGAATGCTATGGAGGAAAGTTAGCATCGATATAGATATGCTTTTTCAATAGTCCCTTCCATCTATTTACCGAAGACTTTATTCGAGGGGATAAGTCGATGAAGATGTACTATATGACCTTAAATGGGGCTCATTCTCTCTATATGGTGGGCATGCCATCATCTATCAAATATTGGAAGTGGAGCTAGTTTTGGGCTTCGAGACGGTATGACACCATAGATTGCGACCCCTTGGCTCCTCTAACAGTTCTCACTTTTTGTTTCATTGCGAATGAGTCTTTGTTGAATTGATTTCACTTTATTGTCTTCAACTTACAGTATTTGACTTTATTGAATTATGCATGTTCATTGTCAAGGTACCACATTACCAATGACTTCTTCTACATCATTCATGGTGTTTACTAGCTCAACACAAATGAGCACAGTTACTCTGAACTTATTGACAAGAACCCGTATTTCATTAAGCATGGACTGATGACTAATCAAAGTAAGTTTGCACCAACCTTCCTTGGTTAGTAACTTTTTTTACAAGACTCTTATACTTATGCATTTTTCTTCTACATAAGATTTTGCTGAGAAGAGGTCTTTGAGGTCAGACTTTCCAACCATAAGGTAGAGCGTCGTCGCTGCCAAGTAATTGAAAGCCAACCCGAATGCCTAAACGATGTAGCATGAAAAATTGGTTTAGCTGAGCAAAAGCTGATCTCTAGTGATGAGGAGTACGATGATGAGGTGCACAAGATTGCAAAAAGGAATAACGTTAGCCCATTTAGGGCATTGTCTTTTGGGATGACAGTAGTGAAACTGCCACCAACCTTGCTGGCTCGATTACCTTTGGGCTAGTGATTTCATAGTGCAACCTAATGATGTGGGAAAGGATACATCTCGAACTGATGAAGCTTCGAATGAAAGAAAGCATCCCTAATGTAAGGAGCCTTCGACATCTCCTACAAAGCAAAATGACTTCCTTGGAAACAACTCCGTGGAGATTGCTTCGACGGTTTTGGAAATGTTTCCGCCAGATATGGCCTCTATAGCCTTAGTCTATCATAAGTACTGGACCAAGAAATGGGAAGATCATGTCACTTCTTGCGAGGTAGCAAACCTCTTCAAGGTAAAAAAACTCATGTCAAACTCGAGCTCTAAGCTTCATGATTGTGACTGAGAGAAAATCAAGGGACCTTAGTGATGCGAACCCGACCAAGAATATATATTTGGAACCCACGAACAATTTGAAATCAATCCAAGAAAGTCCAAATCCAGGTTGTAGACGATAGAATCTCGACCTGAGCCTCACGATTCAAGAACCTAAGGTATATTAAACCTTAGACCTGTTGATATGAGGAAACAAGAACCTTGATTTACGAACGCCACAAAGGGTGCCTAATCCTTTGATAAGTTCTAGGGTTGAACGTTACAAATATTCAACATATTTGATAAGTTCGGGATTGTTCATGAAGAACAAGAAGAGAGAAAATCTCAATATTTGATTATGTCAAAAGCTTCGTTACAATGAAAGGGAAATCCTATTTATACTAAACCTAGGAAATAAGGTAAAAACGTGCATAATCTCATAAATAAGGTAGGAGATTGACTAAACATAGAATTCTAACAAAATAAGAAAATTTGCGAAAAAAGGAAAATTTCGCCCAATTTTTGTTCCTTGCGGCGGTAAGGAACATTTGGTCGCGGCCGCATGGAACAACCAAAAATCACTTCTGAGTTTTCGGTATATGCCTTCGCATTCGCAAGGCTATTATGTCTATGTGGCCGCATAGTCAAAAATTTCAGCTTCCTTTCTTCTGCCTCGATCCGTATGATCCATTGGACTTTCAACCTCGCTCCCTTCACCAAACTTGTTCCTTGGCTTGTTAACTTCAATATTATGGACTCCTTTACTCGAACATGTAAATGTATAGCTCTTATCATGTCTTTGAAGTCTCGGACTTGGCTCAAATCTCTCTCCAACATGCTTCGAATTCTTGATAAAAAGTGGTGCACCCCAGATCATATCACTTAGGGCCATGAATATTGATTTAGTGAAGAGGTTGGAGGTCACCCATCAATATGGGGATATGGTGAGTGTTTCAAGAGCTGAAACAGAAAAAGCTGAATTGAAGCAGGCTAAAGTTGAGAGCAAGCTATCTGAGGCGAAGTCTCAGTTAGCCCAAGCAAAGAAAGAACTGTACGAAATGGAGTTCCAAGCAGCTACCTTGACTAAGAAGGTGGATCAGTCCAATGAGCATTAGTAGATTTCCACCAAAGCCTTGGAGTCTTCAAATAGGGAAAAGATTGAGTTGAGGCAAATAGTCAAAGCTTTGAGAATGGAAATTGAGTCTCTTAAAGCAGGAGTAAAGTTAATGAGAAACGCGGTAGTCTAGAACTTCATTGATAACCTCAAGAAAATGGGCTATCTACGATAACTTCACCAAGATTTGCACTTGTCAGAGCACTCAAGGTATTATAGCTAAGCTGAGGGAGGTTTACCCCGATGTGGACATCACTCTCATTGTGGAAGAATTTGGAGTTCCAAAAGGGGTCGTCCTAAGATGGGAGGCTTGAGGAAGATGTACCTCGTCCAGCTGACGTAAATGCAAAAGATGAAAAGGAAATTACGCAAGGGGCCATTGTACCAGTTAATCTTTGGCCATTTTTGAACTTCAAATGTAATGACTTCAGCTTCGTCTCATTTTGTAATGTTTTATCAATCAATGAATTTTTATTTTCACCAATTGTTGACAATTATTTCATTTTTGAATGTTTATTTCATCACTTTGTTTTGTAATTGTATCATTATCGATGCTTTTATTGCGAAGTAATGAACTAACCTTAACTTTAACATTCCAAATTTTGAAATAACCTATAAATTTATCAAAGTGTTGATGCTTCTACCTTCGTTGATAAAAATCAACAATCGTTAATGCCTAGTGATCTTGACGTGAGCCTTTCCAAAGTGGGGGCCTATGGTTGGAGAACCAATTCATTGAGGCACTTCTTACTTCTCCTTACGAAGTGGACATCCTTGTAAAGGGTTGGTGCATCCATGGCAAGGGCTTTTCTCAGGTGGATGGTTCAGCCATGGGAGGCATCATCTACGTTAGGGATCCTAAGTGAGAACCTCTAGTTCGGGAACCAGTTCGTTGAGGCACCATTCACTTCTTGATAAGTGTAGTTTTTGTACTTATTTTTGGCGTTAATTAATCATGTTATTTTTGTTGTCTTTTGAATAAAATTCTACCTAATTTATGTTCAATTGTATTTTGTAGGTGAAACTTTGTGTTTAATGAAGAATTGAAAAAAAGAAGCAAAATAGTGGAAAATTTGCAAAATCCAAAGTATGTAAATACACACACACACACACACAAAAGTCAACAATAGTTTGGAAGAAAACAAATGCTTCAATTTCTGAATCATTCACGCACATGAGATTTGCTGGAAATGGAGAATTTGATTAAAAAATATGTATTTTCACGCATAATTCAGTGGCTTTTCTGGGAAATAAATAGAGGCAGATTCAGTTTTTGTCAGAAATTATCACGTTTCGTCAATTCTTGGTGATTTCTTTCCACTTTTCCGTGTTTAAATTCAACATTATGAGTGGCTAAATATTTTCATGTAGAATTGATGATGGAGCTTAGGTTTTTATTATATGTTTAATTTCAAGTTTTTCATGCTATTTTAATACTTGTTAATTAATTATTGTGTGCTTAATGCTTTAATTGTCTGCGCAACAATTAATTGATTTAGGGAATAATATTGAGACCGAGAGGTGATATATAATTCTAGCTTGTGCAGTAATTGACATAGATATTATAAGAGGTCGAGAGATAATTATAATCTATGCGATTTTTGTTGAATTCCCATAGATTAATGCGTTCATATGTGTGTGAATTTACATAGAGATATAGTAAGTTTGGAATATGAATAGGATTAGTGTTGCTCAAGAGAGATCACTAACTACATCAGGTTAATTCGATTGTTGACATGTATGAAAAATGGCTGAATAATTTGGAATTAAATGTATGATAAATAACTTAAGTGAAATCGAAAATCCTAACTATCTAATCACATAATCTTTTCTCCATTTAATTTGATCTCGTTATTTATTAAATAGTTCGTTACTCTATTTATTAGAATTTTGTTTAGAAAATAAAATTTGATTTGATTATTAGTTACTATTTTATTTAAATTGAAATTAGATTAGTTTAAAACTTTACAGTAAATACTAGTATCTGTGGGACGACATTCGGACTTAAAATAAAATCCATTTTATTACTTGTCACGATCCGTACACTTGCGGTATTTCACGAACACTTTTCCTTATGAAGTAGACACCCTTACATGGAGTTGGTACATTCATGGCAAGGGCTTTTCTTAGGTGGATGGTTTACCCGTTGGAGGCATCATCTACATACAGGATCTGAAGTGGGGACCTCTAATTGGGGAACCAGATCGTTGAGGCACATCTTACTTATCCTTACATAAGTGGACATCCTTGCATGGGGTGGCACATCCATGGTAAGGGATTCTTCCAAGCAGATGGTTCTGTCGTGGTAGGTATCATCTACGTAAAGGATTTGAAGTGGATGCCTCTAGTTAGGAAACGGGTTTATCGATGCGCCTCTTACCTCCTTACAAAGTGGATATCCTCGCAAAGAGTTGCTAATAATTAATAAAAGAAACTTATTTTATTGATATTAAATAAGTTTACAAGAGATGACAAAAATCTTCTAGCCGATTTAGGTGAGCCTTACTCATTGATAATATTTCCTCAGGTGTTTGACATTTCATGGATGAGGCTGTATCTTTCTATCTAGGTCTTTGATCTTGTAGGTACCAAGTTTCATATCTTCCATGATACAATAGTGACCCTCCTAGTTGTAGCCTAATGTGCCGCACTTGGTTCTTTTTGAAGAAGGAAAAACCTTTCTTAGTATGAGGTCACCAATGTGGAATGACCTCTTCTTGACTTTTTGTACTGTAGTAACGGGTCATCTTTCCCCGGTAAGAGGTGAGCTTACTTTGCGAATCATTCTCCTTTTCTCAAGAAAGTCAAGTTTACACCTCTTCAGCTCATCATTAGAAATTTCGTTGTAGTGCAAACGACAAGATGAAAAAAGGCTTACCTCAACTGGGCTTATCACTTCTGCTCTGTATGCCATGGAGAACGGGGTTCCCCTATGGCCATTCGGCTTTTGGTACGAATAACCCACAACACTTGAGAGAGCTCGTCTACCAATGTCCCTTATAAGACAACCACTTCATCGTCTAAGTATACTTGATGGTTTATTGATGGCTTTGATCTGACCATATGCTTAAGGGTGATGAGGCATTGAGAAGTATTTCTTGTTCCCTAACTCTTCGCATAAGTCCATGACCTTTTTGTCGTCGAACATTCATCCATTATCTAATACGATTAAGTATTGAATCCTAAATCAGCATATGATGTTCTTCCAAAGGAACTTAAGAAATATTTACTTCAATTATCTTGGCCAAGGGTTCGGCTTCTACCCATTTTGTAAAGTACTCAATGGAGACAATTGCATAACTTGTACTGCCTCTCCCATTAGGAAAATGACCTATGGGGTCTATCATCCATTTGACAAAAGGTCAAGGGCTTGAAAAAAATACAAGCTATTGGGAGACTGCCTCTGAATGGTAGAGAAGCGTTGACACTTTTCACATTTTCACACAAAATAAAGTACATCATTCTTCAAAGTAGGCCAATAATATACCTGCCTAGGCACCTTTTGTGTGAAAATGGGTCCTCTGGTATGGTTTCCACATACACTCTCACGAATCTCCCGGAGGATGTAATTTCCCTCATTTCATCTCATACATCGAAGGAGAGGCAATGAGAAGCCTCTCTTGTATAACACATTGTTTTGAAAGATAAATGGTACAATTCTTCTTCTTCCTTCTGGGCTTCATCCTTATTGTCAGGTAGGCTCTGGTCTTTAAGGAAGGCTTGATTGATTGTATCCATGGTAGATAGTGCTTTCTACCCATATCATTTCTTCCTCATTCGAGATTGAGGGTCTAGATAAGTGATCAATGGATACCATCATTAGCAGTTTGAAATCCTTGTTGTTGGCCAATTTCAATAGGGTATTAGCATGGATGTTTTCTAGGCATGGTATTTGCATCAGTTCAAACCTTTTGAATAGGAACAAGATCCATAACCTGTTTGAAGTAGGTCTCCATGCATTTGTCTCTTGTAGTAAAGTTGCTATTGACTTGACTCACAATAAGTTGGGGAGTCAATGCATATAAGTGGCCTCTTCACTTGCATTTCCTTGGATAGCTTGAGACCAACTAATAGAGCCGTATATTCAGCCATATTGTTACAGGTTTTAAATCTAAATCTTACTACGCAATTTAACGTGCGGCCTCTCTAAGGAGCCATCTACAAAGAGGCTCAAGTGGGAGTGAAGGAGCGAAAGGAGAGGGGCTAGACATGTTCTATTGCCTCTTCCACTTCAAAGGTATTAGTGAACTCTGCTATAAAATCGGCAAAGGCTTGGCCTTTAATGAAGGTCTCGGGTTTATAGACCAGGTCAAATTCACGAGTTCTACAGCCCATTTCATTAGTCTCCCCGAGGTGTCAGCTTCTAAAGCATTTGTTTGAGTAGGAAGTTAGTGAGCACATGGGTGCTATGGGTTTGGAAATACGGCCTCAACTTCCTAGAAGCGGTGATGAGAAAGAGGACGAGCTTCTCCATATTTGGATAGCATGCATCTGCTTGCATGAAGGCTTTGCTAACATAGTAGATAGACAATTGGTGGTTGTTATCTTCTTTGACAAGGACGGAGCTGATAGCCTCTTTAGATACGTCTAACTAAAGAAAAAAAAAGACTCATTAGCTTTTGGTTTTGAGAGGAGGGGTACCTATCCTATGTGCTTCTTCAGCCTCTAGAAGGCCTCTTTGGAGTCCTCGTTCATTTGAAACTTCTTTACCTCTTTGAGAATTTTGAAAATGGGAAGGCACTTGCATGTGGTTTTAGAGATGAAGCAAATCGGGGCTACTACATTCTCAGTAAAGCTCTGTACCTCTTTAGGTTTCTAAGGTGACCTCATTTCTATCAAAGCGTTGATCTTTTCAGGGTTGGCTTCTATTGCTCTTTGGTTGACCATGTATCCTAGCTACTTTCTAGAGGCAACACCAAATTCAAACTTGATGGGGTTTATCCTTATCTTGTACCTCCTCAAAATCAGGAAATAAACTTCCAGGCATTTTACATGGTCCTTAGTCTTTAAGCTCTTTACCAACATTTTATCTACATAGACTTCCATGTTATTGCCAATGAGGTTGACAAACATCTTGTTAACTAGTCTCCAATAAGTAGTTATGGCACTTTTTAGTCCGAATGGCATTACTTTATAACAATCAATCAATGATAAAAAAGTGTTCTCTTTATCTACGTGGTACATCAATATTTTATTGTAGCTCTAATAGGTATCCATGAAGCTCAACAATTCACGGCCTTCGGTTGAGTCTACTAGTTGGTCGAGATGAAAGCTATCATCAATGCAAGCTTGGTTGAAGTTAGAGAAGTCTATGAACACTCTCCATTTGCCACTGTGTTTTTTCACCAATATTGGAATGGAAATCCACTTAAGGTAATTGGTCTTCTTAATAAAGCCATTATTTGTTAGCTTATTCACTTCCTAATTCAAGACTTCATACTTCTTTAGGTTAAGAGCTCTCATTTTCAGTCTATGTGGGACAACCTTAGAATCAAATTTCAGGTGGTGGCAACTGACATTCGGGTCAATGCCCACTATGTCATCATGCTTCCCAACGAAGACATCTAAATTCTTGCTAAGAAAATGATTAAGCTTCTCTTTAACCTCATGTGGAAGATCATTTCCCACTTGTATAGCCTTGGTAGGGTCTGTGGATCTACTGAAAAGCTTTCCAATTTTTCCACTGGATCAACTTGATATTCGAACTCTATGATGTAGGGTCCAGTTCATCATTAGCGACCTCTTCTCCAAAGGTTGTCCCTTCTACATGGGGTCATCCCTTGTTTAGGGCATCAATCATTTCAACACCTTTCCCTTATTTAGGGGTCTTTCCTTCTTCAGGTGCAACCACAATTTCAATGTCAAGTAATATTATGTTGATATTATAGGGTTTGGCCTTTCTTTAATGAGTTTAGAAAGTACTCCATAGCTCTTATTCGATCCCTTCTAACCGCAAAGATGCCATGCTGCTAGAGAACTTCATACATAGGTGGTGGATGGAGGTGATGACCCATAACTATTTCAAGGAATATCTTTTCAACACTCTATGGTAGGTTGACCTGTTGTCTACCACGAGGAACTCCATGTAGCATGAGCTATTTAAGGTGTTTTGCCCATCTCCACAGTGAAGGTGATTTTTCTCCTTGGAATGATGCTATTGCTAGTAAATCCATATAACCCGGACTCATAATCTAATTGCATTTTATTGTAAGTAGAGCCAAACATGATGTCAACTGAACTCCCATTTTTCACCAACATTCATTTCAGCCTATTTCTGGAGACAACATACCTTATTACTTGGGCGTCATAATGGGGATAGTGTAGGCCTGTCGTATCCTACTGGTAAAAGTAATAGGCTACATTTCTTTTCCCACTCGAGGATGGTCATTGTCCAGATTTGTCGTGGGTCTCTTATCTGCCTTCGCTGCTCTTTAGGTCGATTTCTATTTTCTTTCCTTTCTTGTCGAGGGAAGTCTTCTCTATGACGTCACCTCACCTCATCTTACCTATGCTGATGGTCACCCCTGTGTGCGGATGAATTTTCTTGGGGGGAGATCATTTTTTTCTAATGGCACGAGAATCGACCGCTCCATGCTCTGAGATAAGTCTTCTTAGTCATTGGTGTCATGACTGTATACTTTATGATAATTATAGTAGTCGTGCTCGTCCCTCTTAGGCCCTTTACTTCGTCTTCTGCCTCTTCATCTCCAGTGGGAAAGATGTCTCGCCCTCATTGTTGTCGCATTACTAATAGGTTCAACATCCTCGTTCTCTAGTGTTGGTATATTATTCAAGATAGTAGTGGCCAGTGCTTGGCCCGAGTTGGGGCGACTGTGTGGCTAGCCTGTTTCCATTATTGGCTTACCAGGTTAAAAGTAGGGCCTTTTTCCTTTGTCTTTGGGAAGGTGGTAGCCCCTTGACGGCTTTGTTATGATGATCAATCATTTTTTCATTGATGATTTTGTGCTTCAGCATTTCCACGAATGCTTCGTAATTGGAAGGATTTGCATTTTGCACATCCATCCAAAGAGGGTATTCATATTGTGGCCTCCTCTTAAGCTTGAGAGGACCTCTCTACCAGTGACTTGTATACAATTAGTTATCTTGTTAGTAAAGTCGAACAAAGATCTTTTCAGCGTCTTTTTGACACATTGCCTCATATTCTAGAGGCACTAGATAGGCGTTTCTCCCCCTTTGTTGGCTGTATAGTACTTTAAGGAAGTTTTTTTGGTAACCTACTATACCACATTGCTGTCGCTCCACTCAATGTCAAGTCGAGTGCTCTGTATTTCGCCATTGATGAGGGACCTCCCAGACTCATATGAGCTTTATAGTTCTTGAGGTACTTCGTTGGGTCACATCAGCCCCATACTTTGTTATCTTTGGATGTACAAAATGGCTTGGGACTAGGACATCTCTCAACCTATGTGAAAAGGAAGGTCATCGTCATCATCAAGGTTGCAAGACCTCTGTGGCCATTCTGAGTCTTCATATTCCTCGACTTAGTACAGGGAAGGTGGTTGAGATGGACCTGTTCGGTTTTCTTCAATCCTGCCTTGCATGTCTATTCTAGGCAGAGACTTGTTGCCATTCACGATCTTGTATTTCTTTGTGCGATATAAAAATAGAAGGTGGTTGATGAGGCCTATTCCTAGGCATTGGATGTCGTCTGTGCAACTAACTTCGAGGTTGTGCTAGGCTAATCCTATCAAATACACTAACGAACCTTTGTGGTCTTTGTTTATGCTCGAATGCTGGAGAAAAAATATAATCTCTATTCAATGGGGCTTCAGGTTGTCGAATGCGTAGTTTGAGGATACATTAAGTCCAACCTCCCATTCTAGGGGACTATAGCCTCCTTTATCGATAAGATTGAGCCCTCTGGCTTCAGACATCTTCCCTATTTTGCATGAATGGGCCTACATTAAGGTGCTTGATGGCCCATTTGCTTTTGCATTTACATGAAGAGCTACTGTATGATAGCATTTTGTTAGGTTATGTTTTACATATTGTCGATCATGCTTGCCCTTTTCTAATAAGATAAGCTGCGACCCTCATCCCACATGATCTATGCTGGTGATGAGGTCGATGGTGTGTCACATTGGTTCAAATGACCACTTTTTCAGAGTCTTTCCTAGTCCTCCTTTGGTTAGCATCTTCTTTTCTTGAACTTATTTTCTAAGGAGATTTCTCTTTTATTCAAAGAGAAATGTCTTTTCCAACGCGCTTTTTCGACGAATTCCAAGGGATGTTATCACTTTTGATGCCAAATATCACTTATGATCCTTTTTTTTTTAAGCTTTCACTTTCTTTCCTAAAGAGCAAAACCTTTCTTCAAAGGGAAAGCAAAGTGCTATTTCTGTAAACTTTCTCCACGCGGTTGTTCGTGGTTATAGTGCGATATTTCCTGAGTCCGTTGCCAATTCGTTGATCTCATTTTTTTTATAAGGATGATGTGGCCATTGGATCATGGGTCCTCTCGTATCCACGTAAATCTTTAGTCCTACACACTTGAACAAATTGTAAGTTAAATGTGGCCTTAATTGGTAACAGAGTTCAACTGAAGTCTCTAATTAGGCAGAGGTATAGGGTTCAAATATTAGGAAATGCGATACAAATCCATGAAGGGTTAAGTGAGCAGACATCCACCCAAAATGGATAGTACATCTGATATAACGACTAGAGCATAAAGGACGAGTTGGTACAAAAATGTACATTTTTTGTAACGACCCAGCTCTCTATACCCAATACGTTAGTTTACATAATATCTGCTTTGGTTTGGCCTTACTCTAAAATAGGGGGAGGTGGGCGCATGCACTCTGACAAGTCTGTCAATGTATAAGTGAAGGGGTATGGGATGTGATAAAGATGTGAGCCACTAAGTATGAGAAGTTATCATGTAAATATAGAAAAAAAAAATTTACATTTGAATGTATAAAGTTGAATTACCTTTAAATGACACAATGTGTGGACTTTTATAATAGTAGAAGAGAAATGATAATCGTTGGATGAAGTGATATGTGGCCTCATCTCGACGATGAGGTCTTCTATTAGGTTGTACTCTATCAATTCTAGGCTGACAACATTTATTGATTCTAAAAAGTAGCCACCCTCGTACCTAGATCTGACCTTCAATATTAAGATTGACAATTCGACCTTAAGGTGTTGCTACAATGAGTTGTCACATCCATTAGTCTTATGTGGATCTTATACGGAAGATCTATTGAGAAGATGCCTTTTGTAAATGTAGAGGCTAAGAGCCTCCAATTTTTTTCGTTCAGCATACATGACACTTCAGCTTGGCCATGGAGAGTTGTCCTCGACATGGAACCTCGATTGAAATGAAGCATTACTTCGGCTACCTTGTATGGCCATACATCGACCAGGTAAGAGGTGACATGGAGTGCGAGCCTTGTTGATTTTAATAGCTGGCTGCCACGTTCTTGATGATTTGGAACCTCTTCATAAGAGGCGTAACATTAATATATCTTATATTGGGTTCTAAAAGAGCGATGAAAGCTAACATTTGAAAAAGACAAAATGTGACCTAAAATATAAACGAGTCAATTACCTTAAGTTTTCGTTTTGTATGATTTCCATAATGATAGCAACAAGAGTGGTAAAACACCACTTGGTGTCATATACTAAGCGTACTTCATTTCCTTTCCTTCCCTTGTAGCATGTCAAGGTTGCTAGAAACTATGACCTATGTTACCTAAGTGTGTACCAATGATGTTATCATTTACAGGTACTATACAACATCCTATCCTTAAGCGTGTGAGATTTTCATTTGTTTCGGACTTTCCGACTTGTGTAAAAGGAGAAAGGTGCCCTAGTGCACAAGACCTTGGGGGCTAAATGGGCAATCTAAAAAAATTGTATTAGAGTGGGCTCTTTTGCATGAGCATAGTTGGTTGCAGAAGATCACCGACATTGCATTTTTTGGGAAACAATTTTAGGACCACGACATAATTGTCAAATGGGTCGAAAAGTGAGCGAAACTGATGGCTTTAGTGACAATAGATGATAAATGTATGTACTGTGCGAATTGGCCTACTTGTTTTGTCTTTGTTTGGTAGAGTGCGGTTAACATTACTGAGGAAATGAAAATGATGGGGCATCTAGCATTGGTGTTCAACATGTGTTCTGGAATTTTGGCATTATATCTTTCATCCAAGGAGCTAATGCTTGACGAGCGTAGGGTGAAGGTCGGTGTCAAAGGCGATATGTAAAGAGGTACTACGGGCAAAGTGTTGATGCTCGTCTACCAGGTGGTGGTGCCAATATTGTGGAAATTATTACCCATGTGAATAGAGAAAAATGCATTTAGAGAGTTGTATGCCGATGAAAAGTTCACATTTCGCTATGAGGGCATTAGCGAATTGGATGGAAAAGAATCTCACATATCGAACGTAATTCCTTTCCCATATGGTGCAATAGAGTCATCAACAACTTGACGTATAGCCTGTATTATTGAAAAATGCACTAATAGTATCAATATATGCTGTTATTGTGCAACATCTACTTTAAGTGTATGAGTATGTTGGTCGTTTATACTATTGGGCACGTCACAAAGGGTGCTTAATATGTGGACATACCTATTGTTGCCATGAGTTAAGGAGCATTTAAGTTTTCAATGCATATGTGGTATAGTGACATGGCAAGCGAAGAAGCATGATTGGATAGACTCACTTATTTGATGCAATGATTAGGCGTAAGAAACAGAGTTGAGTATTTGAACTTTTAAAAGTTATATTTATTCTAGTTAAAGATGAGTCTAACTATCATGTTACTACCAGTGCAAGTGCGAAATATTTCTTGACATTTGTCTTAGGATTGACCCAATTTTGGAAAATGAAAAAGTCTTATATTTTTAGTTCGGCAATATAGAAAGGAAATATTGCAATTTGTAAAAATGTAAAATAATTCTTTTTTATTAAGGGATCAAGATGGTAATTTCTAAAAAATGTGTTTTGGAAAAGAGAATCCTTTTTGCAATTAGGAAAGAACTCCTAATGCAATAAGGAAAAGTAAGTTTACCATTAAACCTCAATGGTATATTATAAATACAATGCTCAATTGATGAAGATTTTGGGACAAAACAATACACAACAATTGAGAGAGAATTGGTACAAAATTCTTTGGCAGCCAATTCATGTGTTTTATAGAGAGGGAGTAAAAAACTAGGAGAAAATGGTAGGCTCGTTTTTGTGAAATAAGTAATTAGTTCTAGTTTTGTGTAGGTAAAGATGAGGAAAACATTGCATTTCATGGTTTTTCTCAAGTAATAACGACTTTTATTGTGATCATAGGCAGCTTGTCAAACCACGTTTAATTCATATTTCTATGTAAGTCTAAAGCCTTGGCAAGTTCCGTGTCCAAATATCATTAAATCAAGTTGTAATTTAGGATTCAGTTTATAGGTATTAGTGTTTGGTTAAGTAGTGCTCGATGTGTGCTGGATGAACATCTAAAAGGCACTCGACACATTTTCCAGAACATGGGTGGTCGATAAATGTCCAAAAGCTCTTGAGCATAGTGTGCTTGATGAATGTCAAAAGGGTACTCGAGCACATTTTCCATAACCAAATATGCTCGATGAACGTCAAGTGGGTTGCTTCAGAGCTTATCCATGCAAGAGAAATTCTATTTTACTATTTCATCTTCTAAACACTCCTAAACCACCTAGAACTATGAATACAATCATTAAACAACAAAAACTCATTTCTTTCATCGTGTATTGAGAGCAAAGAAATAGAAGAGAAGATCTTAGTGAAGAAGATCCAAATTGATATCAAGATTCTCTTCTACATTCAACAACCAAAATACTAAAAATCCTCTACCAAAAAGCTTTCGAAATCTTGATTGATGTGAGAAGTGATTTGAGATCTGATTAAAGAAGAACATGTTTGTTTTTGGAGATCTAGAAGGCAAAGAAGTCCACAAGCTCCGGAGGAGGCGGTGGAGGAAAGTGGGCATAGAAGTAAGAAAAAGGAATTCCGTTGAGCCTGTATTGTCGCTGTCGTGCTTGGATGACATCTTGTTGGGCTTGTATGGTAGCCTGTTGAACTTGCAACTGGTGAAGCATTTTGCCAAGGCCATCAACAAAGGATGTAAGCGAACTCTTGTGGCCGTTTAAAAGATTGTAGTGATCCTCAGTAAATATGAAACCACTGGCCAAAGAATGAGGAACACTAGAGACCAGAATGTCAAGAGGTAGATTTGGAACTTACGGTACATCATCGGCATCGTCATCCTCATCGCCCTTGAAGGTTAAAGTCGAAGGACCTGAGGTGGGATCCAACCCTTTTGTGTGCGCTACCCATTGACCATGTTCTTTTACTATCTTCATCTGCTTAGGAGTTTGGATGTTGATAGTGTCGGTAGAGAGAAATTTTACAAAAGTCTCATCGTTAAGAGGAATATCAAAATGTTTAAAAAATTTCGTAAGAAGCATTTCATAAGGTAAAGCTTTAACATGACGATGTAATGAACAAGTTTCATAAGACCTAATACAATAGTTGGAAAATCTAATTTCTACCCAATAAGAAATGAATTAAAAATGGAAAGATCAAAATTGTTTACTTCATATCGATGAACCTTTTGAGGAAAATGACATGTGCAATGATATTTTGTCAAACTTTACATGGAAGAGTTAATTTGTTTGCACTAAGTTTTGTAATATTCTCAATATTCTTCCCATCGGTAGGGTCATACCCTTCTAAAATGGGATGAGCTTTAGGAAAAAAAATTTGAATTTCACACATCTCAAGCTTGAGAATATCACAGATAAGAGATTTGTTGATGGTAATGTGAATATTTTCAAGTAAACAAGAAATTTCATCCGAACGAGGGACAATAACCATGTTTTTGTAAAATTCTTTCGTGAGACGTTCCTTTAATATAGCAATAGACACCCAACTCATATTTTCAAAGTACTTCTCTATATGAAATGCGGGTGCTTCAATGGTAAAACCGACAAAATCAACATTTTTAACTATTAAAATTGAGGATTTTTCAAAAGGGTTGGCCAATGTCTTCGGGTTCCATGTAGAATTCTTTGTTGGATGAAAGTTGATGAGATCTTCTTCTAGTACTTTTAAGTCATTTTCTCACTCTTTTGGACTCTGACATTGCAAGAAAATTGATAAAGTGTGGAAGAATTGAAGAAAAAAATAGGTCTAAGGTTTCAGATTTTAGGGGATTTAAATTTGTAGTGAATGAGAGTTTGAAATTGTAATGAATATAGAGTGTAGAAGTGTTGGGTTTTTGAGTTTGAGAAGGAATTGATGATTTTGAATGAAGAAATGAAGAATGTAGAGAGAACTTTGGGAGAGAGATGGGAGAGAAGTGGAAGAAAATGGGAAAGAAGCAACAAATTATGCGATTTAAAAATATGAAATCGTGTCAAATCGAACATCCATATCGTTAGAGCCTAATTTAGGAAAGAGCTTCTATCAAACTAGACAAGGTGTTCGGACGGTCCGCTTGACTCGTCCGATTTCCCTTTTTTTTTTTTGGATCAAATACAATACAAATAATACCACATATAGAAATAAAACATGTATGAACACATAGTATGAATACAACTTAGTTAAGTACTTTGAATTCATCAATGGTATGTAAACCTCGTCGAATATGTGAGAATCGTTCAAGTGCAAAAGGTTTAGTGAAGATATCGACCAATTGATTTTTTGTGTTCACAAATTCAAATACGATATGTCCCTTCTGTGCATGATCTCTTAGAAAGTAATATCTAATTTCAACATGCTTTGTTCGAAACTACAAAATGGGATTTTTAGATAAGTTCATGGCACTAGTATTATCACACATGATAGGTATATGATCGAATGATAGATGATAATTATTGAGAGTTTGTTTCATCATAACACTTTTTCACAACAACTAGATGTTGAGATATATTTGACTTCGACGGTTGATAATGCAATGAAATTTTATTTCTTACTAAACGATTACACAAGTGCAAAGCCTAAAAAATGACAAGTTCTGCAAGTTCTTTTGAGATCATTTGTGCATTCGGCCCAATTGGCATCCGAATAACTAAGTAGATCATTGTGAGCGCCCTTTGGATACCAAAGTCCTAAGGTTTTAGTGTCACTAATATATCTAAAAATTCTTTTTACGGTACAAAGGTGAGATTATTTAGGATTTGATTGAAATTTAGCACATAAATACACACTAAACATAATATTGGGTCTGCTTGCGATTAAGCAAAGAAGAGATATAATTATACCTCGATATTTAGTGAAATCGACCGAAGTACGTTGATCATCTTTATCCAATTTTACAGATGTACTCATGGGAGTGCTCATTGGCTTCAAGTCATCCATTTCAAACATCATAAGCATGTCCAATTTATACTTATTTTGATTGATGAATTACCATCACTATTTGCATAATTTGGAGGCCTAGGAAAAAAATGAGTTCTCCCATCATACTCATTTCAAATTCCATACTCTTGCATTTTGAGAATTCTTCGCAAAGATGGATATTAGTTGTACTAAATATAATATCATCAACATAAATTTGAACAACAATCATATAATTCTTTTGAGTTTTGACAATAAAATAGTATCCGCTTTTCCTATTAAAAAGCCGTTGAAAGTAGAAATTTGTCTAATCTTTTATATCAAGCTCTAAGAGTTTGTTTTAAACCATAAATAACCTTTCTAAATTTGAAAACATAGTCCGGATACTTGTGATCTTTAAAGATGGGTGGTTGCTCAACAAAAACTTCTTTTTGAATGAAGCCATTTAGAAATGCACTTTTGATGTTTATTTGATAGAAAGTAAATCATTTATGACAAGGAAATGCAAGACACATGCGAATGGATTCTAATCTAGCAACTCGTGCGAAGGTTTCCTCAAAATCAATACATTCTTTTTTATTGTAACATTGAGCCACTAATCTAGCTTTGTTATGCACAATTATCCCATTTTTATCTTGTTTATTTTTAAAAATCCATTTTGCACTGATGACGGTCTGAACATTTAGTCTAGTGACTAAATCACAAACATGATTTCATTCAAATTGATTTAGTTCTTCTTGAATAGCTAGAATCCAAAATTTATCAAACTCAAATGAAAGCACAACTATTTAAGTGATTTATAGTAAAAGTTCTAGTAGTAATACCTTTGGATGGATCATCAATAATGAGTTTTTTTTTTGGTTAAGAGGGAACAAACCTCTATTCTTTTGGTAGAGTAGGATAATTTGATATTACAGTAGATTCTACTTCACTTTGTTGAACGTTTGCTTCTTCTTTGTTTTCTTCTTTTAGATCATCCTTAATTTGGTCTTGAATATCCATTTGTTCGAAAGGAGTTTCCAATCCTACCTCATTAGCAATACTTTTTTCACGATTAAGAGGGTTAGTTTCATCGAAAGTAACATGCATAGATTCTTCAACGACTAGAGTTCTTTTGTTAAAAACTCTATAAGATTTGCTAGTTGACGAGTACCCCAGAAAGATTCCAATGTCGGATTTTAAATTAAATTTATCCCTTTTCTGTGTTTAAAATAAAGCATTTTCAACCAAAAACTTTGAAATAGTCCATATTTGAAATTTTATTTTTCCAAAGCTCATAGGGGGTTTTAGTTTTCTTTTGACTTACTAAAACTCTATTTACAATATACCAAGCGATGTTGATATCTTTGGTCCAAAAATATTTTGGCATGCTATTTTCATTTATCATGGTCTTAGCAATTTCTTGCAATGTGCGATTCTTCCTTTTTACTACACCATTTTTTTTGAGGAGTTCTAGGAGTCGAGAAATTACGTTTATCTCAAATTTCATTGCAATTTGCAAAAATTATCAAAAGTGATACTATCAAATTCTCCGCCATGATCACTCCTAATAGTTACAATAGAGTATCATTTTTCATTTTTGCAAAAATA
Organism: Fraxinus excelsior; assembly: GCA_019097785.1. Lineage (NCBI taxonomy): Eukaryota > Viridiplantae > Streptophyta > Magnoliopsida > Lamiales > Oleaceae > Fraxinus > Fraxinus excelsior. Next base: position 27,643,435 of record CM032625.1, on the reverse strand, counting down.
TTTGAATGTAGTCAAAGCTTCATCTTTAATATTAAGGAATGGAACCCAAGTGAATCTAGAGAAATCATCGATAATGACGAAAGCATAATGTTTTCAACCTAAGCTAGCGGTTCTAAAAGGTCCAAAATGATCTATGTGGAGTAGTTGAAGTGATTTTTTAGTTGAAAAATATAGTTTAGATTTAAAAGAACTTTTCATTTGTTTAAAAAATTGACAAGCATCACAAATTTTATCTTTATCTAACTTTAAATTTGGTAGACATCTGACAAAATAATTTTTGGATATTTTTGAAAGAAGATCCATGCTAACTTGGCCTAATCTCCTATGCTACAACCAAGTATCCTCCTTTAAACTTGATAAATATTTTTCATTAATTTCAAATTCGATATTTATGATATAAACATCATTGCTTCGGCTCCATATAAGCATCCCCCATTTTGATGTAACGTCCATAATAAGACGTTTAGAAGAATCAAATTTAATATAATAACCTTTATCACATAATTGACTAATATTAAGCAAATTATGTTTGAGATAATCTACCAATAACATGTTTTCAATAGAAGGAGAATGACGATTACCAATGTTTCCAATTCCAATATTTTTTATTTTTGCATTATCTCCGAATGTGACATGACCCCCATCTTTTACGTTGAAATTTGATAGTAACATTCTAACCTCAGTCATGTGTCTTGAGCATCAACTATCCAAAAACAATTTGTTCTTCATCTTCTTTGGTACCTACAAAAATAATTTAATTTTTAATCTTTGGTACCCATACAAGTTTGGGTTCTTTGTGGTTAGTTTTAGTCGATTCTCATATCCAATTGTTCTTACTCTTAAAAGTGTAGCCTCTTTTTGGTTAGACAATTATATGCAATATGTTCCTCTTTATTGCAAAAGCTACATGTAGCTTTTGAAGGAGTGGTGTTTGAAGTTTTGACAAATAGATTTTTGTTTCAAAAATGGTTTATATCCAATTCCTCATTTATCAAAAACATACTTTTGATCACCAAACATTAAATCAAAGTTCTTTTTACCTTGAGTGAATTTAAAAATAATAATAGTTAAGTCTTCAACTTTTTCTTTCAAAGAAAAACTTTCTTTAATCATTAATTCATAATCAACATTTTCCTTTTGAGTTTCTTAATTCTTCTTCATTTCACTTTTCAACAAGTAGTTCTTTTTTTAAGAATATAGTGATTTAGAGCAAGCTTTTCAAATTTCTCAAGAATTTCATCATAGGAGGTAGATAAATCATCATACGAAATTTCTTCTTGACTATTATTTCCATCATAATCATTATTGTCGCTCACATCCATGTTGCTTGAAGTACTTTTTTCTTGATATTTCTCTTCTTGTTTGGACACTCAGTTCTTTTGTGACTGAGTTTGTTACAATCATAGCAAATAATTTTCTTGGTTATTTCTTCATCCTTTTCTTCTTTCTTTTGAAATCTTCGATTATTTCGAAAATCTCTCCATTTTTTTACAAAAAGGACTAGATCATCGAGCTCTTCATCACTCAGATTTTCACTTGTAGCTCCTTCTTCGATTGTCGATTTAAGAGCAATTTGGTGCTTAGGAGACTCTTTTGATTCTTTTTTACTTTTCCCCATTTTCTCCTTAATCTCGGTGTTGTTGAGCTCATATGTCATCAAAGTTCCATAAAGTTCTTCCAAAGGATATGCGTTGATATCTTTGGTGTTTTTGATCAATATTCTTAATGAGCTCCAATCTTATGATAGTGACATGAGCATTTTATTTACAAGTTCATCATTAGTAAATCTTCTATCGAACACTTTGAGGCCATTAACAATATTGGTGAAGCGAGTAATCGTGTCAACAAGATGTTCATCTTGTTTCGTGAAGAAGTTTTCAAATTATTTTTCCAAGAGATTAATTTAGTTTCCTTTACTTTACTAGTGCCAAAATGAGTAACTTCCATTGCATACCAAATGTCATATGCAAAATCACACGTGCTAATAGATTTTGAAATGGTTTGATTGGGTTTGCCATCAACTTTAATAATCTTGGTAGGCACATAAGGACCATATTCAATAACTTCTCATAGTCTATTGATTGAATGTAAATCATCATCCTACCTTTTCAATAATTATAATGTGTACCAGCAAAGAAAGGTAGACAATTAGTAGAATGTCCATCAAGATTTTGAAAATTGTAGTTATCCTTTGCTTAAGATTGTAGAATCTTAATTTTAAAATGAGCACCTTACTCTAATACTAATTGATAGCTCAAGAATGACTAACCAAGAGGGAGTGAATTAGATATTGAAAAATTTTCGAAAACTTTATTTAAATTCGAGCAAATAAAGACTAAATAGATAAATTCGAATAATATAAAAGCGATAAGTACAAAGGGAAAGAGGATGCAAATGATATAATTGTGGAGGTTCGATCCAAAATAATGATCTACATCTTCCATTACCAAGTTCTCTGGCACGAGCATGACCTTTTCATTATGTTGATTGATCGTGGTGCAATCTAACCCTTTACAATGTTTTCGATGACTTACAAACAAGGAGCACCGATCCTTATACAATGTTGAGCTTTACGTGACCTCAACACGACCCACAAATTTAAAGGAATTGTATTTTACAATTTAAACTTTTCTTAATAAATAATATGATAAAATTAAGTACCTAGAGATAAATAGGCTAATACTTTAATAAATAGCAATGAATGAAACTTAAGTGTTAGCTGAGAAAAACTTTGATAAGTAGAATGATTTTGAAAAGTTAATTCATTTTAAAAAATTCAAAGTAAATGGTTTGATTAAGATAAATAAGATGTAAGATCAATATAGTCTTGCTCAAGAATATCTCACTTAAATTCTCTCAATCGGACGACCCATCCTAATGTCAAAATGTCTTACCAATCGGACGACACATCCTAATGTTTGCATACTAAACCGAACAACCTAACTAGTCGTTGTGCGTTGAATCCTAAAGTTCGACTGTTTGATGAACTTGAAGTCCGCTTGGACAGTATTTTACTGAATTTTTTTTCTTGATTATTTTAAAAATGTAGCCCCTGTTTGGTACATATTAAAATTTTTATTTTCATTCTTCTACTCATTTTCAATCACACATTCTTCAATAAAATAACATTTTCCATCACATCAATAACTTTTCCTTTCTTTTCAACCATACATTCTCCATTAATCTACCATTGTAGAATACATTCTTCTAAAATAACGTGGCTCAAACACACACGTAGGCTTTTGAAGGGCCTTTTTACTTAATTTTTCAAGTTTAGTAATATTTGTAAAAGGTTTAAATATTAAGTTGAAATTCTTACCTTTTGAAAAATAATTTTTATGCAAGCGTTTTTATGAAATAATTTTTCTTTGCAACAATAGCTATGAAAAATCGAATTCATATGTTAGAAAAAAAAATTGTTTGTTATTATCAAAACATGATGTCAACCATAGGTCAACAACTCTAAGAGATGAGGAGTTGGTGTATTTTGTGTAACATCCGAGTTCCGTGAACCCGGATTGCCACGTCATCCTCATATGTCTTGAATTTAATAAAAAGATTTGTGAAATAACTAACTTTTAAACATCACATTTATAACGGTAAACCTCATTGACAACAAAATTCATTTGATTAACTTAAAAAAATCGTTTAAACTTCAAAACTCAAGTTTGAAATAACGAGAATAACAAAAATAAGTTCATAGTGCGTAAATTTTAAAACTTAAATAACTTCATCCATTAAATCGTGCCACCACTGTCCCCATCAAACTCGACCGTCTCCGAAATCTACAAATGTGGTTAAAATAACGGAATGAGCATTTCGATGAAATACTGAGTAGACTCATCGCCGATAATTAATTTACAAAATAATTGAACACATAATTATGCAATATATACCGTGACATCATCATAGACTTATTTTCTTAAAATAAATCATAGGCTCTTTAAAATCATGGGGTGTGGGTAGTCTCGTGTCATGCATTTAAGCACATAAATTATGCACAACATCATCTTATCTCATAAGAGATATTCTCGTCTCTTCTCATGCATTAAATCATATAAGTTACGTCAAACGTAAAAACATCATTTATCTCATAAGAAATATTCTCATTTTATGCAATTAAAGCATATAAATCACGAAAAGTCACATAATACATGCAATTATAATTTAAACTAATTAATAGGGGTGAGTCTACCTCAATTTCTCGTGTCACGTAAAAAGTGAAGCATATAGAAACCTCAATCTCCTAATCATCCGTACGTTTCGTCTAGGCAAAATAGGAAATGAACCTTGCAATAGTATCTCGAGATTTAAAGTTTTTAAAATGCTAAAATAAGACTTAGGGACTTAATTGAAAATTTATTAAAACTGAAACTTGAAAGTTTAAGGACTGAAATAAACTTTTTGCAGAATCTAGGGACTGACAATGGGAAAACAGGAACTTTACGGACTGTTTTATTTAAAACAGAAACTTAGGGATTGAAATCAGCAACTTTTTAGACTAGGGGCTTAAAGGGAAATTTCTAAAAATTTAAAATAACAAAATAAACAAACAATAAAAATCAAAACAAAATTCACACACTCTCTTTTTCTCTCATTTTCAGAAAGAGAGAGAGGGCGCGACGGGGGGGAAGGGGATTTCCCTCTCCGATTCACCACCGGCCAGGCGGCTGGTGTCAGTGCTACCGTTGCATGGTGGCGTCGGTGCATGGGTGAGGGTGGTTGGGTGTTGGGCGTATGGATCGACGGAGAAGGTCGGGTTCGTGATTTCTTTCTTGCGGTCGAGGGGCTTGGAGGTGGAGGAGTTGGCGATGGGGGTTCTATTGGTGTTGATTTTGGGGTGGAGTGGTGGTTGGATGGTTTGGAGTGGGTTTGGGCAGTGGCGGTTCGGCCGACTGTGGGCTGCAAAGGCAATGATGGTCAGTGGCGTGACTGGTTTGGGTCTCGTGAATGTGGTTTGGACAGTGACGATTCGGCCGGCTGTGGGCTGTAGAGGCGATTTGGCTGTGATTGATGGGCAGTGACGTGAGTGGGTTTTGGGGCTGTGAGCTTGGTCTCGAGAGTGATGGTGGTTTGAGGTGTTGTTGGTGGTATTGGTCTCGTCGGTGAGATTGGTAGTTTGAGGTGGGGCTGTTGGTGGTGTTGTTAGTGATGATTTGGGCAGTGAGCTTTATCTTGAGAGTGATGGTGGTTTAGCTAAGGAGGTGGTGGTGTTGGTGCTAGAAATTGATGTTCTAGCATCAACACTGGTCTCCAAATTTGATGTTGTTGGTGCTAGAAATTGATGTTCTAGCATCAACATGGTTTCCAAATTTGAGGGAGGTGGAGATTCTTACCAAAAATGGTTGCTTGGAGGTGTGAGATTTTTCTTTATTACCTAAAATGGCTGCTGTGAAATGTGAAGAATGGGGAGGAAATGAGTGATATTTGAATAGTAATAATTTTGGGCACAAATCCCTAGGAGCTTAAATGGGCCAGAAAGTTGGGATGTAAGGGTTTTCAAATTGGGTTTGAGTGAATTGGGCTAAATAATCCAGATTCGGGCTATTAAAATTTTGGACCCTAAATAAAAAAAATATTGTACTTAAAATTATTAAAATTTGGATTTAAACAAAAATAAAAAAAATAAATTGATATTTTAAAATTATTCGAGATTGGACTCGACTTGAAATAGATTTAAATTTGTTTTACAATAGCTAGACGAACACGTTTTCATTTTAACGTTTGGGGTTAAAATTTAGCGATATATTTTTCAAGAAAAATAATTTTATATTATTTAAAATTCTCGGTCGCTACAACCTTACCCTTTTAAAATAATTTCGTGCTCGAAATTTAGACTTACTTGATCTAAAATATCTGAATACTTAGCCAGAATCTCATCCTCCTTTTCTCGGGTAGTTTCATCATTATCTTGTCTACCCCATTAGACTTTGACTAAAGGGATCTCTTTGTTTCTTAAGACATAGACTTTTTTATCAACAACACACAAAGGCATCTCCTTATAAGATAGATTTCTCTGAATCGAAATAGTCTGAAGACTTACCATATGACTCGGGTCGTAGATATATTTTCTCAATAAAGAAACGTGAAAAATGTTGTGTACGGCCAAGAGTTCGGGTGGCAATGCCAAACGATAAGTCACATTACCTACTTTCTCTAATATCTCGAATGGTCCGATAAAATGAGGCCTTAACTTCCCTCTCTTGCCGAAACGGATAGTACCCTTCATATGAGCTACTTTCAAGAACACTTTCTCTCCAATCTCAAACTCCAACTCTTTTCTCCTTTGATCGGCATAGCTTTTCTGTCTGTCTTGTGCGGCTTTGATTCGTAGTCTGATCTTCTCAATAGCCTCAATTGTCCTCTCAATCAATTCTGGACCCAAAATTCTTCTCTTGCCTACTTCATCCCAATAGACTGGTGATCGACAACGTCGTCCATAAAGTGCCTCATATGGTGTCATATCAATAGTAGCCTGAAAACTTTATTGTAGGCAAACTCCACTAATGGAAGATGAGTCTCCCAATTACCACTCAAGTTTAGTACACAAGCTCTAAGCATATCTTCCAGTGTTTGAATAGTGCATTCAGACTGTCCATTGGTCTGGGGATGGTATGCAGTACTAAAATTTAATTTAGTACCCATAGCAACATGTAAACTCTTCCAAAATTTCGAGGTAAATCTCGGATCTATATCTGAGACAGTGGAAGCTGGTATTCCATGAAGTCGAATAATCTCTCTAACATACAACTAGGTTAACTGATCCACATTGAGAGTCATTTTGATTGGTAGGAAATGAGCTGACTTCGTAAGTCGGTCTACAATAACCCAAATAGCGTCATGCCCTCTTACTGATTTTGGTAATCCTGTTACAAAGTCCATGGAAATCTTCTCACATTTCCATTCTAGTATATCCAAGGGACTTAACAACCCTGATGGTCTCTGATGTTCAGCATTGACCTGCTGACACGTCATGCATTGAGATACAAACCTTGCAATGCAACCCTTCATGTTTCTCCACCAAAAAGTATTGCGCAAATCACGATACATCTTCGTCCCTCCTGGGTGGCATGCATATGGTGCTGAATGAGCTTCTATCAAAATCTCATTCTTGATATGTTCATCCTTCGGCACACAGAGACGCCCTCTGAACATAAGTGATTTATCAAAGGCAATCTCGAAACCTATTCTCTTGCCAGTCCCAACTTCGGATTTGATCTTTTCTAAGAAATTATCTCCGGCTTAAGCTGTCACAATCCGACCTCTTAAATCTAGCTTAACAGTCAAATTTGCTAATCTAATAGATCATTGGGCTAATGGGGCTCGTACTTCAATTTTTAAATTCTGAAAATCTCGAATCAACTGATCTTGCGTTGTTCCCAAAGCGGATAACTGTCTAGCGTTCTTTCTGCTCAGAGTGTCTGCAACCTTATTTGCTTTACCCGGGTGGTAAAGAATGGTGCAGTCATAGTCTTTTACCAGCTCTAGCCATCGACGTTGTCTCGTATTCAGTTCCTTCTGAGTAAAGAAATACTTGAGACTCTTGTGATCGGTGTAAATCTCACATTTACTCCCATACAGATAGTGTCGCCATATCTTAAGAGCGTGCACAATAGCTGCAGCTCTAAATCATGTGTCGGGTAATTCTTTTCATGTGGTTTCAACTGTCTTGAAGCATAGGCTATCACTTTGCCATTCTGCATCAATACACAACCTAAGCCATGTTTGGATGCATCACTGTAAATAACGAAACCATCAGACCTGTTTAGTATAGTCAACACTGGTGCTGAGACAAGTCTGTTCTTAAGTTCCTGAAAGCTTTGTTCACACTGTTCTGTCCACTGAAACTTAACTCCCTTCTTGGTCAACTGAGTCATAGGACCTACTATTTTAGAGAAACCTTCTATGAATCGCCATAATATCCTACTAATCCAAGAAAACTTCTCACATTTCCAACATTTGCAGGTGTTGGCCAATTCGTTATAGTTTCAACTTTAGAAAGATCAACCTCGATGCCTTTAGCTGTAACAATGTGACCCAATAAACCTACTCTCTCAAGCCAAAATTCACATTTCTTGAATTTGGCGTACAACTTTTCTGCTCTCAGCGTTTCCAACACAATCCTCAAATGTTCTTCATGCTGTGCAAAATCTCTGGAGTAGATCAGTTTGTCATCGATAAAAATAATAACGAATTTATCAAGATACTGATGGAAGACTCTGTTTATGAAGTCCATAAATATTTCAGGTGCATTCGTGAGACCGAAAAGCATCACTACGAACTCGTAATGCCCATACCGTGTCCTGAACGCTGTCTTTAGTACGTCAACTGGCGAAACCTTTAGCTGATGGTAACCAGATCTCAAGTCAATCTTGGAGAAAATAGCTGTACCTTTCAACTGATCGAATAAGTCTTCGATCTTGGGAAGGGGATACTTATTCTTTATCCTCAACTTGTTAAGTTCTCGATAGTCGATGCACATCCTCATGCTTTCATCCTTCTTCTTTACAAATAGAACAGGTGCTCCCCATGGAGATACACTTGGTCTGATGAAACCGTTCTCTAGCAATTCCTCTAACTGCACCTTCAGTTCTTGCAATTCCTTCAGCGCCATACAGTACGGAGCTTTAGAAACAGGGGCATTTCCTGGTACCAAGTCAATGGAAAATTTCACATGTCTATTCGACGGAGTACCGGGTAGATCATCTAGAAAGACATCACCGTATTCACATACTACTGGCACTGAATCCAGAGTAATCTCCTCTTCGGGTTTGTCTTGAAAACTAATAAATGGCCTTGACAATTGTCCTTGGCTAAAAACTTCTCTGCTTGTAAAGCGGAGATAAGGCGAGGAAGTGCCTTGATCTTTGTCCCATAAAACCTGAATATTTCTTCACCATCCTTGCGAACAAATAACTTTTTTTCTCATGGCACATGATTGCGGCATGATTGGTACTGAGCTAATCCATACCCAGAATAATATCGAAGTCTTTCATTCGAATAATATTCAAGTCTGCCTCCAAAACTTGACCATCAAAATCTATTTGTACTGCTTTGACTATCTTATTAGTATCGATAGTTCCTCCTGACGGCAAACTAACCTCGAGGGTACTACCAGTCTCCTCTCCTATTAGGTTTAGTCTTTCTAAACATGCATCAGAGATAAATGAATGTGTGGCTCCCGAGTCTATTAGGACAAATACGGGGATACCAGAAATAGATAGTATACCTGGTATCATATTAACATGCTCAAGATGGAAAAGAAAATACAGTATAGAAAACAGTTAAGACATGTACAAGAATACCAGGGCAACTAGTATACCTGCAATCACGTCAGAATCCTCAGCTGCATCCATAGCAATTACTCTTGCTTTTCCATTTCTGTTCTGGTCCAGGGTTCACCTTCTGATTGGAACCTTGGCGGACGGAGCACGACAGTCTGATGCAAAGTGACCTGACTGGCCACACTTGTAGCATACACCCTTTCCAAATAGACACTCTCTCTTATGCAACCTCTGACACTTAGGGCAGGGTAGAGTAAAATTGGTCATCTGTCTCCATATTGGTCATGGATTCTGTCTCTTAATAAATGCTTGATTCATATTCTGATTTTGATTGCGATTCGGACTTTACCACTTTCTTTTTTCCCTGATATCTCTGCTCATGATGATTACACTGGTTCCCAACTTTCACACCGGCATAGGCTATTGCCTACTTCACTACTTCTCTGTAAGTTGGCCCCTCTCAAAATGCCGTATCTTTTTGAACTCAGTCTCCACCAGATGTGGAGCATAATGTGACAGTTTCTCGAACTTTCTCTCATATTCAGTTATATCCAATTCACCTTATACTAAACGTAGAAACTCAGACTCCCTATGATCTCTGAGGGCTTGTGGGAAAAATTTATCCTTGATCTTAGCCTTAAATTCGTTCCAAGTCAGAGATGCTTGCTGCTCTTCACTCTTTGTCCGTGATGCAGATTCCCACCAAAAACCCGCTCTTCTGACTAGCATAAACTCAACACAGCCTACCTTCTTATCCTTGGGGCAAGCTATGTGCCTAAAGATCTTCTCGATGGCCTGAAGCCACTCTTCCACTGCCAGTGGACCATCTCCACCATTGAACGTAGGTGGGTGGTATCTCCTGAACTGTTCTATCACTGATACTGTAGGGTTAACTAGTTCTGGAGCTTGTCTCATTTCTTGCACCGCCTGAAGTAATTCCCTGATGACGTTGGCTTGAGTTGGTGGTGCCATAACCTTCATAAAATTAAAGGTTATTCGTAACAATTGACTAAGCGTACTAACAACGTAAGCAATAAAAGACAACTCAAGAGATAGAAATTAGGGACCAAACATCATTTCATTTATAACTCATCTTCTTTTAATGGGAGTACATGAATAGGAAGGCATGTATGCCGAACATTGTTTTAATACAATAAAATATCAAACCTACTCTATATTCTATCTATTTACTCTCCTTCGGTTACACATGATTCGGCGTCCGAGAACTCTCCTAGCGCTGGGTCAGTGTCTTCTTCTGGTTCTTCTTTGGGTTTCTCCTCGGGATCGCCCCCGGGTGCTAACTCATCTTCTTGCCCCGGTTCGGGCTCAAGCATTGGCTCATGTTCTGGCTCCCCTTCAGGTGCAACCCCAAAGCGGTGCTCAAAGTACATTGGCCAATATGCTACGAATCTCACGCAGAAGGTGTCATACTCTATATCCACATTAGGTGACGTAAGAGCATCTATGTAAGTGATGGACTGACGGCGATTAAGGTCACGTAGCCATGTTGTATGGCCCGATCACGTACGATATTCAGCTGCTCTATGTGTTAGGCAATTGTCCAATCAAATTTAGGCCTAAGCGGTCATAATCTCTAATGGCTCGTTCTGCATCACTAGGTACATTTCTACGAATGAGTGTCATGTTCTAAACCAATTATGCAAAGTCTAATTAAGGTTTATTCATCTTTCTTAGTTAAAATTTCGAGAACGTAAAAGTTTAAAAACTCTTGCAAGTTATGCTCAAACTCGTATTTATTTCTTTCTTTCTAATTCAGATACACTTTCTTTCTCTTTCTTCCAAGTCTCATAAATCGTTAAAACAGGTATTCGAAATATAATAACGTTAGACTTCATAAACCTCTTTTACCTTCGGAGTCGGTGGATCAAATGATGGTAGTGACCACTTTCATTAATAAAAATTAAATAATGTAGAATGTCTCTTTGAAATTTTTTTATTCGAAAAATTTGCTAGTCTACAGAAACGCAGACTGGCTCTGATATAACTTAAGAAAATCGTTTAAACTTCAAAACTCAAGTCTGAAATAACGGGCATTTTAGAACTTAAATAACTTCATCCATTAAATCGTGCCACCACTGTCCCATCAGACTCGACCGTCTCCGAAATCTGCAAATGTGGTTAAAATAACCAAATGAGTATTTCGATAAAATACTTAGTAGACTCATCACCGACAATTAATTTACAAAATAATTGAACACATAATTATGCAATATATACCGTGACATCATCATAGACTTATTTTCTTAAAATAAATCATAGGCTCTTTAAAATCATGGGGTGTGGGTAGTCTCGTGTCATGCATTTAAGCACATAAATTATGCACAACATCATCTTATCTCATAAGAGATATTCTCGTCTCTTCTCATGCATTAAATCATATAAGTTACGTCAAACGTAAAAACATCATTTATCTCATAAGAAATATTCTCATTTTATGCAATTAAAGCATATAAATCACGAAAAGTCACATAATACATGCAATTATAATTTAAACTAATTAATAGGGGTGAGTCTACCTCAATTTCTCGTGTCACGTAAAAAGTGAAGCATATAGAAACCTCAATCTCCTAATCATCCGTACGTTTCGTCTAGGCAAAATAGGAAATGAACCTTGCAATAGTATCTCGAGATTTAAAGTTTTTAAAATGCTAAAATAAGACTTAGGGACTTAATTGAAAATTTATTAAAACTGAAACTTGAAAGTTTAAGGACTGAAATAAACGTTTTGCAGAATCTAAGGACTGACCGTGGGAAAAGAGGAACTTTAGTGACTGTTTTATTTAAAACAGAAACTTAGGGATTGTAATCAACAACTTTCTAAACTAGGGGCTTAAAGGGCAATTTCTAAAAATTTAAAATAATAAAATAAACAAAAAATCAAAATCAAAACAAAATTCACTCTATCTCTTTCTCTCATTTTCAGAGAGAGGGAGAAAGCAACGGGGGAGAGGAAATGGGAGTCTCCTCTCTAATTCACCATGGTCAGGTAGCCGGTGTCAGCGGCACCGTTGCATGGTGGCGTCGGTGCGTAGGTAAGGGTGGTTGGTGTTAGGTGTATGGGTCGAAGGAGTGGGTCGGGTTCGTGATTTCTTTCTGCGGTCGAGGGGCTTGGTGGTGGAGGAGTTGGCGATGGGGTTTTATTGCATAGGCGATGATGGTCAGTGGCGTGACTGGTTTGGGTCTCGTGAATGATGGTTTGGGCGGTGACAATTCGGCCGGCTGTGGGCTACAAAGGCGATTTGGCTGGGATTGGTGGGCAGTGGCGTGAGTGGGTTTTGGGGCAATGAGCTTGGTCTCGAGAGTGATGGTGGTTTAAGGTGTTGTTCGTGGTGTTGGTCTCGTCGGTGAGCTTGGTAGTTTGAGGTGGGGTTGTTGGTGGTGTTGCTAGTGATAGTTTGGGCAGTGAGCTTGGTCTCGAGAGTAATGGTTGTTTAGCTAAGGAGGCGGTGGTGTTGTGCTAGAAATTGATGTTCTAGCATCAACGTGGGTTTCCAAATTTGAGGGAGGTGGAGATTCTTACCAAAATGGTTGCTTGGAGGTGTGAGATTTTTCTTTATTACCTAAAATGGATGCTGTGAAATGTGAGGAAAGGGGAGGAAATGAGCGATATTTGAATAGTAATAATTTAGGACACAAATCCCTAGGAGCTTAAATAGGCAAGAAAGTTGGGCTGTAAGGGTTTTCAAATTGGGTTTGACTGAATTGGACTAAATAATCCAGAGTTGGGCTATTAAAATTTTGGACCCTAAATAATAAAATATTGTACTTCAAATTATTAAAATTTGGATTTAAACAAAAAAAAAATTGATATTTGAAAATTATTCGAGATTGGACTCGACTTGAAATAGATTTAAATTTGTTTTACAACGGCTAGGAGAACACGTTTTCATTTTAACGTTTGGGGTTAAAATTTAGCGACACGTTTTTCAAGAAAAATAATTTTATATTATTTAAAATTCTCGGTCGCTACATTTTGTCATGAAATTCAAAAAAAATTTAGGAAAAATAATAAAATTCGGAGAAGTTCAAGAGTGGTCCTCGTAAAAATAGGGAAGAGAACAAAAATGAAGAAAGATACTAGGGATGTGATAATAACACATTTATTACGTTTGTCACCCAATAATATTTGCATTTCTATGAATATTTGATGCCTAAATGCACTAAGTACTTCTATATCTTGGTTTAGGTTGCAAATGGGTGAAAGCGGTGGAAAATTGAAGAAAATAGCGAAAAGGGGCCAAAATGGAAGAAAACGATAGTTCAGGGACTAAAGTGAAAATACTACAAACTTGTTTCCAACCTTGTGATGAAGATTCAAGAGTGTTGGAGGTCAATTGGATGAAGAAATGAGTCAAATGGGTAAAATATAGCCAAGACATTATCTCATATCAACTTTCAAGTTGAAAAGTTTTGCACCAGTTTTCAATCTCATTTTGAGACTAGTTTCTGACATAGCAAACAATCCAATTGTAAGTTTATATCTGAAGTAAAGTTGTAGCCCTTTGAGTTAGCTTTCCAACGCATCTTGAATTACTTGAACCGGACATCGGGAGATAGAGTTATGGCCAGAATACTAAAGACTGTCAAGCAGGAAAACATTAAACCTATGCGGTCGCATAGGGTTATTTTCATGCGGTCACATTGGACCTTTCAGAGATTTCCAGCAACCAATTTCAGCCTTCTATGCGACCATAACACCTATACCTATGCGACCGCATATGCCATTCTGGGCGCGAAATTTTCTAGTTTCCTTATTTGATTAAAACACATATGGAAACCTAATTTTCCACGATTTCTCAACCCTAAAACACCATAGAACGCCTCCTAACCATTATTCTTGATTATTCATCATTCTTCCATTGATTTTAGCTAAAGAAACTCATGAAGAACTAACAATCTTGGTGAAGCAAGGGAGGAACTCAATTGGATACGATGATTTCACATCTATTATTTCATTTAATTGATCTTTTCTTGCTGAATATTCTTAGGATTTAGACTTTTCTTCTCATGAATTTATATTGAAGTCGGTTTAATAATTACTAGATTTTTCATGGATTCAGTCGTGTTTTTTCCATTATTTAATCAAACTATTTATTGAGTTTCAATTTCAATTACTTATTGTTAAGATTAGTTTAACTTTTATCAAATTCTTCATAGATTCAGTCATGCTTCTTCTATCGTTAGATTGAACTAATTATTGAATTTTAATCTTAATATTACTTTATTGGCAGATTAATTACTGATGTATGCTTGATGTATATGGTCGATCTTTGATCTTGTTCCAATAAAATTGTGCGAATATATCATAAGTCTAGATTCTAGGATTACATTTGTAAATTAAATTGGTTTTCACAATATATCTTCCGATTAGAGTGTCGGGATGAAACCCTCTAATTGTGTTATAAAAATGAAATAATTGATGTGAATGATCCAATCCAATTGAGGGAATTCCGACGCTTCCCTGCTTCAAATTATTGATTTTAATTTCACCTCTAAACATTGAATTTCACTACACATTAAAGACGATAACTCATCCCTTTTGAGAACCCTTAAGCATTTTCCATCTCCCTGTGGATACGACACCCCAAAACTGCACTACAACTACCGCATTATTCTTTGGACGTAATCAAATTTTGGCGCCGTTGCCGGGGAGACCGTAGAAGAAATTGAAGGATCCTTTAGCAAAAGGGTGACTTCGTTCCCCTTTTCAATTTCATTTTTTTAGTTAGTTTATTTTATTCTTTGTTATTTCTTATTTTTCACATATTTCCATTTTTTATTGTGTTTTATGAGCAGGTATCGAGACGAGCAAGGGAGATTTGTGGAAAGACCTCTCATAGAGTTTGAGCATCTCTTTAACCCTGTTTTTGATTCTGCATCTGTTAACACGAACACCACATCACATAACACAATGTCTGATAGTGAGCACGATGCACCGTATAGAACTTCGCATGATTACCTACACCCCACACACACATCTACACCTTCATGTATTATGTTTCCACCCAATATGCCACGCATAGACTTTAAACCTGGAATGATTCAACTTCTTCCAAATTTTCATGGACTCGAAAATGAGAACTCGTATGTGCATGTTAGGGAATTCGAGGAGATTGTAGCAACCTTCCACAATTAACATGGTACAATAGATGCAATTAGGCTCAAATTCTTCCCATTTTCTCTTAATGAAAAGGCTAAGAGCTGGTTGTATTCATTGAGACCACGTTCGATTGGAACTTGGGCTGAAATGACCCAAGCATTCTTTGGCAAATACTTTCCCCACCACAAAACAACTGCGTTGAAAAAGCAGATATCTTCTTTTATCCAAAAGGAGAGTGAAACTTTATATCAAGCGTGGGAAAGGTATAAAAAACTCCAAGCTCTTTGTCCCCACCATGGTTATGAGAGTTGGCGTATCGTGAGTTATTTTTATGAAAGGTTAACACCTAGGGAGCGTCAGTTTGTTGAAATGATGTGTAATGGTGATTTCTTACAAAAAGATCCAGATGAGGCTATAGGATATTTAGATGACTTAGCTGAGAAAGCCCACACCTGGACTGGCCCTAGTGCCACTGATAGTATCAATAGGTTAAGGGCCGTAGGAAATCCTTCTAGTGCAGGCATCTATCATCTTAGGGAAGAAGACAATCTTAGAGCTAAGGTAGAAGCCCTAACTAGAGAAATGGAGAACCTATGCACTAGTAGTTCAAAGCCTACATCGACTATTGCTCGTGTTGAGTCTTCTGGACCGTGTGGTGTGTGTGGTGGACTTGATCATCCAGTACAAAAGTGTTTTGCTCTAGCTGAGATGGGGGATGTATGAGGAACACTGCAATACCTTAGGCACGTATAACAAGCCTTATGCTCCATTTTCTGAGAGCTACAATCAGGGGTGGCGGAATCATCCAAATTTTAGCTGGAAATCTGATAACCAGCAACCTACTCAGCCACCTAGAGCTTTCAATACATCTTCATACCAGCCCACAACTTCTAGGAACTCCTTAGAAGATACCCTACATACATTCATCGAGGCACAAAGTAAAACCAATCAAAAATTTGAGACTATGATTACCCAAGTTGTTGAGGAAAATAAGGAAATCAAAAATCATATGTCCAAATTAACCAATGCCTTAGCAGTAGTAGAACATAAGAAATTTTCAGCCCAAGCTCAACCAAATCCTAAAGGACAACACATGGCACAAACTTCGAGTTCAAATGAAAATAATCTTAGAGAAGTGAATGCCATAACCACTAGATCAGGGAAAGTTATAGAACCAGTCCCCAAACCTAGGGAAATTGAAAAAGAGTCTAGTAGGCCCGAAGAGAGTAGCCCTAATGAGGAGGTAGTGAAAAATCCAATGAGAGTACCTTTCCCACAAGCTCTTAAGTCTACCTCGAAATCTGCTGGTCAACATAGTGAGATCTTAGAATATTTAAAAACAAGTAAAAATCAATTTGCCTCTCTTGCATGTAATTTCACAGGTTCCTACTTATGCTAAAGTCCTCAAGGACTTATGCACTGTCAAAAGAAAGCACAATGTTAAGAAAATCGCTTTCTTGACTGAGCAAGCGAGCGCTGTGATTGCACAAAGGATCCCACCAAAGTATAAGGACCCTGGTTGTCCTACTGTGTCTTGTGTCATCGGGAATCATGAATTTGGACAAGCCCTTCTTGATTTAGGAGCTAGTGTCAATCTCATGCCTTATGCTATTTACTTGTTGTTAGGTTTGGGTGCGATGAAGCCTACATCTGTAGCTCAGCAATTAGCTGATAGGTCCACTATTAGACCTATGGGAGTAGTTGTGGATGTCTTGGTTCAAATTGATAAATTTTACTGCCCCGTTGATTTCTTGGTTTTGGATGTAAAAGTTGATGTTACTGTTGATTCTAAAATTCCTATTATTCTTGGTAGACCTTTCCTTGCTACTGCTAATGCTTTGATTAATTGTAGGAATGGTCTTATGAAACTATCATTTGGGAATATGACTCTAGAAGTCAACATTTTCCATATCACTAAGCAGTTAGAGGAGGATGATGAGTGTCATCAAACCCACATGATTGATGCACTCACTTAGGAGGTAGCTGATAATATATTTCTTGGACCAGCACATGAAATTCTAGAACCGGATAGATTGGATGTCACCATTAATAAACATCTTGAGAGGGAGGATCAGGAGTCAGGTGGAGGAACATCACCGATGATTATGTCTAAGGAGCTTAGTGCACTGCAAAGAAAATTGAAACCACGTTTACTGGATGCGGGCTAAAGGAGGAAACATTGGGTCGAGCCAACAACAATAAACGAAGGAGCTGCTTGGGAGGCAATCCAAGGGGAGTTCGTTCCTTTCTTTTGCTGTTTACTTTTGCATTTATATTATAATTATGTTCTGTTATTTTCTTCACATTATCAATCCGTTGAGTATCTTCAGGCTTCCTATCATTCAAGTTTATGTTGATTCAATGCATCATTTTTGTGATAACTGTTCAGTTGACTTTCATGTTTATGCATTGATTACAATACAAGATTTTAGTGGGGGGGATGATCTGTTGAATTTTGTTGTAAATTGCATGTGAATTTTCAAAAAAAATTATGGTTTGAGTCTCTAATTTGCTACATGTTTATGCTTTTGAATGACAACACATACCTCTAGGAATTAATTTTTTTGTGAAAATCTAGATATCATGACACTTGCTAAACTTCTCGTACACATAAGCCTTGTGGTAAGATGGTAGTTTAACACATGTAGCTAGAGAATCTCTTATTGAAGTTTTTCCTTGTGAGATACTTGATGAGAATTGAGAGCCACAATATACTAAAATATGGCCATAAGCATTCATTGATCTTGTGAATTGGAAACTCTTTTGAGAATAACACTACAGGTTTGTGGTAAGATGGTAGATTACTTGGGAAATGATAAAGGTCAATTTAGGACTGACATTTGAGCATTCAACCTTTCTTTTCAATACCCCTAGTAGCCACTTTGAGCCATACACATATATATCATTTTCTTCATGCACCTATGTGATCCATACTTCTCCATATTGGAGTACAATTTTTACGTATATTTGTCCATCTTTTTACTTCCAAGTGTGTAGTGGATATTGGATGTTGATTTGTGAAGAATAGAAACAAGGAAAACGACAAGAGTTGGCTAGTGTCAAGTATTTGAAAAAAAAATTGAAAAAAAAAATTCAATGAAAAGAAAGAAAAACATTTTTGATTGATTTTGGGGTTTTGAAATGTCAAAATAGGTATTGGAAGTTGTGATCGATCGAGATATTCGATAAGATTTCTAACTACGTGATTGGAAGTATTTGAATTTTTGTATCCGTTCGTATCATACGATCCAACCAGAACTTCATTACAACCATTTGTATTGACTGTTTTGATCCCAAGTAGGTTGTGATAAGAAGTTGATGAATTCTCATTTGGTAGTATGTCTATCACAGAATCAATGTTTCTTTGTTGCTTGTTCATAAATATTTAAACCTCCAATTTTGAGTGTACATCTTTTCTCAACTCCATAAAGAGAAATCTTGTACTAAACACCATGATACCCGTGAGTTATGGAGCTGAACCTTCAACTTGAGATATACTTGATGTTGCATGTGTTAAGGTTAGCGGTAAGATGGCTATGGCCTAACACACATTCACACATTTGGCATCAGTCTTTGACTTCTTGATAATCGTGACATTGTTAATTTCGTGTGGTATTGAGCTTGAAAAGGGCATGCCATGTGGTTAAATTAGAACTTGATAAATTAACTTGCAATATTGACTAGTCTTTGATCATTTTATTTTGCATTAAATTGCTAGGGACTAGCAATAAGCAAGTTGGGGTGTGATAATAACACATTTATTACGTTTTTCACCCAATAATATTTGCATTTCTATGAATATTTGATGCCTAAATGCACTAAGTACTTCTATATCTTGGTTTAGGTTGCAAATGGGTGAAAGCGATGGAAAATTGAAGAAAATAGCAAAAATGGGCCAAAATGGAAGAAAACGATAGTTCAGGGACTAAAGTACAAATACTATAAACTTTTTTCCAACCTTGTGATGAAGATTCAAAAGTGTTAGAGGTCAATTGGATGAAGAAAGGAGTCAAATGGGTAAAATATAGCCAAGACATTATCTCATATCAACTTTCAAGTTGAAAAGTTTTGCACCAGTTTTCAATCTCATTTTGAGACCAGTTTCTGACATAGCAAACAATCGAATTGTAAGTTTACATCTGAAGTAAGTTGTATCCCTGTGAGTTAGCTTTCCAACGCATCTTGAATCACTTCAACCGACATCGGGAGAGAGAGTTATGGCCAGAATACTAAAGACTGTCAAGCGGGAAAACACTAAACCTATGCGACCACATAGGGTTATTTTCATGCGGTCGCATTGGACCTTTCAGAGATTTCCAGCAACCAATTTCAGCCTTCTATGCGACCGCAACACCTATACCTATGCGGTCGCATAGGCCATTCTGGGCGCGAAATTTTTCAATTTCCTTATTTGATTAAAACACGTATGGAAACCTAATTTTCCACGATTTATTATCCCTAAAACACCCCAGAACGCCTCCTAACCATTATTCTTGATTATTCATCATTCTTCCATTGATTTTAGCTAAAGAAACTCATGAAGAACTAACAATCTTGGTGAAGCAAGGGAGGAACTCAATTGGATACGATGATTTCACATCTATTATTTCATTTAATTGATCTTTTCTTGCTGAATATTCTTAGGATTTAGACTTTTCTTCTCATGAATTTATATTGAAGTCGGTTTAATAATTACTAGATTTTTCATGGATTCAGTCGTGTTTTTTCCATTATTTAATCAAACTATTTATTGAGTTTCAATTTCAATTACTTATTGTTAAGATTAGTTTAACTTTTATCAAATTCTTCATAGATTCAGTCATGCTTCTTCTATCGTTAGATTGAACTAATTATTGAATTTTAATCTTAATATTACTTTATTGGCAGATTAATTACTGATGTATGCTTGATGTATATGGTCGATCTTTGATCTTGTTCCAATAAAATTGTGCGAATATATCATAAGTCTAGATTCTAGGATTACATTTGTAAATTAAATTGGTTTTCACAATATATCTTCCGATTAGAGTGTCGGGATGAAACCCTCTAATTGTGTTATAAAAATGAAATAATTGATGTGAATGATCCAATCCAATTGAGGGAATTCCGACGCTTCGTTACCTCAAATTATTGATTTTAATTTTACCTCTCAACATTGAATTTCACTACACATTAAAGACAATAACTCATCCCTTTTGAGAACCCTTAAGCATTTTCCATCTCCCTGTGGATACGACACCCCAAAGCTGCATTACAACTATCGCGTTATTCTTTGGGCGTAATCAGGATGTCAAGAAAAAATCTAAAAATGTTAGATATCATGAGCATCAGGGCTTTGGTAATGTTAAAGCTAAGTGTCTAAGTTATAAGAAGACTTTAGGAATTGTTATGAATGTTTCTCTCACTGATGATAAGTCTAGCTCCGAAAATCAAATTGAGACTTCCACTTATGATGGAAGTTTAAACTATATGGCTTTTACTTCCGTAGCGAAGAGTGAAAGTGAGAAAGAGGGTGAAAAAGTTAAGAACTTGGAAAAAACTGACTCTTTACCGAAAGAATCTCAAGATGAAGAAGACATTTGAAGAGGCTTATGACCAACTATTTGAGGAGAATTGTTCAAATAAATCCTGAAAGTATACATGATCGTTGATAAGTTACACATGATGAGATGAATATCGTCCCCTAAGAAATAAATCCTAATTGAAGAGTACTAATTTTGGTATCAAACTTGAAGTGTTGTAACATAAAAGATAATATTTGTAATTATTCTAAAGTTATCAATTAATTATGGAATCAATGTATTGAATTTACGAATCCACCTATTGGTTTCTATTTTCAATTCTCAACTTAGGTAGTTTAATGTTATTTATGCATTCATGACAATCTATAATTCAATTTTACTTAACTATCTCTCCAAGGTAAGTTAAATCTATTCTAAGCATGACCCCGATCATATTCTTATTTCAAATTCAATATGCTAAATAATGCATTAAGCACACAATTATCGTAACGATTGCACACGTCATACATGCTATTCCTAATGTTCTAAACTTATTGTGAACATTCGAGAACTATAGCAAGCAACTAATTATTTAATTTGTGAAAAAGCAATCAAATAATGGAATATTCATGCAAGATTAATCAAGAACACAAAATAAACTAAACTACTACTTTTTGAATTAAAGTTAAACAACCAATGGTTTCATCTTCATTCAATATAATAAAGAGTTTAGTTAGCACGCTTTATATATATTGCAAAAAAGATTTATGAAAAGACATCACCCGTAATAAAGAACAATAAAAGAATTTTGAAAAATCAATTTCTTGGTCTTGAATTTTGAATTTGAGCCTTTGATCTTCAATTATTTGTGTTAATTGCCTTAAATCCTCTTGCTAGATGTGTTCTCTACAATATAATATAATGTGGTAAGTTCTTTTCCTCGAGAATTAGGTTAAATAGTGGCCAAAACTTGTTTCGATAAAGAATTGCATTGAAAAAAAAAAGGAAAAACAGATTATTTCCAGAAGTTACACATGGTGCAAGCCCTTGCCCACGCATGGATAAGTGATTTTGGCTTCTAGAGCTATGAAAGGAGCCCTTACGCATGCAAGTCATCTGTATGGCTTTGTGTGTTTGGAACCAATTGCAAATTGGTACCTGAACTTTCTCAAATGCTTGAGTTGGTCATTTTTTCATCTTTCTCCATTCCATTTGCATCCAATTGACTCCCTACACTCTTCAATCATCAATATTTGGTTTGACTCAACTTTTAAAAGTTTGCATTTTGGTTTTCGAAATTTTGATCTCTCATTTTTTTCACCCATTTTCGTTCATTTCATCTAATTTTACCTAACAAAATTCACACAAGATTAAACTAAAATTCATCAAAATCAATACCAAATACTTCAATTTAGTGGTCCTAGAGTCTTAAATTAAAGAAGCTAAATAGGTATGATTTTTTTAAGAAATTACATGCTCTTGAATTAGAAAAGAAAAGACTTGTGGCCAAATTTGAGAAGTCAACTTGTAGTGTGAAGGAGTTTGTTAGAGTTCAGGTATGACCCAAATTCTGTTGAGAGTCGGTAGTTGTCTTGAAGAAGTCAAAGACGGAAAAAGGAGAAGAAATCGGTGTAAAAATGCTCACTGAATTTGTTAGAGTTCAGGTGTGACCCAAATTCTATTGAGAGTTGGTAGTATATTTTGAAGAAGTCTTGAAGAGGTCAAAGATTAAACAAGGAGAAGAAATTAGTGTAAAAACACCCGTTGTCTGAACCAGGGGTGCTCAAGCGTATTTTTCAGTACATTGACCACTCACTAGCAGCACGTCCAAGTGTTTGAACGGTCTTGACACCACTTGCTGTCCGCGAGCCCGCCGCTTGAGTGATGGTGTTATTCGTT
Source organism: Fraxinus excelsior (assembly GCA_019097785.1). Lineage (NCBI taxonomy): Eukaryota > Viridiplantae > Streptophyta > Magnoliopsida > Lamiales > Oleaceae > Fraxinus > Fraxinus excelsior. Next base: position 27,620,630 of record CM032625.1, on the reverse strand, counting down.
GCAAAACCTAGCCACAATTTTAGCAGTTTTTATGTTCTTATTCTATCTCCGGCACTCTATTATCAGTTCCCATTTTGGTTAAATTCCCTTGACTTTATTTGCAGTTTTGGAATAATAAATGTATTGAAGCTATTGACAGCTCACCTAGATATACCTTTGTGTGTTTATTTTTAGGTTTATTATATTAAGACTTTACCATATGTTAGACTCTTCTTTCTATTATATATATAAGGAGTACATCTCTTGAGATCATCTAACAATCTTTTGTAATTATCCTTTGATATAGTGAATTTATCTTCCTATGCCCGTGGTTTTTTTCCCACATTGGGTTTCCATGTAAATGTGTTCTTCTTCTTATTTTTTATATTGCTAATTCTCATTTTATTTGAAACATTAATTGTCTAATTTCTTAGTTGTTTAATTGCTTTTGTGTGATTTTTTTTTTTTTTGAGTGATCTATGTCTTTGAAAAAAAAATTGTTGCATGCTTGTGCGAGTTAGATAGCATTGTCGGCCATGATCCATATATTTGAGAATACGTATTAGTTTATAAATTGTGAATAAGTTATATGTTTGAGTTAATTTTTTTGCTTACCAATGTAGAACACGACACTATTATGCACGTGAATTGCGTTAGCATTGTATATGAGTAAGTTGATTCATATTTATTATAGGTTAAAATAGTGGACCTTAGATGTTAAATCAAAACAATAACTAAATTTCACATCCTTAATCCTAATCTAAGATAGTTTGTGGTGGTTGAGCTGTTGTAGGGAGACATGTAGATAGACTTGGATTCAGTATTGATAAACTTTGTGTGGATTGTCTAAGACCAATGAAATAAATATTGGATGAAAATCTTAAGTTAGAGGTTGATTTTCGAGAGTGAGTGTTTAATGAGGGGCATTGCCTAATCATTGCATAAAAGGAAAAAAATTGTTATGTTGTGAAGCTATCTTGAAAAATCCCAATGAGAACAATTATTGAAAATCCCAAAAAGAAAACTCAAAAAGGGATTGAGCTAGTGTATGAAATAGAATACGTATAGTAAACTTGAAAAATATGTACATAAAACACAAGATGCACTACATGCCTTGATTAAGCCTCAAACATTTGTTTTAGATAATTAAATATTTGACAAGGGGTTAGTAGCTTGATTAGTTCTTGAAGGTTGAAGCAGTAAAAAAAAGGAGAATCCTCGTTTGTAGATATGTTGAGCTACAATTAGTAAGATATGACCAAACTAGAAAGGGTAAAGATTAGTGAATTGAAATTTAACCTTAGAATACCCCTTGTAAAGAGAATAAAAGAAAATAAATTTGGAAGCGTGTTAATCTCACGAGTGAAGAAATGATATATTTGACTATTGAGGTAGGGAACTGAACTAATTTGTTAATGTATAGCGTTGCATTTGATTCTTCACACACACACACACACACACACATTTTGCATTGGATAGGTGAGAATATGGCTTTGACGTTATGATTTTTAAGCAGTTCATAAATTTGAATTTTATCAATTTTGAGCCAAAAAGGCAAGCTATCTAACTAAACTTATTTTATTTGAATCGATATGTTTAGTTTTGTTTGTGTGGTTTCATTAGTTCCTTTCTTTTTCTTTGTGTTTGTTCGAGAACTAGAAAAGTATCACGATTGTACAAAATAGTTTCTCTAAATATATGAAGAAGGCAACGAACACAACAAAATCAACTGTAAATCATCTTTATCATACTTGACCTTCATGGTCTCCAGATCAACGAACAAACACAAAGAAAAAGAAAAATCTAGCTAGATAGAAAGGAAAAACGGCTGTAAAAAATAGTGTCTTTAAAAGGCATATATGTAGAAGGTAGAGAACACAACAAAATCAACTCTAAATCTTTTTCATCATACTTGACATCCATGGTCTTCAGATCAGGAAGCAAGCATAAAGATAAAAGAAAATTTTAGTTAGACAGAATAGAAAAATTTAGTCCTTTAGCAAACACAAATAAAAAGAAAAGAGGAAATGAAAGCCACAAACAAAACAAACATATCGACTTAAATAAAACAAGTTTAGTTAGATGGCTTGCATTTTTTGCTCAAGATTGAAAACATTATATCAAATTTATGAACTATTTCAAAATCATAATGCCAAAGCCAAATCTTCACATGTCCGATAGAAAACGTGTGTGTATGTGTGTGAAGAATCAAATGCAATGTTGTACATTCACAAATTGATTCAACTCCAGACTTCAATAGTTTAATATATCCTTTTTGCACTCGTGAGGTTAAAACATCCCCAAACTTATTTTCTTTTATTCTCTTCCCAAAGGGTATTCTAAGGTTAAATTTCAATTTACTAATTTTTGCACTCTTTAGTTTGGTTAGATCTTATTAATTGCAGCTCAACACATCAACAAATTAGAATTCTACTTATTTTTTACCACTTCGACCTTCAAGCAAGTTACTAACTCCCTGTCAAATGTCTAATTCTCTAAATAAGTGTTTGTGGCTTAATCAAGGCATGTAGTGCGTCTTCTATTTCATGCACTTGCATTTTCAAGTTTGTTGCATGTATTCAGTTTCATACACCAACTTGATCCCTTTTTTAGTTTATTTATTTATTTATTTTATTTTATTTTTATTTTTTGAGATTTTCAATTATTGTCCTCATTGGAATCTTTTAGAGTAGCTTCACAACATGACATTTTTTTCCCTTTTATGCAGTTATTAGTGCAATGCCACCCATTATTACTCATTCTCGAAAATTGACTCCTAACTTAAGATTCTCACCCAATCTTCATTTCATTGGTCTTAGAAAATTCACACAAATTTTACAACACACATAATCCACATCTATCTCTATGTCTCCCTATAATAGATCAACCATCGTATACTATCCTAGATTAGGTTTAAGGATGTGAATTTATTGGTTGTTTAGATTTAGCATCTAAGGACCATTATTTCAACCTGTAATAAATATGAATCAACTTAGTCATGTACTATGTTAAATCAATTCACATGCATAGTAGTGTCACGTTCTATATGTATAAGTCACAAATTTAACTTAAATATATAACTTATCCACAATTCATAAACTAATGCATATTATCTAATATATGCATCATAGACGATAATGCTATCTAACTCACACAAGCATGCAATACAAAAACAGTTTTTTTCAAAGACACACAAATCACACGAAATAAAAAATTATCACTCAAAACAATTAAACAACTAAGCAATTAGATAATTAATGTCCCCCCCCCCCCCCCCCCCCTCCCTCCCTCCCTCCCCAAACTTAAACTAAAAGTTGTTCCCAATGTAAAATTAAAAACAAATAATGAGGACTTCCCTGAGTGAATATATCAATTGTCTTCATTCTATCAGAGTCATGGTGAGGCGAAGCTAGGTTGATGGAGACGATGGATGTTGATTCTGTTTTCACCCCCAAACTTGAGTATTGGGCTACAAAATTAGCAAAAATATTAAGAAACTAAAGAAAAAACATGATATAATATCTATATAATTAAAGAGAGGAAAAGATCTTGAGTTGCCTCTCAAGAAGCACTTTTGAATGTTATTAGCTTCACACTGTCAGATTGCCTTAAGTTGGATCTCCAAGGGACACTTCTTTGGCATTTGGTTCGTACTTTCCATTGTATTGCTTACGTCACTAGTCATTGTTTTGGAATATGAATTCATTCTTGCCTTTCAACTTTACAACACCAAAAGGAAAGATGTTGTGAATCGTTAATAGTCCTGGCTATCATGATTTAAGCTTATCTGGGAGCAAATTCCAGCGGGACTTATGAGAAGTACTTGCTTCAAAATAGGCTTTCTTCTCCATATCATCTTTTACATTAAACAATTAGCATTAAAGACCACTTTGGATTTAAAAAAGTTGAGATGCTTCAAAAGATCTTCATTCTGGTTCTTATTAGAGTAGGAAAGCTTCACAAGCCAAGATGAAATCAACCACTTTTCTGCTTCGTGTGTAACTTCCAAAAGCAACTATATCAATTCTTGAAGCACTGGTTGCAATATATTTCCCTAGAGGGTCATCAAACAATTCTTTTTTACATTTTTCTCTCACTACTGCATCAATTGTTTCGGCCATATGACAACTATTGATGTCTATAGGAAATTTCTTAGCTTGGTATATAGTGAACTTAACTTCTTCTTCATTAACCAGAAGTGTTAGTTATCCTCCCTATACATCAATCAATGCTCTACCACTTGTCAAGAAAGGTCAACAAGAGTTAGTGGTATTTCTTGATCTTCCTCCATATCAAACACCACAAAGTCAATCGTGAAGATGAACTTTTCAACTTTAATTGACACATCTTCAATGATTCATCTGAGGTATGTAAGAGATCTATCAGTAAGCTGCAAAGTGATGATAGTCGGTTTTACTTCTCCAAGACTCAACTTTTTGAATAAGGATAGAGGCATTAAATTGATACTAGACCTTAGATCACATAGTGCTTCATCAATTGTAGAACTGCCAATTGTGCATGAAAATGTAAAACTGCCTAGATTCTTTAGTTTCTGATGGAGCTTCCTCTAGAGAATGGCTCTACTTTCTTCTGTCAGCTTCATCATCTCATGCTCCTCTAACTTCTTTGACATCATTTTGTTCAAGAATTCAGCATAGTTCAGTATTTTCGCCAAAGCGTCTACAAACGTGATATTTATATGGATCTTCTTGAAAACTTTCAAAAAATTTGCATATTGTGCATCAAACTTCTTCTTTAGGAAGCTCTACGAATATGGCAATGGTGGCTTCAAGAATGGTAGATTATCTGGGAATGAGATTAAGTTAGACTTAGGAGTCTTCTTTGTTTCCTAGGCTTGGATTTTCTATTTTGCAACCTACTTTTCTGCTCTTGTTTGGAATCCGATGTAGAAACTATAGCTTGTTTAGGCTTGCTCTCTCCAATATCCTTACCACTTCTCAATGGGATAGTATTACAATGTTCCATTGCTTTACCTCTGTATCACTATAAAATTTTCTCTGGTTTGGGAGTTTATTACAGTAGCTAGCTAACCAATCTGTACCTCAAGAAATTTCTTATATGAGTCTCAATGGTTCTAGTAGTGACTCATCCTTGTTGAATCTTACCCTAGTCTCTGAAATAAAGGCTCTTGGGATATCTTCTAGTGACAGTTTTCCTTTAGAAGCTTGATTATTAAACCCAAGAGGAGGTTGCAACACATTCCTATTGTTACCATATAAGAGGTTCTCATGATTTTGTAGCCCTGGATGGTAGTAGCTTGATGAATAGAGTTCCTTTTAATTGAAATCTCTAATGTTCACATATTGGACCTATTTATTCTCCATCTTAGTCTCTTGGTGTGGTGTAGAAGCAACCATAGCTGACTTTGCTTACTATTGAGATCCCTATCCAGTTATGTAGTTATTTGGGTAATAAATGTTGCATGTGTTAGGGTTGACGGTTAGATGACTATGGCTTGACACACACTCATACATTTGGCATAAGTCTTTGATGTCTTGATAATCGTAACATTGTTAATTTCGTGTGGTATTGAGTTTGAAGAGGGCATGGCATGTGGTTAAATTAGAACTTGACAATTTCACTTGTGATATAGACCAGTCATCCATTCATCTTACTCTGCATTCAATTGCTAGGGACTAGCAATAAGCAAGTTGGGGGGTGTGATAATAGCACATTTGTTACGTTTTTCACCCATTAATATTTGTGTTTCTATTATTATTTGATGTCTAAATGCACTAAGTACTTCTATATCTTGGTTTAGGTTGCAAATGGGTGAAAACAGTGGAAAATGGAAGAAACAAGTGAAAAATAATCAAAATGGAAGAAAGTGAAAGTTCAGGGACTAAAGTGCAAATATTCTAAACTTATTTCTAACCTTTTGATAAAGATTCAAGAGTGTTAGAGGTCAATTGGATGGAGAAATGAGTCAAATGGATGAAATATAGTCAAAACAAGATCACAAATCAGTTTTCAAGCTGAAAAGTTTCACACCGATTTTCAGTCTCATAATGAGACCGATATTTGACATAGAAAACTATATAATTTGATGAGGGTCTCTGAAGTAAAGTTGTAGCCCTTTGAGTTAGCTTTTCAATTCAACTTGAATCGCCGCAATCGGACATCGGGAGAGGAAGTTATGACAAAGTTACTGAAAATGATGCAGCAACTCAACGCCCATGCGCTACCCCTGCAACGCCCAGGCGCTGCACAGACCCAAAAATTACAGATTTTCAGTGCTTAGGCGCTGTCCCCATGGCGCCTAGGCGTCGTGCTGCGCAAACCTAGGTTTTTTCTATGTTTGGGCCGCGAAAAGCCTAAAAAAAAGACCCAAAAAAATCTCAAAACATCTCATTCCTCATCATTCTTCATTCTACACCATTCTTTCCACATTTTTGACGTCAAGAACTCCATGGAAAGTTAAAAACATTGGTGAAGCAAGGGAAGAACTCAATTAGAATTGGTTGTCTCGATATCTTTTATTCATGTAATGCGTTTTTCATTGTCTAAATAATTCTAGAGTTTATGTTTCTTGTATTTTGAATTAGATTTGAGTTAGATTTAACATTTATTCAGATTTTCATGGATTTAATCATGTTTCTTCCATTGAATAATTAAAATACTTGTTTAAGTTTAATTTTCAAATCATTTATTGGTGTGATTTAATTACTGCTATATGTTAGAGATATATAGTCGCTTTTTGAATCTGATTTCAGTAAATTGATGTATGATTGTGATTTGGGAATCATAAATTCTAGGATTACATATGGAATTTAATTGGTTTGTATTGTTGAATCATCCGATTAGAGAGTTAGGACAAAAACTTCTAATTAAGTAGAGAATGCATGAATGATTGATGTTGATTGATCCAATCTAGTTGAGGGAATCCCGACGCTTCATTATTTTACATATTATCTTAATTCCCATCATTATTTCCGGTGATTTATTACATTTTTATGCAATAAACAAATTTCCTTCATCAAATTCACGAGAACCCTATATTTTTGAACCCCTTGAATCACTTTTCCATCTCTCTGTGGATACGACACCCCAAAACTATACTACAATACCGCGTAACTCTTTGGGTGTAATCAAGGATGCTTCTATATTCTACTAACAATGTGCTTGTACAACAAACACATCAGACCCAACAAATCCCTGTAACCTTTCTAACATATCCACCAAGAGAGAATCACAGTATGTAGAACTAACCATCGTAAGGGTATTACTTATAGAAGTCGAAGACTGAACTATTGGATGAGCAGCTAATGTGGCAACATGAAGACTCTGAGTATCCAACCTAATGGGAACAACTATAGAATAGTTTGATGGCAAAGAAGTTATAGTGTGTAAAGCGGTAGTACTAATGACAGGTAGAACAATAGATAGAATAGCAACATCACATAAAGCATAAACTAGAGTCAAATAGATGAGACGCGCTAGTCTGGGATCTTCAACTCTAACATAAAGGAAGTGGAGATGGTCATCAACAACAGTAACAGTGGGTCCCTGCATTTCAAAAAAACTTGATCTTGTTGGACTCATTTTGAACTCCAGTATCAAAGTACTGCGATTATAATCAAATATATGCTAAAGTAGAAAAAGTTCCAATATAATCAAAAGAAAGACCTGATAAAGCTCTATAAGTCTCTTCAGGCGCCGACGGGTAGTTATACCTCTCACATTCCATATGATGGTACTCATAGAGATGGGGAATGTAAGAAGATATCATGTGACTGGCTCATGATGATCCTCTTATTCTGATGTGGAATATCAGTAACCTTTGGGTGTTTTTTTCGTGTAACACGGACGAAGCCGTCATCCTTTGTCCTTCCAGCCATACCAGCCAAATCTTCAAAAAAGACCTATGAAATATGCCATATTGATGAACCTCAATTTGTGATGTGCTTTCCATATCTGACTACTTAGACTATAGACATGGGATATGTTGCGAACCCAGGTACGGGATCGGTGTGGAATCACGAAATTAACTGAAAATGTCGAGAAAGCCCAAATTCAGGTAGATGGTAGAATCTTGACCCGCAAATTATTGAACCAAGCAACCAAAGAAAAACAAAGTTTGAATGATCTCTTGATTACAAAATCAACGAACATCGATTTGAGAACACCACAAAAGGTGTCTAATCCTTTGATAAGTTCTAAAGGTTGAACGCCATAAATATTACAATATTTGATAAGTTCGGTACATGTTCAATCAAGAACAAAAAGAGAGAAATCTAATGTCAAAAAGGTTCTTATGTTACAATAAAATAAAGTTTCCTATTTATACTAAACCTAGAAAAATATGGAAAAAAAAAATATCACCTAAAGATTACAAGAATCTTACCTAAACTAAAATTCTAACAAAATAAGAAAATTCGCAGAAAATTAAAATTCTCGCCAAATTGTTCTCATCATGTTTCTATACGATTTCAAGTCCAAAAGTATCATGTGCTCACATAACCTTCTGTAGAATTTTATGCCATTTTCGGAATGTACTCATGCGCGAAAATCTGACAACCGAGCTGAAAGTTATGCCCATTTTAATTCACGCCACTCGTTTTCTTGTCAAATATCTTTCAAACCTTGAATTCAATTCATTTCGGCTCCCGAGACCTTGACAAAGCTTGTGCCTTGGCTTTTCAACTTTTTCAATTTGGACTCCAAAACTCGACCAAGTGATTGCCTATCTCGGATCATATCATTCCCTCTCTCTTCGAAAGGATTCGCCCTCGAATCCTTACCTTGTGATCGCGAAGGGGATAACCAGCCTACTACACAACTCATCACTGCACCACCTGGATCAAATAGAAAAAATCTCCTTCTATAGGATAGGATCAATACACAGTACACATCTATTTTGTAGGTATGCATGTATTGTAGCACAAACACAATCACCCAAAGATGTTGTATGAACTCCCACGTACAACGATCCACCTGAAAGAAAGAATTAAGCAAAACACGATCGAATTTGTTAGCTTCCGCCTCAATGAGATATGGGTCATCGTACTCATAATGCATCGTCTCCACCATATCATGCTTAACAATGGAACTTTGCTCTTCATCCCCCCACAATATTTTCAACAATTTGCTCCACACATTCTGCTATTATTTACCCACTCTCTTACTGAACCATCTCTACAATTTTTATACCAGCATGCTCATACTCCTCTTTAATTGGTTCACTCTCCCCAATATCAACTACATTTTTTAATCCATCATCCTCCATCTCAACTTCTCTATTTCTAGACTCCTCCTACTATTCAACTCCGGTGTTCTCCTTAGGTGTGATCATCTTCCTCCCTTACTTTTTCCGTTCTGCCACACCTCTCACCATCCATCAGTCTGCAAAGGATTGTTCAAGTGTAAACTCAACCAGAGTGATTTTTTACCTCATCCTGAAGAAACCTATACATGTTCCTCTCCATATCATAAATAGTCTTCCTCTCATACCTCCAAGGTCTCCCAAACAAGATATGAAAAGATTTTAGTGGAACTACATCACACCAAACTTCATCACTATATCTCCCAATGGTGACATTCAATAAAACCTGCTTGGTCACATCTACCTTCCCACACTTCTTCAATCAAGTCATTCTATAAGGCCTAGGGTGTTGTTGCAAAGATAATCCCAATTTTCCTACCATCGTGGTACTAGCCAAGTCTGGCATGTACTCCTTATAAATAGTCAAACTGCATACCGTACTACCCACAAAACACCGAGTTTGAAAAATAAATCTCCAATCATCGTTGATCCTTTACGTAGGCGTAATCAAGAATACTCAAGAAAAGAATTGGACAATTGGATGAGTGATATTTAAATTCAAGAAAGTGGTTCGTAGATTTTTGAATTGGAATGAATATAAATAGATTTTGGATTTTTGGATAGATAATATGATAGCGTCAACTTTCCAAATAAATCAAGTAAATTTTTTTTAATAGTGACGACGTGAACATTACTTGTGAACATTTTTTTTTGTAAACTCGAAAATTGACTATGATATCAACGCAACAAACGGAAGTTGATTTGGATGCTAGATTAGCTCCAAAAACAATTTTGACTCTTTTTTTAAAAAAAATTAGATTAAAGACTCAAAATTTACGATGAACATGAAGAACAAAAAATAAAAAACTCAAAAGAACAAAAATGATAGAACCTAAATCTAGAGCCCAAGCTCTATTACCAAATAACGTGAACCCGGGTACGGAATCAACATGAGAATCGTGGAATTAATTGAAATGTCAGGAAAACCCAAATTCAGATTGTAGACGGTAGAATCTCAACCTGCAAATTATTGAACTAAGCAACCAAACAAAAATAAAGTTTGAATGATCTCTTGATTATAAAACCAATGATGATTTGTGAACGCCACAAAGGGTGCATAATCCTTTGATAAGTTCTAAGGATTGAACGCCGCAAATATAACAATATTTGATAAGTTTGGTACATGTTCAATCAATAACAAAAAGAGAGAAATCTCATTTAATTCATAATGTCAAAAAGGTTCTAATGTTACAATGAAATAAAGTTTCCTATTTATAATAAATCTAGGAAAATTTGGAAAAATGAAAATATCACTTAAAGATTACAAGAATCTTACCTAAACAAAAATTCAAACAAAATAAGGAAATTCGCAGAAAATTAAAATTATCGCCCAATTGTTATCGGCATGTTTCTGTGCGATTGTAAGCCCAAAAGTATCATGCGCTCACGAGACCTTGTGTAGAATTTTATGCCGTTTCCGGAATGTATTTATGCACGAAAATTCAGAAATCGAGCTAAAAGTTATGCCCATTTTAATTCACGCTACTCGTTTTCTTTCCAAATATCTTTCAAACCTTGAATCCAACTCGTTTCGGCTCCCGAGACCTTCACGAAACTTGAACATTTACTTGTCAACTTCTTCAATTTGGACTCCAAAACTCAACCAAGTGATCTATCCCAAATCATATCAAGATAGATGCCTCAATGTTCTGCTGACAAATAGGAGATGCAGTAGTGGTAATAGGTGTTTGGTCTGAGTTGAAGATGGACATGTAATTTGTATAGCTCTAATACCAGTAAACTCTAAGTCATCTGGTATCAGTGGTTCTCAAACCGTAAAATCTACTAAGGGATCAAAATTTAAACTATGGACGGCTCCGAGTCCCTAGGGAGAAGCCTCAGTAGAAGCAACTATAGTAGACACTGATGGTGATGAATAACTAATCTGATGAGGCAAGGATGCTTCCATATTCTACTGATAATGTGTTGGTACAATAGACACATCAGACCCAACAAATCTCTGTAACCTTTGTAACATATCCACAAGGACAGAATCACAGTATGTAGAACTAACCATCTTAAGGGCATTACTTATAAAAATCGAAGGCTGAACTACTGGATGAGCAGCTGATGTAGCAGCAAGAAGACTCTGAGTATCCAACCTAATGGGAACAACTGTAGAATAGTCTGATGGTAAAGAAGTAATAGACTGTAGAGCAGTAGTCCTAATGACAGGTGGAGTAGTAAATAGAATAGGAGCCACAAGTGGAGCAACTATCTATGATGAAGTAACTGTAGTGACTGGGACACGGAGGGCGATAAGGGGGAGCAATTTGTGTATTAGCATGAGTAGCTATACCTGATGTAGTGTCATATCTGTTCTTGTCTCTCTTAATCAGTGTCCACGTTTGGCGAGTCTCCATCACAATCTCCTTCTCATTTCCTTTTCCTTTGTCCAAAACAGGCTTAAAAATAAAGTCTGGGACAACATGAGGCAGGGCAAAATATGAACCACTAAAGCAACTCTCCTCTAAGTGTCCAAAGTGTCTACAACAAAAATAAAATTCAGGAACTTTATAATAAACAAACGGCTGCCAATAACCTCCTCTATTCTTTCTCTCAATCCATAGTCTATAAAAGAGTTTACATTCCAGATCAACCTCAATACAAACTCATGCCTCACTTGGTTACCGAAGATTAGTAGTTGCTTAGTCAATACAAAGTTGGAGCCCAATGGCTTTAGGTATTGTAAACAATGTACTCTTAGCACGAAATGAATAGGAAGCAAATGAAATGAGACCCGGACAAGAGTAATAGGAACTTCATGTTTTGGGCTAAAATAAGGGGTCCATTTTATTATCCTCATAGGACAACCATCAATATACCATGTGGGTTTGAGGAATAACCGTGAATAGTCATCCTTGTGTGCCAAAAGAATAATAATTGTACATCATCAATAAATTCAATCTCATAATCACAAAAAAATATGAAGCACATAAAATTCTAGCATACCTTGGTCATAGAAGGTTTGCGATGTATAAATATACCTACAAGTGTAAACATGTAGGCTTCAGCCAAAAATTGCTCATCTGACTCATCGAAAAATACAGCAGGCTCACCATGGTGGATGCATGGTTCCTTCGAGACCAAACTGTGGTGTCTAGAATCCTCAGGAGCTCGAAGAACATGTGCAAGTGATTTCCTTTGACTCCTTTCAGCCTGAGTAATAGCATGTCGACAATTAAGTATGGCAGCACAATATCATGGAGCTTGAGCAACTCTTACAACTCCAGATGAGGAAACATATAGTCTAGCTGTGACTAGGGCATTAGACACACCAAGCTGAGATCACGTGTGAATGCAACGCGTCGAAGAGGCGGCAGCGCGTGGGGCTGTCGACTTAGAGAAACCGAACCTATTCTGCAAATTTTAGGCGTCCGAATTTGTGGTTCGTTTGCCAATTCGGAGGCTGTATAATCAGTTTTGAAAAGAACCCGTGGAGGAGGTTCAAAATTGGAAGTGAGTTTTGCCATGTTACTGATCGATGGTTGAGCCATTATAGTAGGTGCAGAAAACATTGGAGGTGCCGTCGTTCGATGTGTATCATTCAAACAACCAAAATTTTAATTTAAAGGGAGCTCGACTGCCACGGATTGGGAGAAACAATTGGGGATCAATTCCTTCAATTGAATCATCACCCATATCTATATGAACTTCAATTACTTGTGTACTGATCAAATTTTTAGCATTAACAGCAAGAACACCATCAATTAGAACCTGGAACTCGAACTCTCGCATGTATTGGTCTGATTCGATTTCAACCCATCAATTGGTTTGTTAATTGGATCGATTGGTTTCCCACCTACTTCAGTGTCAACAATAATTGATGTTTAGAATATAGAATTGATGTTTTGTATCAAAAAAACATTCATCAATTTTTTTAGGGTCAAATTTGACATAAAACTCATGGACGGCTTCCCGAAGTTCTACCAAATCTGGACTAAACATGTTTAAAACTGTTAAGCTCAATATCTATGTCTATAGTGGGCAAATCTTAATCATAGATTTCTCCAAGAAAGTCTATAGGATGCTTTAAGAAAGCAAGCAAGATGGCTAAGACAGTTAAAGCGAATAAGGACAATACCAAATATAATGATTCTTACTCAGGCTGAAAGGAGTCAAAGGAAAATCTCCTTTTACTTGAAAATGAGAAAGATATGCACAATTACTAGGTCTAATACATAGTGATGTATGTTGACACATATCAATTAATGTCAGATGACGTTTCTCTTATCTCATCACATTTACTAATGACCATTTCAGAAATGATCATGTATATTTGATGAAATTCAAGTATGAAACTTTTGAAATGTTCAAGAGATTCAAGCAAGAAATTGAGAAACAAATAGGTAAATATATTCTCACACTAAGATCTGATTGATGTGGAGAATATCTAAAATGTAGAGTTTCAGATTATTTAAAATAGAATGTGATTCTCTCACAGTGGATTCCTCCACATACATTGCAACATAAAATGAGGAATTGTACACTATTAGATATAGTGCAACTAAGTACAAGCTATGCAAACATTCCAAAATTATTTTGAGGTCATGCACTAATTGTCACGTGCTACACACTAAGTCGTGTCCCATCTAAATCGGTTGACAAAATGCCATACGAGTTATGGAAAAACAGATGGCCCAACTTATCTCATATGAAAGTTTGGGTTGTGACCCTTATATGAAACACACTGAATCGGATAAGTTTGAGACTAAATCCGATAAATATATATTTTAGGGATATCCAATAGACAATTAGATATCAATTCTATAATCCCGTTGAGAAGAATATGTTCGTCTCAAAACATGCCATACTCCTAGAGAAAGTGTTTATTCTAGGAGAGGACAGTAGGAGCAAGATAAATTTTGAAAGAATTCAATAATTCACAGATATAGTTGACCAAGTAGATGAACCTGAGTCTGATCCCAAATCTGCTGAGGGACATACTCTTGATTAGGAAGTGGAGACTCCTGAGGATACGCCAGCTCCTTGTAAATCTTGTAGAATCATTCGACCTTCTGGAAGGTAAGAATCCATGATTCCTAATCAGGCATTACTAATCGATGATGATGAACCTACTAATTATGCATAAGCAAAGTCAAGTGTTGACTCGCTGATATGGCGAAGGCTATGAAATCTGATATGAACTTAATGTACGTAACCAAGGTTTGGACCTTGGTCAACCGGCCTAATGGATTAGAACCCAGATGTTGTAAATGAGTTTACATTAAAAGTTCAATATGGATTGAAACAATCCTTTTGGAGCTGATATCTTCGATTTAATGTAAAAGTCAAAATGTTTGATTTTATCAAAAATGAAGACGAATTGTGTGTTTACAAGAAGATAGTGGGAGTATTGCCATATTCCTAATATTATATGTACGAGACATATTATAGGAAACGGCGTCCTTATATTTCAATTGTTGAAATTATGGTTGTCAAATAATTTCTCCGTGATAGATATGGGAGAAGCAAGTTGATCTATAGAAATAGATCTAAAAGATTTCTTAACTCGTCACAATCTATATAGATAAAATCTTGAGAATATTTTATATGGAGAAAATGAACTGAGAGTTCATGGATACACTGATGCTAACTTCTAGTCATACTAGAATGATAGCATATCTCAATTAGGATATTGGTTTACTCTTAAGCGGTGTGTTGGAAAGGTTCTAAATCGAAAATAACCGTTGATTCAATAATAAAAGCCTTATACATTATTACTTGAGAAAGCAACAAAAGTTGTAGTGTGGATCAAGAAGTTCATTAATGAACTTGGAATAGTTCCTAACATTGTTGATTACATGTTTCTGCATTGTGATAACAATGGAGTCATCGTGCAAGCGAAAGAACTAAGGTCTCATCAATGATCTAAACATGTATTAAGACGATATTATCTCATTAAAAAGATAATACAATGAAATGATGTAAAGAAAGAACGAATTCTCACAAGTTATTAAATCGCAGATCCACTGACAAAGAGTTGTTGGAGCATAAACATGGTCATCATGTAGACTCTTATGGTATAAGATACATAAATGATTGGATCTAGTGCAAGTGGGAGTTTGTAAGTATTATGCCATAGGTCCAATCAAATTTGGATATAAACACTTTTAATATATATTATCGATATGTATTTATGGCAATATCTATTATTTAATTAAATTAAATAATAGAATCCGTAGATTCAAGTTTTAGTGATTTTCTAATCACAAGGAGTTGTGATTGTGAGATACAAATTACATATAACTAAATCTTAAATCATCAATGGTCGTATGTAATAACGAGATACAGATATCATTATTACAGATAGACCATCATGTGTGGCATTTCTTATTTGTGAAGTAAGTAGCTAATCACACAAGTTAAAGTGTGGTGACACTTGAATGAAAACGTGAATGTTTTGTTATAGAACAAAACATTGGAGACCCACTGAGATATTCCACATGGATAACTATCTGAGTATCAGTAGTTAATCTCTAACATTCGGTAGTGGAATTGGTCATTTGACTTGAGGTCATCATAGTGCCTTATACGATGATAGTCATACTTTGGTGATGTTGGATGTTGCTCTGCTAAGGGTAGCTAATACGGCATCGTTCGGGTTTGTCAAGAATTATATGAAGGTTGTGAATGATCAATAGAGGATTCGTCACTCTTAGATAGTAAGAGATTATGGTCTACATTTTATCCAGTTAAGTTGATAATGAAATCTTTGACCAATGTTAACTCATAAGTCGAAAAAGAGTTTTCGACTTACATTGACTTAACGTGAGATAAAAGATATGATCGATAATTGAGATTGACACATATCCCATATCTCATAATTGATCGGATCATATTAACGAAATGATTATAGTTTCATGGTAAACGAATAAGTTTGGTTTTGTCATAGTACGTGATATTTCCCGTCACATGTATTGTCCGACAGACTGCTAGATGTCAATTTGGAACGACTTATGTGAATTGATGATAAATTAAAAGGGATATTTTAATTTATTAATTTTGATTAGATCAAAATAATAATTCACGTCGTTGACATTGTGATCGAGAACCTAATGGGTCACACACAAAAGAGAATCATAAGAATAAGATTTACCAATTAATTAATTGAATTGCTTATTAATAGGCCCAAATTAATTAATTGGATTAATTCATTCATGGATCAGATTTAATTAATTTGATTAATTAAATATTGGACTGGTTAAGTTTAAGAGACGGACCAAACCCACTTGGACTTATATTAATAGACTGCTAGGGTTTGAAAAAACTTAAGAGAAATAATTCATTATTTTTGCTAGCACGAGAAAAGAAAATCATAGTCGTCATTCTTGTTATCTGTGTAGATCACCATTGAAGGCTGGATAATTGGACAACTTGGATTGGAGATTGTGATCATTCGAGTTCGAGAATTAGCAAAGGAGTTTGCACAATTCGTCAAACATATAATTTCTATCATAGTTTCTATCTAAACACAAAGTAGATCCTTGGTGGGAATTGAAATTATTTTATTTTCCGTTTTGCATGATTAAGTAAATTCCCAACACTAACATCATTGCACGACCCCTTGGTTACATTTTATATTACGAGTTGGAAATATTATGCATAATTGGCAAATGGATACTATTATATTCATTCGTTTCGTAGCAAGTTCTCCTAAGATCTCATCGTAAGTGGATCTACTATCGACAATGAGAAATTCATCTATCCTTGGTACACCCCGAGTTACTCGCCTAATTTCACTGCTAGGGTAGTGTATCCGCACTAGAATTGACCATCTCTGGTGAAACCATAAGGATCCAGAACGAGTTCCAATGATGATAAGTCTGTGTTTGATCGAACGCATTTTCGAAAATACCATTTGCAGAACTTCTGCTATCTGCAAGCATGCGATTAAAGCTATTACTGCTATTATTGCTCGTATAATTAGAGTATCACGATGAGAATAGGTGATTTCATTCTTAATATGAATACACTCAATTGGAGGACATTTAGGTTTTGAGTTACCTTGATTCCAGCGATTTTCCAATGCATATTTGCTCACCATTCTTTGTTGATTTCGCTCTTCTTCTCCGTACGAGATTGGTTAATGGCAACACTGATGTCTCCTTTGAACTCTTCATGCTCATGGCAACGTTGATGTCTCCTCTGAACTCATTCGTGGACAACTTTTCTGATTGTTTTAGCATTTTCCCCACAAACGAAATTTGTCTTTGTTCCCATTTTTTCACATACGGTGCCAATTTGTTGACGAAGAAAATGAGATTAACAAATTCCTGTCACCTAGTGTGGACTTTTCCTTCCTAAACTCATTGATTTTATGCTGTAGGAATAAGAAGATAAATAACTATTTGAAAGGAAGACCTCGATCAAACTGAATTAAAAGCATGTACCCTTACCGATAATAATTGCGATGCTTTCAAGATTTCAATTACTTAAACAGCCAATATCCAGCACCACGATTGACCTAATTTTCCACCATAACTCAGTGTAAAACTCATCACCTAGGTTGGGAAGGTCGAAGACTAATACCGTACAAAAATATTAGAACATCAATGATCGAATGTACCATTATAAGAGGAAACAATTATGAACTATTGATGCAAATGCAAATGGAAATATAAATAGCATGTAATGTGTAAATTATATTAGTTAAGTGTATAACGTGAAGTTCGAGGTATTACAAAATAGTACCACACAAGTGTATCGACGATCATTTTCTATTGTTTTCCTACTTTATTTTTGAGTTGAACATATTATATCACTTTTTAATTAAAATGTCACGGTATTCATTCATGTTAATCTAGAATAGAATTGAACTTATCTAAACGTGTAAGCTTGTAATGTTAAAATAATAAATGTTTAAACTAAAAATTATACACTTAATTTGCAATAATTTCAAATCTTTACTGTGTTGTTATTTTAAATTTACGAATTTGAAGTTTACCTATTTGTTGAGGTTTCTTACATTTTCAAGATTATTGTACTAACCTAAAAAGTGACATATTTTGCTACTTTTTAATTAAAAAGTTTCCCGGTCAATTTCTATTAAAACAATAAATCTTTAACTAAGCTTTTCAATTTGCTTATAAGAATATTTTTAACTAATATTTAAATGTTGATTTAATTTTGTATGATTAAATACGAATTAAAATTTCATAAAGTGACATTATGTCACTTTTTAATTAAAAGTTAACACATTAAGTAATTTGACTTTATACACAAATTTTACTTTCAAATCATTTTTCATCTGATTTTTCGAAAGTCTTGATATTTGTGTAAATTGTCCTTACTTAAAAGGAAAAACAATATAAAAAAGATTTCAACTAAGCTAAACCTAAGGCAGCTATTGAACACTTACTGTTACACTAAGCCCTTTATATGAGCAAATTAGGCCCAGTACATTTTTTTAAGTGTTTTGATTAATACCTTTAAACTCTAATTAAATATTTTAATAAAGTATTAATTACGTCCAATTGAAAAGTGACAAAATAAAAGTGTCAAAATGTCACTTTTTCACATAAAAGTAAAAGTGACAGAATTCACATTCTCATTGAGCAAACACCTTGCATGCATGACTGTAATTGATTCAAAGTTTTCTTTTTTTCATACGTATTAACATAAAATGGGGATTGAATTCGTACATTCAAATTTTCAAAACGCACACGTATACATCTAGTTAATTATTTCAATGAGATACTGTGAATTTTTTTTCACTTTTTCATAGAAAAGTGACAAAATTCACATTCTTATTTTATTAAACATCTTGCACACATCAACGGACTGTTTCGATAGTTAGATCGACAACGTACTGTCCTCACTGTACCAACATGAGTTTTCAGCATACTTTGTTCTCACTCGTACTCTCCCCGAGAAAACTTTCCAGGAGGTCACCTATCATAGAATTGCTCCAAGCCAAGCACACTTAATTGTGGAGTTTCTAATGATAGACTTCCGGAAAAGAAGGTGCACATGTTGGTATGAGTAATACCTATCAAATCTTTTTAAACTTTCCTGATCTGGGTATTACATAATTGATTTAAAGTTTTCTTTTTCATATGTATTACGAAAAATTAGGGCTTGAATTAGTATGTTCAAATTTTCAAAAATGCACACATGCATCTAGTTAATTGCTCCAAGGATGTAGTGTGGTTTTTTTTGACAAAAGTGACAAAATTCACATTCTTATTTTCTTATTTTGTTAAACACCTTGCACACATTACTATTTAATTGATTCAAAGTTTTCTTTTTTTATATATTTTATTACCGTAAAACAAAACTTAAATTGGTATGTTCAAATTCCCAAAAATGCACATATATGTATCTAGTTAATTGCTCCGAGGATATAATGTGACTTTTTTTTTTTTTTTTTTTGACAAAAGTGACAGAATTCACATTGTCATTTTGTCAAACACCTTACACACATCAATGATTTAACTAATTCAAAACTATTTTTTCATATGTATTGACACAATCCATTTACACTATAAGGTTTAAACTAAACCTAATCACGAAATCCAAATAAAATTGGGGAACTAATGCATTTTCATCTTAAAATCCTTGGCTAATAAAATCTTAAAATTCACCTTCTAGGCTACTGATTCTAGCTTGCTCATGATCATAGAAGCTGAATATTTGGATGTAAAAAGAGATCCTGATTTCCTCCTCCCCTCGAACAAACTCAACGAATCGAACCCTGACGACATCGATGATATAATAATTGAACAAGGAGGTAAAAACATTAAAAAAAAAAATTGTTTTTCTTCGATTCGAAAGCAATGAATTTGTGGATGATTTCTCGATTTTTTTCCAAAGTTCCAAATAATGAACGAATTTGTGGTTGATTTCCTCTTTCTCCTTCCGATTTTCCCCTTTTTTTTTTTTTTTTTTGCCAATTTGGAAGCTGGTTTACTGTAATCTTCTATTTCAACGTATTTTGTACTTTCAATTTTATCTAATTACCACTTAATACAAATTTATCATTTTTTTTTTAAACTGCCCCAAAATATAGGGTATTTGTGTAGCCCCTTTATATTGCGCATCTTAACCCCACTAAAATGGTCGCCCAACATATAGTTCCTTCCTAAAGGAAAAAATACACAATTACAAATTTACAATACTTTACAATTTCACATTTACCAAACTCACAAAAATATTTCAACAATCAAGTGATAAGCAATAATATTGTTTTTATTTTCCATACACACAAATTCCTCAATCGGCAGATCCTTAAAATTGAAAAGTCAAGGAATCAGGTTTATTGAAACACATCCAATCCCCTTATTATGAACCACCAATCGTTAATTCCCCACAATTGCGCAACCTCAATTTTCTGTTTCGATTAAACTAATCCAATTACTGGGAGAAACTCATCCACCGCCGACAACTATACTGTCGTCGTACTCACGTTGTACGAATAAATAGGCTCTTGACATGTAAGAACATTAAAATTATTCCCATATAGATCCAAAAATAATTAGTGGATTCTTTTGGAAGGCAAATAAAAACTATACATGTCGATGGATGGAATTCGATCGACATGACTTACAACAATTCAAAATCATCAAATGATTGCACCAATTCTCACCACAGTCTCAAATCTAGTCACATATAGTTACAATGAAGATAGACTTTGTCACAATTACACAAACTTGATCATAAATGGTCACGGTTAACATATAATCTCCACATCCAACCTATCACACCACCATTTGCACCTCCAAACGTTGCGGGTGATGATAGTGCATTGGAATTGATGTGTGGTAGGGTGGTGTGGTGGTAACAATGTTTTGAGTACTACGTTGTTGTAGTAATGTAATGGTGCGTTGTTATAATCAAAGATGTGTTATTTATGACCAACTGTGACCACATTTCTCTTCATTGTAACTATCTGTGACCAATTAGTTTAAATTGTGATTGTATATGACTCACTGTTAATTTGGTCACATGCAGTCACAACCGATTACGATTAACGCAGAACCGGTCACAACCAATCACAATTAACACAAAATTGGTTACAACCAATCATAATTAATACATCTTGGTCATAGAGGTTTATCATGAACAAATCCGCACACCCAACAAATCAGAACCACAATCCACCAGCAGTCACCACCATCATCACTTCCAAGCACCACCACTACCACCTTCAACTTAAATCCAGGACCATAAATACTACATTCATCTCAAATCCACAACAATAATCACCACCATCTAGGGATGGCAAAAAAGCTGACGGCTCGAACAGTTCGGGCTTGGCTAGAAAAAAGCCCGAGTTGGGCCCAACTCGGGCTCGGGCCGAGCCTCATTTTGAGGAATCGGCCCGTAAAAAAATGTCAACTTATTCTTCTCATTATGAAGCCAATAAACTAATTATAAGTGACAATTTTATCTCATAATTTATCAGATAGATTATTTTGGAAAATAGGTGATATTTGTTTGTTAAATATTTATTCCATTATTAGTTTATTACTGTTTCATTTCTCTAAGTGCCTAAATATTTAAAGTAAGCATTTTCTCATTTACACAAACGTTTATTCTTCTATATTAAGTGAAATTATTAGTGATATGTATTGCTTGATTACATTTAAAAATTGAGCAAATTTCACCAATGGCCACTAAAATTTGTAAGAAATTTCAAATCGATCATTAAAAAGATTTCTTAATTTGTTATATTGGATAGTCACTCGTTTATAAATCTAACATGTTATCCGACATTAGGCTATAAGGTGCCAAAAAAAATACCTAAGCCAACTCGACCCGCTAAGGTTCAGGTCGAAAGCTCGAGTCGAGCCTCTCTTTTTTTTTGTCGGGCTCGGCTCGGGTACATATTTGAATCGATGAAGTTGGCAGGGCCTATAGTTATTGGCTATTTTACTTAGATTTAAATTGAATGTAGATGGTGTGATGGATTTTAGGTGGTGGAAGTGGTGGTGGTGATTGTTGTTGTGGATTTGAGGTGAATGTAGTATTTATGGCCTTGGATTTAAGTTGAAGAGGTAGTGGAGGTGCTGGACTTTCACGGATAACCTTTTCTTAGCACAGAAAGGGACACCGTGCGGCAGTAGTCTGCTCCGCTAGACTACATTCCGCCTATTCCTCGGTCGCGTCGGGACGAAAGTAAATTTTGATTACAATTTTAAGAAAGCTTGCAACATGAAACTGAACACAATTGAAATAACATCTTCATTGATTGCTAGAAAGCAAGACATTACAATAGACGAAAGCAGGAAATTACAAATGGCTAGTGCAGGGGGAAAACACTAGTAAGCTTGAAATAGTTTTGAAAGACCAATACCCTCTTTTTTTTTTGTCGGGTACACGGGGCGAGAGTTATTACCCCGAAGCGGGTACGGGGCGAGTATGGGAAACATAGTCCTCGCCCCGCTACCCCCTTGGTTTAAATTAATTTCAAATTTAAGTTTTTTATCGAACAAAAATAATAAATTTATCATCATTTTTAAAGAGAACATAAGTTGCTTTTAAAAAAATAGTAAAAAAGTAATAATATTTACTAATTAAAGACAAAAAAAAAAATAAAAGCAAGAATAAAATAAAATAAAATGGGACGATAAATGGGGCAAGGGACTTGCCCCGCCCCGCTCTGATCCAGCCCCGATTCCGTCCCGTCCCGTTTTAATCGGCTATAGGTATGGGGTAAGGTAATAAAAATATCCGACAAGATGGGGGTGGGATTGGCCGACCCGTCCGATACCCACCCCGTTAACATCCTTAAGAGAAATTGAAAGTTTCCGAGGCGAAGGAAATAGAGGGTGTGGATTGAGTTTTCGGTGAAGAGGTCAAATTTGAATGAACTTGTACATAGACCTATAGAAATGGCTAGAGCATAATGGGAGAAAGTTGGAGTAGTTTAGGGGTGAGGGTGGTGTGATGGGAAGTAGCGGAGATATTAATTAATCATGTATTAATTAAATTAAAATTCGTAAATAACACCTAATTAATGAATTTAAAACTGCACCCCCTTTCTTGATTTTGAATTGTGTAGGATTTTTGGTAATGTTTCCCTTCCTAAATGTATATAGTGGAAATTACATAATTCCAATTGTTTAAAGATCCCAATTCAAAAATCAGGGCTCAAGTTTCATAATTCATAAATCAGGTATCAATATAATAATTAAACATTAAATATTTTACCCTAATAATTCCAATCTCTCCAAACCATTTCTCGAGCTTCCCTCTCTCTCTTTACTCTCTCCCTTCTCTATATACTCCCTAGTCGGCATCGCTGCAAGAATGGTGCCATCTACAAGAAGTCCTCCGACGATTCTGCTATCCACAACCTAGTTGAGGAGGAAAGAACCCCCTTGATGGTTGCTGCTACCTATGGTAGTGTTGATGTTTTGAAACTGATGGTTGCTCTGCCAGAGGTTGATTTGAACATAATATATGGTAGAGACAAGTGTACTGCCCTCCATTGTACTGCCTCTGGTGGCTCTATTCTTGCCTTTGATGCCATCAAGCTGCTACTATCAGCTGGTGCAGATACAAATATTGAAGACGCTAACGGTCATCTCCCAGTTGATGTGATTGTTGTTCCTCTTAAACTTCTGGGTGTTAAAGCTGCTCTGGAAGTCCTTCGACGATTCTGTCGCTGCAAGAAATGTCCACCAGTATGGGCTCTTCGATCTGAGCGTTGCTGCGGCGAACTGTACGCTCGCTCTCTCAGATCTTAGTGGTGGTAAGTATGTGTGGATGTGGGTGGTGTTGGTGTAGTTGTGGGTTAACGGTGTGATTGTGATTGTGATGGTGATGGTGATGATGGTGCGGTGGATCTAGGTAGGACGACGGTGGTAGTTGTTGGCAGTGGTGTTTTGGGTGGTGTTGGTGAGGTTGTATGGTAATGGTGGTGCGGTGGATCTAGGTAGGATGGCGGTGGTGGTTGTTGGCAGTGGTGATTTGGGTGGTATTGGTGAGGTTGTGTGGTGATGGTGATGCGATGGATCTAGGTAGGACGTACGGCGATGGTGATGGTAGTGGTGTGCTCGTGTTGACGGTGGTGACTCTAGATTAGGCTGGGGGTACTGCTCTAGGTGTTTACAATTGTTAATAGTGGTGATGGACTATTAAATAGTTCATATGTGAGTGGTTAGCGATGGAGGTTGTTGTTCGTAGATTAGACTAGGAGTTGAGAACCTTTTTCATATTGATACTGTGAGATGGTGTGTGCTGTAAGTGCGATGGTGGTTGTGAAAATGTGACCATACTATATAAATTGTTGGCATCGGAGCAGTTGACAGACTGGTTACCGGAATAGTAGCTGGAATAATTGTCTGAATCGGAGTAGTCATCGGAACGTTAGCCGGAGAAGAGTAGTGGCCGGAACGATCGCTGGAATAGTCCCCGGAATGGTAAGGATGATGGAGGTGGGATGAGTTAATTATATTATATTAGAATTAAATACTTAATAATTAATTAATAAAAATATTTTTAATTAATAAATAAATAATTGAGTTTTGCATTTTGAAACTTGACACCTAAAAATTGAATTGTGTCAAAGTTAACGCCTGACTTTTGAATTTTACCCATGTATATATAACAAGCTAGCTATGTCAACAAGCCGAGCTTTTTTTGGCCCGAGCCAAGCAAAGCCCGGCCAAAAAAATGAGGTTTGGCCCGGGCTCAGGCTTTTTACGGGCCGAGCCTAAGCCGTCGAACTTTTTTGCCATCCCTATAACATGCCCACTTTGCCTCGATCCAATTTCATGTTGGTGGAACACCATACAAATCAATATTTTGAAAATCGGACCGAGCATTGATCCGAAAAAGGAAGAGGGCAATATCAAAGAGTCGAATCGAAGTAAAATCGAAATCCACTCGAAAATTAAATAAATTAAGCAAATTAAATATTATAAAATATATACTACTTTAAAAATAAATTATATAGTTTAAAATTTTAATACTTCAAGAGTTTTTAACATTTATTAATCATTTTTTAATAATCATTTTAGGGAAAAATTTATGGGTCAAGCATTAACTATGACAAAATCAATAATCAGGCATTAAGTTTCGTAGTTGCAAAAGTCAGGTATTTAGTAATTAGTAAAATATTAATTCTAATATTAATCAAATCAATCTTCCCCCGTCCTACAGAACCAGGATTTTTCTGTTACATTACCGTCCATGAATTGCACTTGCAATTAAGACTCCCTAAAATACCAAATCACGTCCCAAAAACACCATTTCGGCTTCGTCCCAATGAAATCCCTCTCGTTTCATATTGACGGCATTATAATTACAGTTCCGGCGGTCACAATTCCAAGGTGTTGATATCCAGTTACAGATTCGGATTCTTGCCGGCGGTCACAAGTGTTAATCTCAGGTCACAGTACAATTCTATTCATATTGTTGGATTGGATTGGATTTTTAGGACATATGTGACTCAGGAGACATATGTGACCGAGCCAATTCGGTATTAATATTCACAATATTTCTTCAACGTTGCAGAAATGATGTATGTACACGCCTGTTTGCTGAATGGATCCCAATTGTCGGTGGTTTTGCTGGATCGTAATTGTACTTATAGTAAGCTTGTGAACACCGTAATAACAGAGTTCAATTTGGATCATACGAAGGTAGCCGTCACAATACAGTATATACTGAATCATGATTTACCACCGGGTATAATAAGAAGTGATAGTACATTACTCTAAAAGGTATGGATCGTGACCCTTCTAAATACCCATTAAGCATTGAGGTCACAGACATTGGTCAACAATCTATTGAAATTACAGCATGTGGTTTCAGATATATGTGATGCAACTATCCAACCAAGAGGTCACATATTGGAATAGGAAGTCACAGTTGTAACTATTGCTTATCCAAAAGAAGTAGAGGAAGGGCGGGTATTCCGTGATAAGAATGTTCTCAAATTAAGTATTTCTTTGTTTGCAATACGAAACATGTTTGAATTTGTGGTTGTTCGTTCGGACAAGAAGGAGTACGTTATCAAGTGTTTACAGGATGGGTGTACCTAGATGTGCAAGTCTTCCAAATAGGGTAAATCAAGACTATTTAAGATTAGGAAGATTGCAAATGGTCACATATGTGGTTCAAACATAATTCTGGGAAGTCACGGACAATTATCCGTTCCGTTATTTCATCTAGTATCAAGTACAAGTACACATCATCACATACTACATACACTCCAAAGGATATATATAGTGATACTTTTCATACGTATGGTGTTTCGCTGAACTATTCCAAGGCTTGGAGATCTTGTGAGCAAACTTTAAAAATCATAAGGGGTGATCCAACTGAGTCTTTTGGTAATATACCTAGCTACTATTACATGCTTGAATAAAGGTACCCTGGAACAGTCACAGCATTGGAGCTCGATAGTCACAGGAGGTTTAAATATTGCTTCATGGCCCTTGGTGCATCAATTCAAGGCTAGACGCATTGCAGGCCTGTAATTGTGGTTGATGGCACCTATTTGAATGGACACTATGTGGTACTCTCTTCACAGCATGTACACAGGATGCAAATAACAACATTTCTATTCTCGCATTTGGGGTTGTAGATAGTGAGAACGATAGATCTTGGACATGGTTTTTCAAGAACTTGAAGAAGGTTTATGGTTACAGAGATGGTTTGTGTTTCGTATCAGATCGCCATATTAGTATCAAGAATGCTATAGATCATGTTGATCCTGGAACCTGTCATGGGATTTGTTCATATCATTTGTTGCAGAATTTGAAATCAAACTACGATAAATCAGGTCACAATATAACGCAGGCTTTCAATTCGATTGTCTGATCATATACATTAGCCGAGTTTGAATACAACATGTACCAGCTCGACATGATGAATGGAAAGATTAGGCGATATCTGGTAATGTACTACTTTTCAATTTTCATACATTTAAAACATGACCACATATGTAGTTCATAAGATAATCATGTACTTGGTTGGTGTTCGTAGGAGGAGGTTGGACTTGAGAAGTAGTCACGGTTTCACATGCCAGCAAATTGGTATTCTATAATGACCTCAAATATAGTGGAATCAGTCAACGCGGTCACGAAAGCAGGAAAGAATTACCTCATCTTGTCTTTATTAGAATATTTGAGATAGACTTTACAAACCTAGTTTTGTAAACATAACGAGGATGCACGAGGCACGTTCACGAAATTGAAACACAATTACGAGAAACTTATGAGGAAAACGGGTACAGATTTGAGGAAAATGAGGATATATTTTTCATTTTCATATTAAACTGAATAAGTCTGTTCTGATAAATATTTATGTGACCCAAATCATTTTGCTATGACTTAAATATACGAATTTGATTTAATATATTTTAGATGTTTAACCTTTCCTGTAGGTGTTACCTGTGAATCAGTCCCTATTTTCAATCAAAGACAAACACTCGTCATTTGACGTAGATATAGATCAACGTACATGCACATGCATGATGTTTCAAGTTGATCTGTTTCCGTGTCCACATGCATTGGTTGTGATCGCACATACCCTGTGAATCAGTCCCTATTTTCAGTCAAAGACGAACACTCGTCATTTGACGTAGATATAGATCAACGTACATGCACATGCGGGATGTTTGAAGTTGATCTGTTTCCGTATCCACATACACTGGTTGTGATCGCACATACCAAGAGGGATCCATATGACTATTGTTCTTATTATTACACAAAAGATGCATACATGAATTCATACCAGAACTTCGTGATTCCAGTTGGAGTTCCGGATGAATGGACCACACCTGTAGACTTGCAACCAACAATTGTATCAACTCCTTATCAAAAAAGGAGTTCTGGTAGACCCACTGAAAAGAGGAGAAGGTCATCTAGTGAAGGGAAATTGACTGTGAAATGCAGAAGATGCAGAAGCTTGGTTCCATTAAGTCAAAATTAGATCGTAGGCATAACAATTTCAGATATTCTTTTACATTTTATTAATTTGTTTTCCAGTTATTAGTTCATATGTAAGCAATGAATTTGTGACCAAAATGACATGTGACCTTAATGTTCATATGTGACCTGCATACGTGCAACCAGTATGATCTGTAACCTGTCAGCATCTCAGTGAATACAGCAATCAATGAACAAAACATAAATTGTGACCTGTAAAAAGTTCACTATGTGACCAACTTCATATGTTTACCGTAAGGCAAGTAAAATGTATTAAGTGATGAAAATGTAACCTAAATAAATGTTAAAGAGCTTGTATTTGAGGCATGTAGCTTCTGGATATAACTGCAAATGTTTCCAGTGATAAATGGGGTATCTGTGACCTGAACTGGGGCATATGTGACCAGACATACCAATCTGTGACCTGATATACAAATATGTTACTTAATATACCAATATGTGACCTCATATACCGATCTGTGACCTCATATGTTTACCGTAAAGCAAGTAAAATATATTAAGTGATAAAAATGTGACATAAATAAATGTTAAAAAGCTTGTATTTGAGGCCTGTAACTTCTGGATATAACTGCAAATGTTTCCAGTGAGGAATGGGGTATCTGTAACCTGAACTGGGGCATATGTGACCAGACATAAGAATCTGTGACCTGATATACAAATATGTTACTTAATATACCAATATGTGACCTGATATACCGATCTGTGACCTCATATACCAATCTGTGACCTGTATTAACCCAAGGTCACAGACACGTTAAATGTAACATGATATAGGGGTCTGTGACCCTTAATATATCTTGTGACCTTACAAAGTGCATCACTGTATTCCATATTGTGACATCTCGGCAACTTGTGAACAAGCAATGACAGAAAAGCTAGAAAAGTTCATATATTGATTTAACCAATTTGCAAATGTTCATTGTTCAACTAATTCACATCCACATACCAAAACAAAAAAAAAAGGAAAAGAAGTGATCAGACACTTTACAGACTGCATTCAACATTTCAAAATAAAGATCAAAATCTATCCATCAGTCAATTACAATATCGTCTCCTTTTTTAAGCTTCCCCATTTTTGCAGGCTTGTATATACCCCCATGTTTATACAGCCTTGATGCTATGTCCAGCCTGCATTTGACTGTGTCAAATTTCTTCGGCATGGAATCCTTATCGTCGTGTAGCATATACTCAGCATATTTGATGGTGAAGATGCCGCAGTCATGCCTGAAAATAAAGTAACATAAATTAATAGGTATGGAACATACTCAAAACAATTTGAAATAAAATATTCGTTCAAAGACGAACCCCGTTCTTTTGTTGAGGAAGGCTGTTGTCGATCATTAACCTCAAGTTCATACGATCTTCACCATCGTAGTTAATGTGCTTTTTCCAAAGGTCGACGAAGTTTAGGAGATATGGAATAATTTTCACAAATGGTTCAATGCCAAGATGAACAAGGAAATTATGGTATGTCTTCCCAGTAGAGTTGAACACGTGCAGAGTGTGTGTGCTGAATTCTAGGATAGAAAGCATCTATTGTGCCTTGTTTGTTGGTATAATGGGCATCAGGACAACATCCATCGTGTCCCAGTGAGAGCTTAAAGGTATGCTACCTTTTGTAACAACATCTACGAGGCTGGGCTCTGAAAGCACAACAGTAGGATCTTTCAGGAACTCAGAATAGATGTTTTTTAGCTTCATCTCGAACCAGGAATCATTGTGGTTGCCTTCAACTTGACACCCTTCCCATATCTTGTCAACTGGCGGATATAGTATAAACAAATGTCCATGTGATGTGGTATAAGGAAAAAATATTTTCGATTACGAGGCATAGATATAAACTGCAACTTATTGGTGCAACATGTGACCTCATGTGATTACTCAATATAAACCATGTGTGACTTCAGTTTCAGTCATTATGTGAGAAAATGTGTATATACTCATCCTTACCTTGCTGCTGAGAGAGGACTCAAAATTCACGAGCTCATAGAACCAGGTTTTACTTTCTACTTTGAACGGACCAAACACAAAAGGAGGAACGATATGATCATCAGCATCGTTGAACGGTTTCCTATAAATGAGTGATGATCCTCAGATATTATTTACAGTCAGGTGTTAAACAACTTCATTAGTAGAATTTGAACTTACTTATTTCTCGATTTGTATCCACGTTGGAATCAACCCTGGAATGTAGCAACATCGGCATGTTCTTCATTGCGGGAGTAATGCTCAAAAACCAAAACATTATCAGATTGCTTGAGACCTTTTCCTTCATTAGCAACGAATGGAGATTGTAGTATCCTTGCCGGTCTGGACACCCTCTTCATTGGTAATCCTGAACTAGGTTCAGACACCGGGGATACTTGCATATTGTTGAACGTTAAAATATTGCAGCTTATTGGTAGAATTCTACTCCTGTAAAATGTGTGTGACTCATAACCTACTGCATTTTAACATTTGTGACCTGCCAGCACCTCGTGACCTAGCAAACGGACACATTTGTGACATGCGTGATATCGTGATCTTTTAACTATTACCATTTGTGACCTGCTTGGACCTTGGCCTATCGACAAGTTCACATCTGTGACTTGCTTGGACTAGTGATTTAATGCCAATTGACATCTGTGACCTGCATGGACTGGGGATCTAATCCTATATTCACATCTGTGACCTGCCTGGACTGGGGACCTAATGACAAGTTCACATCTATGACCTGTCTGGACTGGTGACCTAATGCCAATTGACATCTGTGACCTACATGGAATCCTAACCTGCCTATTTACAAATGTGAGTTGAGTGTAACCAGGTTCATAGCACAAGTTCACATATGTGAACTTGCATGGACTACAAAAAGAAATTGTGAAAGTCTACAAAATTAGAGTGTACCTTTGCATATGAGGATAAAATTTGTTGCTGAACTGTTTTGGAGTCAATCGGAGTTTGCGGTTCATCTTACTTTTGCATTTCTTATCCATACTCGGACTAACCTCTTCGGTCTGAAAGTAAAGCAAACTTGTAAATTATAATGAACCCGTGCTTCATTCAAAAAACAAAATAACTATATCATACTTATTGCAGCAGGCTTCTCAAACTCCTTCACAGCTGGACCTTCTTGATCATCTCTGGATATGTCATCGTGTTTTCTCAACATTTCTTCCATAGTACTAGATATCAGCGTAGTTATAGACTCACACATGAATTGCATGTTAGTCCTGATTTCTAGCATGTCACTTCTAATTCCATTCTGTTTTTGCACAATGTCATCAATCTTCCTCATTTGTTCAACGTGTGGATGTCAAATGTGACCTCATCTCAACCATTTGAACAGTCAATATATCATTCTTTGAGATAAGTTCAGACATTTGCATGGTTAGTTCCTTCCTCAACTGCTCCACGGCTTGCATTATTTCCAGTAATGTGTATGATTTGATTAATTTGATATGAACAGTTTGAAAAATGAACTTTCTGTGACCAATTTATATGAATCTGTGACTTGTAGATAGAGATCTGTGACCAACTTACGTTGTCCACCGGTCCAGATGACGAGGTTCCTTTGCATGAAACGATCCAGATGACGGAACCTCCCCAACCGAAGAGTGTACATGTGCATGTGTGTCTCCCGCCACATCGGTGGAGTATCAGCAAAGTCGTCGTCACCTTCATTTACAATACGGGCATCAATTCTACCATCTGTTATCGTAAGAACCGTTGTAGACCGTTTTCCACATGGACCACCAGATCCTCCACTCGTTCCAGCAACTGACCTTTCCATCCTTCTCTTCTTTCTCCCACCATCGCGTGACACACTTGGCTGTACTGAACCCCTGTCATATACAGCATATGCATCTCATTGTCTGATGGGTCAAGGTCACGGATTTGAATCTGACATAAAACCAAAAACAAAAACAAAAAGCATTGCTCATAACGAAAAACATCTTAAGAATCTATTAATTCAATAAATTTGGAATACTTACATCAAGGTTTGCGAAGCATTCTTCGAGTTTAGCCGTGGATGGCTTCTCATCTACCTTCCAGTTCAGGATACGAGGCTGGGATATGGGCATCCTTGTGAGAATGTTTCTAGCCAGACTGGGAATAGTCTTATATATCCATACTTGAAATGGTAGTAACAGACCCCTCAGCCTGTAATGGCTCGTCCTCTTACTCAACCCCTCCCTCATGTCATTCAGACTAGTTTCAAATAGGATATTTCCCCATGGAAATGTGTCCATCACAGAAAAGTTTTCCACAACCACAAACAAATAATGATCTACTACCTTCTTGTAGTCTCTCGGAAACAAATAGGATATAATGAAATACAGTGCTCCCAACTTTGCAACATCTTCGTCTACAAGCAATTCAACCACATCTTGTTCTGGAAGTTGACAGGCTGATATGAATGCATCCCTCACATCTTCGTGTGTGACGATGTTCAATTTGCTAAAATATTTTTCCTTCAACCTTGAATGACTGTTTTCAAGTATAGTTATGTCAGTGTTTCCCGTGCATCGCAGTCCCATTACTAAACATAATTCAACCATGGAGAACCTAACAAATATACCTGATATGCAAAAACCACAGTTCATTTTCATTCGGTGCATGCACCTGTTTGAGAAGAAAGTAATGGATCAACTGTAGCTGAAGAACAATATCATGGCACTCCAAAAAATGCACAAAGCTACCCATAAGTATTTTTCGTTGGGCTTCGCTCAAATATTTCTTCAGGTTGGTGATAACACCATTTGCCATGGACGTGGTTATTTTCCCTGGAAACCATTTATGTTGCTGTAGCATATATTTTCACACCTGTAGGGTCACAACCACCAATTCAGTAATACACTCAGTCACACACGCGTATAAGCATATAACATATGGCGGAGTCAGGTCACATACATATTATCATCTCAATGACTTGTGGGAATATAGGTCACAGATACATTAAACAGTTTTTGACATGTTGGAATATAGGTCACAGACCCATTAACATCTCAATAATGGGTGAGAGGTAGGTCACATATCCATTACACTGTTATCTAATGCGGTCATAGACAAATTGACATCTCAATGTCATTTAGGAAATAGGTCACAGACCCATTACACACTGTTTGATTGAAAATTCCAAAAAACACTCCCAACATAAAACCCCCCAACATTCATTGCTACTTCTCAGACAAATTACAATTCACAAATGACAAACAAACAAATATGTAACTCTGCAAACACATAATCCATTTCCAATGTCACTGTTTTGTATCATAAAATAAAAAATTCCATAAACGAACAAACAGGTATGTTACCTTCTTCCTGGACTGATTGCTACTTGACTCGAACGATTTTTGCTTTGCTTCTGGAGTTTTATTGGGACTGTCCGAAGTCATTTTTTTGGTTGTTCGAGCCGACGTTTGCACTGCCTTCTTCCCCTTCTTTTCATCATTTTTTTCGCCATTCGTAATCGATGCCCACTAAAGAGAGATAATCCCGCTTCGAACAAAAGGGAATGAGCCAGAGTTTGGGTGGAGTTCGGATTTTTAACACGGCTTATTTTGGAAAATGAGATGTATACTAGGCTCGAATAAGGTGGAGATGGAATTGTTCTTGAGAGAAAATAGAAGTTTAATAAAAATAGAAGTTGACATATACACTAATTTGAAACCTACATTTAACGGGATACGCACGTTATTAATTAGCAAATTTATTATTTAATTAAAATTATAAAACCTAAAAATTGAATAAATAACTTCTAAACCTAATTTATAAACAGAGATACTTAAACACCTGTTTTTATGTAATTTCCATATCATTTTATTACATAAAACTAAATGGGCCAAGATCATAACTCAACTCATAAACCTACATAAATAGAGATAAAGGCCCGATAACTTGTAAACCTAAAAATCGTCTCAAAAGTCAAGAGACTTAACAGCAGAGGCTCGGCTAATTCCTTCCTCGATTTTTTGCAACAGCCTCTTCCTTCTAATTTTTTCCGGCAACTTCTGCGTATATACATGTGCGTACGAATTGATGAATGATCTATCAGAGACCATCAGGGAAGCTTCATTTTCAACATTTTATCTATGCCTTCTTTTTTTTTTTTTTTGGCAAGGTCAAAACAACTAGTTAAAACATCTTGCTGAATTTTTACTGGTTTCCGTATTACCAGATACCCAGCTACAATTGAACCGATCGTCCAACAGGTTCAAGACTTTTCCGATGAAACCGATAGGTCCAATTTTTAGAACGTTGATACAACTACAAGAGATGGCAAATCAATAACATAAAGGCCAAAGTTCAGATGAAAATTATTTCTCATTTTTTAAGTGGGCAGGAATCAAAATTGAGTAGAAATGAAGATCAGCCCTCGTGATTTCCTCGGCCGTTATAAAATAAATGTTAATTAATCATCTGGCAAAATTATTCAAGTTAATATAGAAAATGAACTCAAATAAGGGCTCGGACTCCAAGCTGTTGCATTTCTCTAAGCCTCCATATCGAGTAAGGAGCACCATCTCCAAGTTCTCCAGGATCTAGTTGCTGCATGGCCCAAGCATAATATACTGTGTGGATGGTATCCTGAATCAACACCAAATTTAAAATAAACAAACTTTAGGAGCTGATAGGTTACTTAAGCAATGCACATTGGTCTCATTTTAGCAGAGTGGAAGTCTGGGCAATTTGTACTATTTTACTGTTTTCAAGGAATCAAGAGAACCACCCTTTTGCCAGTTACTTTTCTTCCCACCATAATCCTACACCCACCTTTTTTTTCCCAATTATGATATCGAATGTGGGACATAGCACATTTGCTATTCATCCAATGAGGAACAATGGTTTTACAGAGAGTCAAATGATGACTTCCAGCACAAAGCAAGTTTGACATTCCAACTACTAAATTGGCATTCATCTGTTTTCAAATATGGTGCTAATCACTTGGTACACCAGCTTAACAAAGCCTATTTCTTATCAGAACCAGAATTTTCCCCATCTCCATGCAGATGAATGTCAATTCTAACATTATGAAATATTAATCACATTTTGCAGAAGGAACATATAACAATCCGTGACAACAATCAACTCCAAATTATGTTCTCATCAAAATTATTTTCTTCCCCAATGAAGCTGAACAGCTATACCATTTGGCAGACTTGATAACCAAAAGACTCTTTCTGACAAGCACAAAAAGCCACTAAAGGTGCAAAACTTGAGGATCTAGCATTTACCTGGCCACCTTCTGTTATTGATCCAAGTTTATCACGTATACAATAGACTTGTTGTGTTTGGAACTGTAACAATTTCCCACCAAAAGATCAATCAGAATTATGAGAGAGAGAGAATGTAGATGTTTCAACATAGGAAAGTGGGAGAGGGAGATCTTACTGCCACGATGATTATGGGAGTGTCCCCCATCATTTTGGTCTCTCGAACTTCAACTTCTGATATGTGTAGTATCTGTATGAAGGAGAAGAATTTTTGGTTGTGATATCAGCAAAAACCATTTTCAAAAATGCAGTCA
Organism: Fraxinus excelsior; assembly: GCA_019097785.1. Lineage (NCBI taxonomy): Eukaryota > Viridiplantae > Streptophyta > Magnoliopsida > Lamiales > Oleaceae > Fraxinus > Fraxinus excelsior. The sequence continues at coordinate 27,584,893 of CM032625.1, read as the reverse complement.
GTGAAGTGCAATTACACTCTATATACTGTTTTGTAAATTTCCCACATAAATGGAAATGCAATACATCCATTTTTTGCACTCAAGCCAACTAATATGAGAAATTCGTTGACTGGTAGAATCCAGTTTTGCAAGCAATCTTTGTAAACTCTCCTGGAAGCTACAACTGAAATCAGCATGCATGATTACTTAACAAGACCATTTACTAATCTCACGGCTCATTATTGTTGAGAAAATGGCCTTTTTCACATTCGCCGTGCAATGCAAGCAATTATTAATAAGCATATGAAACATTCGTTATACTTGTATATTATATGTGCCCATATAGAGTGAGCCCCATTTTTCCTATGCCCACAATACACAGTATAAAGTCAAATTCATTTTCAATCCCATTGTCACCCTCTTCAACGCTCACACCAACTCAAACACCTCCCTGTCATCACCTTCAAATTCAACAACTCAAAACTACCACAGCCATTGCTGCTGCCAACTTTTCTCACTGCTGCACATCCCTACCACTAACACCCACATAGATCCCCATAAAAAACAGTGACAAAGGGCCCACATCTACAGAGTGAGTTTCTCATTTTCATCCAACAAGGTGATATATTACATAAGCCCAACAAGTTGGGACTGGGACATTTTTCTGCACAAAAAATACCCTGTATAAAGCAAAAAAAATAAAAAAAAATACATCATTTTCATTATCAAATAATGGCCTGCCATGCCATAAACTCCACAACATCACCAAGTTTTCTCAGTGCCATTTTACTACTTGCCAGTTGCCACCAATCCTTAACATATGGTTATTTCAGAACTCCCAATCCATATAACTCGCCTCAGTTGATCCAAGCACATTTTATTAAATTAGTTTCTTTAATCTCCAAGCATTTCGTTCCTATTAATACTTCAAGCATAATGAAAATTCAATTAATTTTTATTCTTTTGAATTATTAGAAGTCAAAGATAATCTGAGAAAAAAAAATGAGATATTTTCATAGTTCCGCTGTGCTTAAATAAAACAAGCCAAACAATTCCTGTAATCTAGCATGGACAGAAAGCAAAAATATAAGCACATTTTCTCACCTTGTTGTCAAAAAAGATTCCCTGACTTTCAAATGCTTTAAGCTCCGCTTTACACCTCTCAATCACTTCAGAGCTACAATACTTTCTTAAAACTTCAACATCACCCTACATACAGGAAATAATCTCCGTCAAATATCCAGAGTGAGATGATATCCTGAAGTCTATAACCCAGTGAAGACCTAATGAAAGAATATCTGCAATTAGTTTCTTCTGGAGCACGTTTATGTTCCACACGGTCCAGATCAGGCATTGAGTTGTAAAAAGTCAAGGGTCACAAGCGGAGTGGAAGTGGGGACAATGCACCCATTATAAAATGGGAAAACTTGATATCATTGAAAAAAAATTAGTTTGTAACATATTAATATATACGTCCAATGAGAAAAAAAAAATTATTAATGGGAAAAGCAGTGTAGAGTCCACATTTTCATGTGCCATAAAAAAATTTATTTAATTAAAGGCACGGCATACATGGATAATTATTTCGTCATCACGATTAAAGGAGATTTTCACATGGAAAGTAGTATGTTGTTGTCACGAGGTTGGCTAAAATCTATCTCCCCTAAAATGTAAAAACAAATCTTCCTTTAGTTAAGTGAGAAGAAAGAGAGGAGATTTCAAGTGGAGAAAATGAAAAGACGTGAAGAGATGGATGAAGATTAAAGAGACTACATTTTCTCCCATGCAACATATTTTCCAAAAGTTGGTCACGTGACCATATTGTTATCAAAAACAAGGAAAACATTATGTTTAGCGAGGAATAGGTTTTTATTTTTCAAGCAATTCACTCTCTCTCATGTACCCCCTCTCTCATCTACCAACCAATAAAAGATAGCCAAGTATAGCATTTTCTAGGTTGAAAATTAAACCAATCAAACACGTCTGATTAATAATTTACATGCAAATAAGTTTTAGGCAATTGAATAATCTAGAACTTATTTTCTTTACATGAAAGTTTCATACTTGCAATTAAACGCGCTAATTGTTTTCTTTATTTTTTCACTTAAGAGGAAAACAACAAAATCAACAACGGTCAAATCGTGGCCTGTACACTCCATTCACCATTTACCCTTTTTCCCTAGTATTTTAAACAAATGTGTTTTATAACGTAACAAGACATGTTCCCAATTTTGTGGTCCAAGTGGCCAGTTCAAGACTAGTTTTGACAACATTGGTTCCACCCCACCCCCACTATTGCTACATGAGATAATTTAGGGGGAGAGACGAGTATAAACTCTTAGTGGCATCCCTGTACAGTGGCTTACAGAAATTGCAGTAGAGAGCCTTTGAAATGGCAGGTCAAGTGGATGTAGTACAATAGAATTATGATTAGATATTTATAATAAGATGTCTAGTTGTAATAAGTTTTATTTTTTTATTCTGATATATTGTTTACAATAGGATTTCTTTTCTTTATTCATTAGAATAGGATTTCTAATTTCTTTTAAATTAGGATTTTAGTTTATTTCCTTTTAGAATTTAGTTTCCTTGTATTAATGGGATTAGGGAATAGTTTTGCCTATAAATACAAAAGCATTGTACACTTTTTCAACAATCAATTATTATTCAATATATACAAGGCATAATTGTTCAAATATCATTCTTATTTATTACATAATTCTTATTACAAGAATTTCACAACGCTTCCGCACCAAAATTGGTACCAGAGCAAGGAAATTGCCTCAATTTGATAACTGAGGATGGTCTTGGTGGCGGTCACACCGTCAACGACAAAAGGAGGCTCGACAAACTCAAAGAACGAATTGAGGGGATTGATGAATCCCTTCACAACATCACATAGATACTGACTGGGATGGGTCATGAAATGAATCGCGAGCCAATGGAGAAGCAAGCGGACAAGAATTTGAAGATATTGCTATGAATGTTGGTTGTTTCAACAAGCACAAAACACTACAACATGTGGTTAGAGAATTTCCTCGAGTCTCAGCCAAGTTCAAAAATACACGAGTTATCAAGGATTCTTTTTTTTTTCATCTTTTTATTCTAATATTTTGTTTAGAATATGATTTCTGTTCTTTATTGATTAGAATAGAATTTCTAATTTCTTTTAGATTAAGATTTTATTCTTATTTATTACATAATTCTTAATACAAGAATTTCATAATGCAAAGGATGGGGCATTATTGCATAAAATTCAAGTTTAAGTTTAGTTTCTTAAAGGTAAAATATCTTTATAACACTGGATATAATCCAGTTTATGCAAATTTCCTAAGCCATGGAGCAAACATTGGTGTCTACCCCTAATCCCATATAAACTTGAAAACTTACTTTGAAGTAAGCATTGAGAACTGGTTTGATCACTTCTTGAACTTCAGCCACAAATTCTGGTAGAGAGAATGTCCTAACATATGCCAAATTGGAGCAAGTGAAGTATGCAAGACCAGAAAATCAAAATAATTTTTAAAACAAATATAGCAAGAGATCATTATCATACGGGTCTCTGCGACGAATTTCCTTGAATGACATGGCTGCATCTGATTCTCCCAGAACAGTTTCGCTGATACTGTCACACACATGCTACTAATTAATCTCAACATGCTTCAGCAGTTTTCTACCAATCATATATTGAAATAAAAATTGAATGAAAGAACGATTAACACTCACTCTTGGATTTTGTGAACAACTGGGTGATCACTAGTCTCCCATCTCTCTCTCATATCCTCTGCAATCTGCCAATGTAATCCACAGATTAATGAGAGTCTAAGGTTCAAAAGAGATCATGGTACATTAGTGCTCAAGGTATTCAGGAAAAGACATAAAAGTGGACACACACAAGTAATAAAGAGAATATAAAGATCACACAGTAAAACGACATTCAGGATTGCACCTAAGCAATTTTGACTTTAACAGAAGGCACAAGCCAAATGCTGACAATAACCAATAGCAATAAAATGAGTTTGATATAACGAGAAACTTACTCAAATTATTATACTTGTCCATAAGCAATACAAGGAGTTATTTTCAAGAAAGTTGTGTAAGAGGGAAGTGTGAACAGAAGTTAGTTATGGATATCCTAACATGCTAAGAAATTAACCAAGTCATTAATTACGATGGTGGCCAGCTAAATACAAAGAAGAATCTTTCGAACTAAAAAAAAAGTTTCACATGCAGTTATAGCAAGTAATAACTATAAATACCATCAATTACAAATATCATTCTTGCTAGTTAAGGATTTGAACCAATTAGCAAAACATTACGGATGGGCCATTAGGTGATCAGGAGGGGACAGGAAACATGGTCCCTGTCCTGAATTTGTCTATATTATTTTATTTTTATGCTTCAAAATTTAAATAGTACTTCAAAATACATTATTAGTTTAACAAGACGGAAAATGAGGATATTATAATCTCCGCCCGCCCAAAAATCCCCGCCTAGCCCCGAATCTGCCCTGCCACATGGAAACCCTTACAAATCAGTGGTCTTCTGTACTCGTATCCTAACATTGTAGAATATGTAAATTTAACTATTTGTTTCTGAATCTATTGCGTCGATAGATAAAAACCTCTAAGGAAATAGAATAAAAAGGAAATGTGGAAGCAAATAATATCATATCATTCAGGGTTGAGAAGCACCTCTTGGCTCTTTCCAATTACAGGCTCACTTATCCCACTGACACGCTTGAATATAGGATGTCCTTGCATCTGCAATATGAAACAAATGTATCAAGTCAAATTGTGAAAGGAAACATTAATAATGTCTGGTAGGCAACAGAGAAAGAATACCAATGATATCTTACCTTTTCCTTGAATGCCTCCCATTTCTTATTCCATGCGGACTGCTTTGAGGGTAACACAACAACATCCGTCCGTGTGCTTCTTTCAACTTTCAGCGACGAGGAAGCTGAAGATGCATCATATTCCAATCGCTTTCTCCTGTTTGGGTTACCTTTCAACTCATCCTTCACAATTTCGTAGCCCTTCTTCACCAAGTCAATGGGCTTTGCTTCCTTGATTTTAAGGAAGGCCAATGAAACTTTAGGAGAGATGGAAGAAACACCAGACTTAACCTTGCCAAATATTGTTTCCGCAGTATTGCTATATTCAGATTGCTGCGTTTGTCCCTGCTGCTTTTCTTCTCTAAATGCAGAATTACTTCCATCGTTGTCATTTGAGCTGTGATCGCCCAATGTGCCATCTCTTTCTTGAGACTCTTGCTGTCCAATACCAAAAGTTTCTTTTACCTGAATAGTAATTTAGAGAATCTTTATTATCGTGTTTTTCTTTGTAACTTATCATTTGTTCCAGAAAATGGTTCTGTACATGTTCATCTCTGAAAACATAATTTAACGAACCTCTACTTTTGCAGCCGAAATCTTTTCCTCCATATTAGCATATACCTATAGGAGCCGGAAAGAATTTAAACATACAGATAAAAGCTTGCAGTATTCACTTTCGCATATATTATTAGTGTCCGTGAAAAAGCATATTTGTAAGCATGTTCTTCCTGTCTTTGAAATAGCAAATGTCATTTATATTCCAGGCCACAAGCATGCCACACACAATATTTAGCCCTTGTTTGACAACCATTATTTCAAAACTCTCACATAAACCCAAAACTTTACACTATTTTTTTGCCATACATTCTCCAAAAAATTCACTATTCAATACTCCATTTTCTCGAAGTAATGGCCATCAAACAGGGCTTATTATTTCCTGAAATTCGAACTGGTTTAATCATTTAGGTTTTTCTATGAAAACAGTCAACTAGTTGAAAATCTAAAAAATTGCAGCACTATTGGCTGAAAGGATAGGGATAATCTGCAATATATTGCTACTATGAAGAACATTTATGCCAAGTTTTGAGAAGCTATTAGAAATTGTTGACTTAAACGAAATGCGACCAGCACCTTTCTTGTTCCTAAAAGAGTGTAAAATTTGTAATTACCAAATGAATCTCATTGCTTCATGCTTGTATCATTAAAGTACTAAACGAGCTAATGGAAACTTGTTCATACAATTACCTTGTAAGAGGTAAATGCAAATGAAATACATCGAATTTCTTTAAGCAGAACATTGCCACCATAAGATCTAGGCCAATAGTTTGCATCCTGGATGCATAGACCCTTCATAAACTTAGAAATATAGATAGTTGGATCCCTCAAGTTATCATCAACATTTTAAAAAATGTGATGCAAAAATGTCAAACTTATTTGGTATTCATACACCCCACCCCACACTTACCAACAAAGAAAGACAAAGTTGTATGACAGTAAAATCCAGTCTCTCTACCAGCTATATGTATTTTTGGATAAAACAGGAGCATACTTAGGGTTCTCTAATAAATTAAACACTGCATAAATTAAACAAGTAACTGCACAAAAATGAATGCCCAAGCAAACATCAGAATAGTGCTATAGGATCTAAAAAATATCCAGGAATATCATTACTTACCTAGGACAGTGATGAGGGAAAGAGACAGAAGAATAGTTAAAAAGCAATAGCATATTCCCAGTGATAATTCTAGCAATCAATATAGCTTTCATCATTCACCTTGACAAAGCCAACCACGGAATCATTAAAGAGATTTATACCTTTTTGGCCTTCTCTTCAGCCTCCATCCAAACGCCATCCACATGCTTGTACACCTTCTCAGAAGTCTGCTTAGTTCTGCATTTCGCCATTTCACCATCTCAGGGTCCCCATTGGAAATGTCTGCCAGCCTTGACATACAAAAGTATGTCTCAGCCTCAAAGTAATTAACAAGAACAATGAAACAAAAAATGTAAAAATAATAGATAATCACCTAACTTTCAGATCTTCTTTCACACCTTTCAGCTCGTCTGCTTTCTCCTTCAATTCCTTCACGGATTTTTTAAATTCCTCGTTACTACAGAAAAGTGAATCAGAATACTTAAATATCCACATCATTTTAATCACCTTGGGTTACAATCTTGATAAACATCGAGATTCAGCAATGTAGCATAGCAAGACCATCAATAAGATACAGAAGTATGATTCAATTTTTAATCAAACAAAAAAAAATAAAGGAGAAATAGAAAAGACAAACATCCAATTAGTAACCAAGAAGGAATATAATTGAAATGCAAAAAGATCAAAGAGGGAAACAACACTTGAAAAGACCTACTCTAAGAAGACAAATAATCTGGCAAAACACAGAGGGAAAACAACACAAAAACAAACATGTTCACTGAATAAAAAATAATGATTAATGAGCGCCATTACTTTTCAAAGACAGAATCCTGACAAAATGCAAAGGAAAAATGACATAAAAACAAAAAAAATAAACATGTTTAGAAAATAATGATTAAATGAGTGTCTTTCACTACTTCAATACGCTGAACTCTCGTAAAAGAGGCCTAATACACGAAACTAACGTAAGCTAACATTCACATAATGACTCAGAAAGTTCGGAAAAAAAAAATTAACGAAGAATCCAGCAAATAAAAATAAAAATACCTGTCTACTTCACCTTTAATCTTCTTGGAGAACTCATTAAACACACTGAACTCGCGTCTAAAGGAATACCCATTTGGCGGAACCAAACGTAGCCGTGTATATCTGCTTGAAACCTACACAAAAATAACCATAAAACCCATAAATTATTTAACATAACATATTAAAATACAATCTTTTCGCCAAAAATATCAAATCCCTATTACAAATAAGAAGAACAGAAAAGGACACACACCTGTTCAGCTTCTAATAGCTGACGAAAAAGAGGGTGTTTCGAGCGGAATAAATCCCCGACAAGTTTTCTGCTAGCCATGAGAGGCTATAAAACTTATTTCTAAGAAGTCTTTTTTTCTTTTCAAATATAACCACACAGAAAAATTGGAAGCTCTGAGCTGGGTTTTTGTTGTAACCTGGAAGGAAGAGCAAGAGCGAATTGAGACTTGAGAAAGGGGATTGTGTTTTCTCTTGGCTGCCCTACCCTAGCACAAGATTTTTATGGGCCTGTTCGGATCGCAGGTTAAGCCCTTTATTTCTTGGATTATTCTTCTTGTACACAACTGTGTACATAAGGGTGTCCAGATTGTGTACACAAGGGTGTCCATTATAGACACCTGACGGCCCCCTATTGGATGGAGTGCCTATAATGGACATCCGACGGCCCCCTATTGGATGGAGTGCATGTTCAGCATAATTTTAAATTTGTTTCAATTGGATAACTAAGGGATTGTTCTCTTCATATTTCATTTTTGTGTTTTGAGTTTTGATTTCATTTTGTATTTTTTGTCTTGAGTGTCCATTTTGAAATTGTTAAAAATGTGTTCTTTTTGTTATTCTAAAAAACTTTCTCAAAACAGAAAAATGAAAAACGTGTTTAGTTTGAAATTTTGAGAATTTTTTTTATAATATTTTATTCAAAAAATTTGATTGTTCAATAAATTTTAATATTTTAATTTTCATATAGTATTAAATAACATATAAAATTTGAAGTTGGTGAATCTTAAAATATTTTTTGCATGATATAAAAAACACAACATAAACTAAATTAGGCAAAACAACTCAATCGATACAATTTGAAATGGGACAGATTATCTCTGTACCAAATGAACAAACAACCTCTATCACTCGTTTAAACCATTTGTGTATCGTGTTGTTGGAATGTTAAAATTATCATTTTATCTCATTTAAAATTAATAAAAATGATGAAAAAAGTTTGTTACACAGTGTGAAATATTATTTTTAAAAATTATGTTCGTCATTCCAAGCTCTTCATCATTCCTAAAGTAAAGTTTACCAAATACTTAACTGATTCTTCCCTCGTTACAATAAAAGTTGATTCTATTAAAAGAACAATAATCAAGTCTAAATTGTTATTAATCACTAGCAGTGCTACGTAACATTATTATTTAAATTATTGTTATACAGCACACCGCCGATGTTTAACACTAGTCAATAGCCACTATTTGTTCACAAATAAAATTTTATTTCTCTCGCACAAAATTAGGTGATGGATGTGGAGGTGGTGGTGGTGGACAAATTAAACATGTGTTTGGGCGTGATGAAAACTAGAATTTGGATAATTGGTTTGGCATTAAGATAATTTTTTATTGGAAACCGGCTGACAAATGCAATAGCATTTACATCTTACTTCCTAATTTTGCCTCACTATTACACACCATATATAGGACAAATGGGAACAAATTCAAACCATATTCATGATTCTTCACAGCCAATTTTCCAAAGGAGTGTTATTGCACACCATATATATGCTCTTAATTCCAAAGGAGTGTTATTTACATAAATCAATATCTAGTTCGTAGCATATTTAATTACAATGTAGTATTTTAGTGCTTGATTTGTCTAGTGACTAAAGACTCAATTTTGTAAATGACAGTTGACGCCACCTTTTCCAATGATGGCTCCAGTAAGAGAAGCATCAACGCTAATTTTTGCTATGGTCGAGGCTCCAAAGCTGGCTGCAGCTGGTTATGTTGGTTCAATTCGACCACCACTATATCTTCCCGGTATTTGTCCCATAGCACGAGGATCCTCATGAGATGGAACCGTTGGTTTGCCAAGCTCTCACTCACCATGGGCAAAATGGCACTTGTCACCGAACTTGCATCCTCCAGCCGTGTTGTATTTGTTGCATGACCGAGATTTGCCAGCTCCATCTGGAAAAGATGGTGGAACTACTGGATTTCGGGTAGCTGGTGGAACAACTGGATTGCTACCAAGCATCTGAGTGACAACTTTAATGCCACGACAAACATAATGCAAGAAATGGCATCCTTCACCAAATAACACATGCCTTGGGATAATTCTTTTCTTCTTGTTCCGAGTGGCCAACTCCAAAACCAAATTTCCTATCTCTTCAAAGGACCATGGAGTGCAGCCATTAAGGCCATGGTGTAGTCTTAAGACATTTTGCTCTCTATCACACAACACGTTAAAAAGCTTTTGCATTTCTCTTTTCTACATCTCTTTCTTCTCCATTGCCTCTGGTGTCATTTCATTTGGCCCTGGTATGATGTCCTAAAAAATGGTAAAACAAAGAATTTAATCAACGAATTTCAACTACTTGTCGAGATTTATTTAAATTGACATAGAAGAAGTGAGGGAAAAGTCTCTAAACTAGTTGCTTAGCAATGAAATGAAGGATTGATGAAAAATGATTCATGTAGCCAACTCCACATTTAGTAGGAACTAGACTCAGTTTGTTTTTGTTTTACAATCGAAACTTGGCATTTCAAACTCTTGTACAAAAGTTTCGCAGCGTACTCATAACTGATGGAATAAACAAGCACTCTACTCCAGTAAATAAAAATAATAAAGCAAAGGAATCTTAGTATACGGTTATGCTCAATTCATGAAAGACCTATGATTAGATTGGGTGCCTTTGAAAGTAAAATGGAGCAGTCAAGATCACAAGATCAAATGTGATAGAAGATGAAAAATCCCTAACATTATAAGCTTCATTCCTCAATAGTTCATCTAGAGCCTTTATCTTTCCATGTTTGTCAATGATAAGCTAACCAGGACGAAATCCACTACTTTATGTTCTTCGTTTATAACGGCATTTTAATAATCAGACTGAGATGAGAATAAATGATAAGTCAGAACATTGGATGAGCACTTAGAAACTAAAGATTGCAGGTTAAGTACAAATAAGAAAGAACACACAGAATATCCTTTAGTCACAATAGCATAATAGAGAACATTGTTATAAATCGATAGGAACTCCAGAAATCCATTTTCAAAAGCAGAGGTCACTCTTCACAACAACTCCACAAAGACAAAAATTGATGCAAAAAAACTGAAAATGAATGCAGAGTTGACATCTTAATTACATACTATATTCCTTTTCCAACTAGAAAATTGATCAGAAAAGGTAAATTAAAAGATGTTTGCAAATCTTAAAATTGGAATACTCTCAAATGGCTTAATTCTGATACAACGTTACCCTGTTCTACAGATTCTCCCTGTTCTACAGCATCTCCGCACTCAAACAATACAACCCCAACCCAATTGCCAGAAATTCCACCTCCACCTCCATCTACCCTCCCCCCTGCAAATTCACCCCCGAAATTATTCAAGCTGTCTCAGAAATTACACATCCACATCATGAATCAAATTATTTTACACCAAAAAAAAAACCAAATGCGAAACTAGATTGAAGACAACAAGATATAGAATAGCAAACAAAGAAATGGATTTTCGGTACCTGATATCGAAAATGGAAAACCAGTTGAAGCTTTGGATTATGGGTTCTGAGATCGGAAATGAAAAACCAGTCGAAGCTTTGGATTGTGGGTGAAATCTCCAGTGTGAGCCTTAGCTTACAGGAGTGAGATAAAAGAGAAGGCAGAAAATGCATTTCCCATGTTTTTGAAATGAACTGTGTTTTTGGCTTCAAAATTTCCAAAACGTTGTTTTGATCGTTTTGGGTTTCCTTTGTATTTTTTTTTCATTTACAGAAACGCGTTTTCACTGTTTTGGAAAATCGAAAATAAAAAACGACTTGAAAACGGTAAAGAGAACATTGCCTAAGAGAGTGTGTTTCGTTTGTTGTTTTCGATTTTGTAAAATATTAAAATGTATTTGATCTAGTTTTTGAAATCAAGATTAACAGCCTCTTTGAGTCCAGTTTTTTTTTTTTCCTTAAAAATGCATTGTAGAATAGTAAGTTGATGGAAAATGTGTAGTTGAAAAATAAGGAAAAATTTTGAATATGTGTGTAATATTATTTTATTGAAAATTGTGTGATTAAAAAGAAAAGAGAAAAATATATTTTGAAAATAATGAGAATCCAACAAGGATTAAATTTATAATTTAAAACTCAAAACGTCATTTTTGACGTTTTGAGTGTTTAAAATGAAAATTCTGAAAACATTTAAAACATGAAAAACATGCGTTTGAATAAAATTTAAAAAATAAAAATTTAGAAAAAATAAAATTTTAATTCTACAAAAATGAATTTTAAAAATAAATTCATAAATTTTTAAAAAATATAAAAAAAATTCTAAAAATAATAAGAATAATTCAACTTCTTAATGAATATTTACATAAAAGTTCTTTAAAAAAATTTAAATGAACACAAATAAAAATATTTTCAGTTTACGTCTTTAATTTTTATTTTTATTTCATATATGTTGAACTCGATTTATTATTTGTTTTATTTTACTTTCGTGTTGAGAAAAAATATTTTAAAATTTATAAACTTTAAAATGTATTTATTATTTGATAATATATTAATATAAAATTGTTCTATTTTTACTGAATATAAATTTTATGGAATGAAGCGTCATAAAACAATTTTTCAGAAAATCACTATTATAAAATTCATTCTTTACCAAAATGGGGCTCCAACAAGGGCTATAAGGTTAAAAGGTGTGATTTTTTTATTTTAATATTATTCTAACCTAGTGGTAAGTTAGCATGTTATGCAATGTTTACATGGGTGATTTAATGTAGTATGATAGTTAAGCAAGCAATTTCAATCAATTTAGAGGACAACAAGTGACACAATGATAAATTTTGAAACTTAAGTTGAAGTTTAGTAACTCAATTTTGATTTTGCTGAAAGTTTAGTAACTGTTGATAATGGATTTGATAGAGATTAAAATCGGATTAAAATTGAAAAACTAGCCGTTATTGTTAACTTTTATTAGAGAAGTGAGATCCAATATATAGCGACTGAGAATTTTAAATAATATAAAATTATTTTTCTTAAAAAATGTGTCGCTAAATTTTAATATCAAACGTTAAAATGAAAACGTGTTCGTCTAGTCATTGTAAAGCAAATTTAAAACTATTTCAAATCGAGTCCAATCCCGAATATTTTAAATTATCAAAATTTCGTTATCATTTTTAAATCCAAATTTTAATAATTTCAAGTACTATATTTTATTATTTAAGTCCAATTATGTTAGTCAAAATCTTGATTTTAGTCCAATCCACTTAAACCCAATTAAAGAAACACTTGTAGCTCAAGTTCTTGGTCCACTTAACACCTAAGATTTTGTGCCCTAACATTTACTATTCATAGAACACTCTATTTCCTCCTCTCCTCACATTTCACGACAGCTATTCTGGGTAAGAAAGAAAATCTCATCTCTCTTAATTTGGAAAGTCACTCTTGAGGCTAGAATATCAATTTCTAGCTTCAACAAGGAACTCATCATCAACATCCCAGCCAAAAAGCCAATCCACCATCACAAATTTTTAAACACCACACAAGCTAAAATTCATCACCAACTCACGACACTGCAACTCCAAACCACCAATCCAACCACTCAAATCGACATTGCAGTCCACAGTCCAGCCGACCAGCCGAAACCATTTTCGAACCCCAACACCAACGAGGATTGCAAACACGCGAATTGCAGCCTTCGCTCACCATCATCGACTGCACACACGAGCTGGAAGCAGCTCAGCCACCCACGGTCCAACCACCCATTCGAGCCTCCAAACTCCACCAACCCCAATGCACCACCACAGCCAGCCACAAAAACCACCGCACACGGCCACACACACACCCCCAAAATCACCAATCAACAACCACCATTTTCAACCCAAAATCAACACCCAACAGCCACAAAAAAAACCAAGAAAATACAAGACCCATAACTTACATCTTTCCCCGACCTTTTTCCGGCCAGTTTATCACCGGAAAACCCAAGAGTTCGAACCTCTATAGCCTCGGTTACCTTCGATCCGTGCACCAAACCCCCTCATTCGCCTCCACTTGCACCAGCGCCACCAAGCGACGGTGGCGCTGCCATCGACCGTCTGGTTGGTGGTGCGAATCGGAGGAAAGGGGCTAAGCCCCTTCTCCCCGTCGCTGCTCTCTCTCTCGTTTACTCTCTGTAAACGAGAGAGAGAGTGAAATATTAGTTTTTATTTATTTTAGTTTTTAAAAATTTACCCCTTTAGTCCCCAATTTATAAACGTTATTTATTTTAGCCCCAAAGTTTCAGTTGTTAATGAAGCAGCCCCTACAGTTCTTGTTTTTCCACAGATAGCCCACTATTTTTAAAAAGTTTAATTTCAGTCCTTAAAATCTTCAATTTCAGTTTTAATAAATTTTCAATTAAGTCCCTAAATTTTATTTTATCATTTTAAAACTTTAGAATTTCGAGATACTAATTCAAAACCTATTTTCTATTTTGACTAGACGAAACATACGGACGATTAAGAGCTTGAGGTTACTTCTCGCTCCACTTTGTACGTAACTCGAGATAAATTGAGGTAGACTCGTCCCCATTAATTAGTTTAAATTATAATTGCATGTATTATGTGACTTTGCGTGATTTATATGCTTTAATGCATAAATTGAGAATGTCTCTTATGAGATAAATGATGTTGTTATTTTTGTCATAACTTATATGCTTTAATGCATGAGAAGAGATGAGAATATCTCTTATGAGACAAGATGATATTATGCATAACTTATGTTACAAATGCAACATAATTCTAAGAAAAATGGCAAGGTTGTACTTGGAATGACCTCATTATGTTAAACCTTAGGCAGATTCTTCTTGGGGAAAAGAAGCTCCCACTTGAGGAAAATGAATAATTCTCTTGTAATACAGCATATATTCCAATTAACTTAGGGATCCACAACATGATAACGTCCCTAAATTAAAATCATACAAAATATGTCACATAGCTCAAGGATACACGGTGTAGAAAAAGTGGAAGAAAATTAAATATTTATGAGTACCTCCGAATATCAACATTGACTTTCAACCATGTGATGGCTCCTTCTACAAACTGAAACAATTCCTCATGCTTCACCTACCCAAGATACTCATTTGTTAACTACTTAACCTAGCATAAGATTTCAAATGGTACTAAAGGCAACTCCAAGATTGTGTGCTGAGATAAAAAAAAAATGAAGGGTAAAACATCACATTCGTAATAGTAAACTTTGTCGGCAACAAAACTCGTTTAAATAACTTAGGACAATTGTTTTAAAATTCAAATCTCAAATTTTTTGAAATAACTGAAATAACGAAGTACGTTAATAATGTTCAAAATGCGTAAATTTCAAAAATAAATAACTTCGACTATTAATTCATGCCACCACTGCCCATCACGCTCGACCGTCTCCGAAATCTGCAAATATTGTTAAAATAACGGAATGAGTATTTCTTCAAAATACTCAGTAGATTCATCGCCGATAATTAATTTAAAGGCATGTTTCTCCACCAAAAAGGCATGCATATGGCGCTGAATGTGCTTCTGTCAAAATCTCATTCTTGATATGTTCATCCTTCGGCACACAGAGACGCACTTTGAACATAATGCTTTATCAGAGGCAATCTCGAAACCTATTCTCTTACCAGTCCTAACTTTGGATTTGATCTTTTCTAAGAATTTATCTCCGGCTTGAGCTGTCACAATTCGACCTCTCAAATCTGGTTTAAAGGTCAGATTTGCCAATCTAATAGATCTGTGGACTGATGGGGCTCGCACTTCAATTCTTAAATTCTGAAAATCTCGAATCAATTGATCTTGCTTTGTTCTTAAAGTGGATAACTGTCCAGCGTTCTTTCTGCTCAAAGCATCCGCAACCTTATTTGCTTTACCCGGGTGGTAAAGAATAGTGAGTCATAATCTTTTACCAGCTCTAGCCATCGACGCTGTCTCATATTCAGTTCCTTCTGAGTGAAGAAATACTTGAGACTTTTGTGATCGGTGTAAATCTCACATTTACTACCATACAGATAGTGTCGCTAAATCTTAAGAGCATGCACAACAGCTGCGAGCTCTAAATCATGTGTTGGGTAATTCTTTTCATGTGGCTTCAACTGTCTTGAAACATAAGCTATCACTTTGCCATTCTGTATCAATACACAACCTAAGCCATGTTTGGATGCATCACTGTAAATAACGACACCATCAGACCCATCTAGTATAGTCAGCACTGGTGCTGCGACAAATCTGTTCTTAAGTTCATGAAAGCTTTGTTCACACTGTTCGGTCCACTGAAACTTAACTCCCTTCCTGTTCAACTGAGTCATAGGACCTGTTATTTTAGAGAAACCTTCTATGAATCGCCGATAATATCCGACTAATCCAAGAAAACTTCTCACATCTCCAACATTTGCAGGTGTTGGCCAATTTGTTACAGTTTATACTTTAGAAGGATCAACTTCGATACCTATGGCTGTAACAATGTGACCCAAGAAACCCACACTCTCAAGCCAAAATTCACATTTCTTGAATTTAGCGTACAACTTTTCTGCTCTCAGCATTTCCAACACATTCCTCAAATGTTCTTCATGTTGTGCAGAATCTCTGGAGTAGATCAGTACGTCATCGATAAAAAAAATAACGAATTTATCAAGATACTGATGGAAGACTCTGTTTATCAAGTCCATAAATATTGCAGGCGCGTTCGTGAGTCGGAAGGCATCACTATGAACTCGTAATGCCCATATCGTGTCCTGAATGTTATCTTTGGTACATCAGCTGGCGAAACCTTTAGCTGATGGTAACTAGATTCTCAAGTCAATCTTGAAGAAAATAGTTGTACCTTTCAACTAATCAAATAAGTCCTTGATCCTGGGGAGGGGATACTTATTCTTTATCGTCAACTTGTTAAATTCTCGATAGTCGATGCACATCCTCATGCTTTCATCCATTTTCTTAACAAACAGAACAAGTGCTCCCCATGGAGATACACTTAGTCTAATGAAACCCTTCTCTAGAAATTCCTCTAATTGCACCTTCAGTTCTTGCAACTCCTTCGGCGCCATATGGTACAAAGCTTTAGAAACAGGGGCAGCTCCTAGTACAAAGTCAATGGAAAATTCCACTTGTCTATCCGGCGGAGTACCGGGTAGATCACCTGGAAAGACATCACTGTACTCACATACTATTGGCACTGAGTCCAGAGTAATTTCCTCTGTGGGTTTGTCTTGGAAACGAACCAAATAGCCCTGACAATTATCCTTGGCTAACAACTTCTCTGCTTGTAAAGCGGAGATAAGGCAAGGAAGTGACTTGATCTTCGTCCCATAAAATCTGAATACTTCTTCACCATCCTTGCGAAAAATAACCTCTTTCTCGTGGCACATGATTTCGGCACGATTGGTGCTGAGCCAATCCATACCCAGAATAATATCGAAGTCTTTCATTCGTATAATATTCAAGTCTGCCTCCAAAACTTGACCATCAAAATCAATTTGTACTGCTTTGATTATCTTATTAGTATCGATAGTTCCTCCGACGGCAAACTAACCTCGAGCTTTCTAAACATTCATCGGATATGAATGAATGTGTGGCTCTCGAGTCTATTATAACATATACGGGGATACCAGAAATAGATAATATACCTGGTATCATAATAACATGCTCAAGATGGGAAAGAGAATACAGTATGGAAAACAGTTAAAACATGTACAAGAATACCAGTGTAACTAGTATACCTGCAATCACGTCAGAATCCTCAGCTGCATCCATAGCAAATACTTATGCTTTCCCTTTTCTATTCTGGTCTGGGTTTATCTTCTGATTGGAACCCTAGGTGGACGGAGCACGACAGTTTGATGTAAAGTGGCCCGACTGGCCACACTTGTAGTAGACACCCTTTTCAAATAGACACTCTCCATTATGCAACCTCATACATTTAGGGTAGGGTGGAATGAAATTGGTCAACTGCCTCCCTATTGGTCCTGGATTCTGCCTTTTAATAAATGCTTGATTCATGTTCTGATTTTGATTGCGATTCGGACCTTGCCACTTTCTCTTTCCCTGATATCTCTGCTTACGATGACTACTTTGGTTTCCAACTTTTACACCGGCATAGGCTATTGCTTGAGCCTTCTTTACAACTTCTCTGTAAGTTGGCAGCTCATGTGAACTGACAATCTGCCTGACACCCAAGCGTAGACCCTTCTCAAAACGCCGTGCCTTTTTGAATTCAGTCTCAACCAGATGTGGAGCATAACGTGCTAATTCCTCGAACTTTCTCTCATATTCAGTTATATCTAATTCACCCTGTACCAAACGCAGAAACTCAGACTTCTTGTGATCTCTGAGGGATTGTGGGAGAACTTTATCCCTGATCTCGACCTTAAATTCATCCCACCTCAGAGCTACTTGCTGTTCTTTACTCTTCGTCCGTGATGAAGATTCCCAAAAAAAACAGCTCTTCTGACTAACATAAACTCCGCACAGCCTACCTTCTTATCCTCAGGGCAAGCTATATGCCTGAAGATCTTCTCGATGGCCTGAAGCCACTCTTCCACTGCTAGTGGGCCATCTCCACCATCGAACGTAGGTGGGTTGTATCTCCTGAACTGTTCTATCATTGACACTGTAGGGTTAACTGGTTGTGGAGCTTATCTCATTTCTTACACCGCTCAAAGTAATTCCCTGATGACGTCAGCTTGAGTTGGTCGTGTCATAACCTTCATAAAATTAAATGTAGTTCGTAACAGTTGACTAAGCGTACTAACAACGTAAGCAATGAAAGATAACTCGAACGATGGAGAATAGAAACCAAGCATCATTTCATTAATAATTCAACTTCTTTTAATGGTAGTACATGGGTAGGAAGACATGTATGCCGAACATTTTTTTAATACAATAAAATTCGAAACTTACCTTAGATTTTATTTCTTTACTCTCTTTCGGTTACACGTGATTCGGCATCCGAGAACTCTCCTAGTGCTGGGTCAGTGTCTTCTTCGTTGTTCTTCGGGTTCCTCCTCGGACGCTAACTCACCTTTTTGCCCCGGTTCGGGCTCGAGCATTGACTCATGTTCTGGCTCTCCTTTAGGTGTAACCCCAAAGCGGTGCTCAAAGTACATGAGCTAATATGCTATGAATCTCACGCAAAAGGTGTCATACTCCATATCTACATTAGGTGACACAAGAGCATCTATGTATATGCTACGAGCTACTTCCGCATAGTCGCTTCGAAAAGTTGAGAGTAAGTGGTGAATCGACCGGCGATTACATGTCACGTAGCCATGTTGTATGGCCCGATCACGTACGATATTCAGCTGCTCTACGTGTTGGGCAATTGTCCAATCAAGTCTAGACTTGAAGCGGTCATAATCTCTAATGGCTTGTTGCGCGTCACTAGGTATATTTCTATGAATGGGTGCCATGTCCTAAACCAATTATGCAAAGTCCAATTAGAGTTTATTCATCTCTCTTAGTTAAAATTACGAGGACGTAAAAAAAATAATTTAAAAACTCTTCAAATTATGCTCAAACTCATATTTCTTTCTAATTCGGATACACTTTCTTTCTCTTTCTTCTAAGTCTCGTAATTCGTTAAAACAGGTATCCAAAATATAATAACGTTAAACTTCATAAATTTATTTTACCTTCGAAATTGGTGAATCGAATGATGGTAGTGGCGACTTTCATTAATAATATTTAAATAATGTAGAATGTCTCTTTGAAAATTTCTCATTTTGAAAATTTGTCAGTCTACAGAAACGTAGACTGGCTCTGATACCAAGCTGTAACGCCCTTAGTTCCGTTAACCCGGATTGCCACGTCATCGTCTTTTATCTAGAATTTAATAAAAAGATCTGCGGAAATAACTAACTTTTAAACATAAAAAATCACATTCGTAATAGTAAACTTCATCGGCAACAAAACTCGTTTAAATAACTTAGGACAATTGTTTTAAAATTCAAATCTCAAGTTTTTTAAAATAACTGAAATAACGAAGTACGTTAATAATGTTCAAAATCCGTAAATTTCAAAAATAAATAACTTCGACTATTAATTCATGCCACCACTGCCCATCGTCGATAATTAATTTACAGAATAATTGGACACATAATTATGCAAAATATACAGTGATATCATCATCATCATCATTGACTCATTTCTTGAAAATCATAGGCTCTTTAAAATCGTAGGGTGTGAGTAGTCTCGTCTCATGCATTTAAGCACATAAGTCATGCATAACATTCTCATCTTATCTCATAAGAGATACTCGTCTCTTCTTATGCATTAATGCATATAAGTTATGGCAAGCATAACAACATCATATATCGCATATGACATATTCTCATCTCATGCATTAAAGCATATAAATAACGTAAATTCACATAAAACATGCAATTATAATTTAAACTAATTAACGGGGGCGAGTCTACCTCAATATATCTCGAGTTACGAGAAAAGTGGAGCGAGAAGTAACCTCAATCTCCTAATCGTCCGCACATTTCGTCTAGCTAAAATAGATAATAAGGTTTGAATTAGTATTTCGAAATTCTAAAGTCTTAAAATGATAAAATAAAGTGTAGGGACTAAATTGGAATTTATTGAAACTGAAAATAAAAGTTTAAGGGCTGAAATTAAACTTTTAGAAATTAGGGACTTAATTGGAAATTATTGAAACTGAAATAAATAACTTAAAATGATAAAATAAAGTTTAGGGACTTAATTAGAAATTTATTGAAACTGAAATTTGAAAAGTTTAATGACTGAAATAGACTTTACATAATTTGTGGACTAAAAGTGGGAAAACACGAATTTCAGGGATTGTTTTGTCTATAACAAAAACTTTGGGACATAAATAAATACTTAAAATAATAAAAATAAAGTTCAGGGGCTTAATTGGAAATTTATTAAAACTAAAAACAAGGTTTAAGGACTGAAATTAAAACACTTAAAACTTAAGGGCTAAAAGGTAATATTAAGAAAGATTCAATTTAACAAACATATCACTCACACTCTCTCTCATTTTTTTTTCGAACCAGAAAGAGAGAGAGATGAAGGCAGGGATGTGGGGGAGGGAAAGGGGTTCAGTCCCTTCCCAGGCTTCCATCGGTGGCGGAGGTGCTGGCGCTACCGTCTCGTGGTGGGGCCGAAGCGTGGGTAAGTGGCGAGAGGGGGGGAAAATGTTTTGGTTTTGGGTTTAATGATTTGGGGGCGGTTTGATTTGATTGAGGTGTTTTTGGGCGATGGACTGTCAGTGAAGTGGTGGTTTTGGGCATTGGCGTGAGTTGGGTGAGCTGCCGGGTGTGGGTTTGGTAGCGTTGACGTACAATTTGTGGTTGAGTTTTCAGGCAGTAGCTTGGATTTAGGGGTACGGTGGTGAGGTTGGTGGTGGTGCAGGCTGCTGGGTATTGGTTTGGTGGTGGTGTTGGGTTGGTCTCGTGAGTTAGAGGTGGTGAGGTGTTGGTGGTGGTGCAGGCTGCTGGGTGTTGGTTTGGTGGTGGTGTTGGGCATTGATTTTTGGTTTGAATCGACTTTTGGGTTTCGGCTGGGTTGGGGAGTCAGTGATGGTAGACTCGAAACAAGATTTTGAGCTGGGATTTGCAGTCGATGATGGTTAAACTCGATGGCTGTAGTGTCGAGTTTGGGTGGTGGATATGTGTTTTGGGCAGTGAGCTTGGTCTCGAGAGTGATGTTGGTTTGAGGTGTTGTTTGGTGGTGTTAGGGAATTTTGGTGCGGTGAGCTGAGGTTGAGGGTGAATGGTGGTGAGGAGACGGTGGTATTGATGCTAGAAATTTATGTTCTAGCATCAACATTTGTCTCTGAAATTGAGGGAGATGAGAAACTTACCAAAAGTGGTTGCTAGAATGGAGAGGAGAGGAGAGGAGAGAGAGGTGGAGTGCTCTATGAATAAAAAATTTTAGGGCACAAATCCCTAGGAAACTAATTGGGCCATAAGAATCTCCTAATTAGACTTAAGGGAATTTGGACTAAAATGATCAAGACTTGGACCTTAAATAAAAAGTATTGTATTTGAAATGATTAAAATTTGGATTTAAATGACATAAATAGGAATTGATAATTTAGAGATTATTCGAGATTAGACACGACTTAAATAGATTTAAATTCGTTTTATAACAGCTAGACGAACACGTTTTTATTTTAATGTTAGGGTTTAAAATTTAGCGGCACGTTTTTCGAGAAAAATAATTTTTATATAATTTAAAATTCTCGGTCGCTACAACAATGATGGAGAGAAAGTGAAAGGGAATCTGAGAAGTAAAGAGAGAAAAACAATAGAGAGCACAATAAGATCTAATGAAATTCAAATAGAAAAGACAGGCGAAATTAAACAACAAATAGTAAAGAGAGAAGAAGAAATGAAAAATCTTGAATGGTTGTGTAAAGACATGAGTAAAGAGGTATGAGAGCTTGTGTGAAGAAATATTGACCTGTGAGAAGAAAACAACATAGTGCTTGAGGGGGAAAATGAAAAAGGTAAAATTAGTATATATGACATCAACATGACACAAAGATGATGCCTTATGAATAGTAACAAACTTTATTCTTTTATATATTGTAGGGATATACATTTCCATACTCTCTTACATGCTAGACGCAATGGAATAGGTAATCAAAAACATGTTATAGCCTTATTTTTTTTTCAAAAGAGTTGACTTATTTTAACGTTATTGAGGCTCAATTCTATGAGCAGTGGCAGATCCAGGATTTTGAATGAGTACATGCCACCATTGACTGTCGGGTACAATAAAATATTAAAAATGAAATATAACAAATATTTTGCTAAAACTAAACATATATAATTCTGTTATATATATCAACAGTATTCACCAAATGACATAGTAGCCAAGTTTTGTATAATTCAAAGAAAGAGGGCATGTTCGAATCTTACAATTGCATTAAAATTGCTAGAACTAAACATATATTATTTTGGAAAGTTTAGTGTCAACATTCAACATTTGTCATGATGGTTAATTTCTCAATAAGCTTAAGGAGGGCTTACATGTTTGTATTCTCTCCCTATTGCATTTGTTTTGGTAAAAATTGTAGAGCTATAAAAATTGCACAATAAATTGGTTTGGAAGAATTTGATCCTAAGACTTTCAATTTGGATGTGGATGCTCTAACCAACTCAGTTATAAGATATGTTTGAAGACCAAATGAATTATCAGATATATAAGTTAAATTTTTTATCTATTCTCAACAAAAAAAAATAAATTGTTCCGGTGGATCCAACACGTGCTATCGTCGGTACTCGCCAGGTGCTGAATCTGCTGCTGGCTATAAGAAAAGGGGTCAAATGAAATCAAACACGAGGTAAAACTATCTGCTATTGAACTTCAATTTGTTAATGATTAATCTTCAAACTTTTAGAAGTTGTTTCTAATCGATCGTTTTTATGATAGCCATAAAATTTCACTTAAGTTTTCTTATAAAATAGTGTTCAGTCGGGATATATAAGATATCCACTACCATTGAGATTCATATTTACACGAAACACCCACTTGCACCTAACAACATTAAGATGGCATTGGCTAGCAAAAAGTTCCCAAGCACCATTACTTATAAGGGCATTTATCTTATCGTACATGGCAACTCTCCATTTCAAATTTTAAGGTTCAAGTGTGGGTGAGAGAAGTTATTTGATGGTGGGGAGGAAGTGAGATTGAGAATGGACAAAAGTTGTTAAGGAATAAGTCTCACGTCGAATAAAGATAATAATATATATTAATATATAAGAGTTTTGCTATCTATTAATGTGTTAGCATATTTCTCTCTTGGTACTTAATTTGATTATATCATTTAGTAAGAGAGAAGTTTCAATAGTAAAATCACTTTTCTATTAAATTTTTGGGGTGTGTTGAGGTCCCGTTAAGCTCAACATCATATAAGAATCAACACTCCTTATTTGTAAGTCATCAGAAGTGTTGTAAAGGGTTGGACTGCACAATAAATTAATTGACATAGTGAAAAGGCATTGCTCGTGCCGGAGAGCTCGGTAATGGAGAGTGTAGTGATAAAAATATTTTGTTTAATTCATTTGGTACGTTTTATTATATTGAGATGTTGAGGGATTACTATGAGAATATGTTTCAACGTTGTTACTTTACTTGGTAGAATAATCAAGCATTCATTTAGCGAGAATTTCCCTATCAAAATTATACTTATTTCGAAACACATATTAAGTGGCAAATTTTAGACTCGAGAAAAAATCATTTTGGATAAGTTATGCCCATGTTCTCATAGCTCAAATAAATACATATTTAACTAATATTAATCAGGCATGCTCACAGGTTTGGCTATCACGTTTCGCTAGATATAATAAATTAATGTATTGACTTAAATTTAGATATTTTAAATTAGTTAATTTGTGTCAATTTTAAATTCTGTGCAAACCCAATTAACACCTATATAACTTAAATTACGTGAAATTATTCCATAATTGGGACCGTAATTAAGCAGATTCCACTACTATCAAGGTAACAACAAATTTTCATAAATAAGATTGATTAAAAAATTTATGGAATCCAAATCATTTCAACACGTAATCCGGAAGGGCCATAGTCACATTTCTTTTTATTTTTCCATAAGAGATTGTTTATACAATATACTACATGTTCACGCCATTATAGTTAAAAAGGAAAAGGGAGACCACTTTGATATTCAAGATTTGAAAGGAAATATCATTTGCGGTAGCCACCGCTATATCATTTCGAACTAAGGTAGGAATCTACACTAAGTTGATTGTTATACGGATATAATTTTCATTCATACATATTATTCTTTATATTTTCTTATGAAAGTATGTGAAGTTCCTTTAATGGTTTTTCTTGAATGTGAATTGAAGAAAAGTTAGATGTTTAACTGGTGGTTGCAGAGACTCATTAGAACTTTAATTGTATATGTTTAACTGATGGTCGCAGAGGCTCATCAGATCTTTAAGTTGATCGTTTGATGAATGATTTGCTTATTAACGAAGGCAATGTGTAAGAATACAAAATGACATACATGATTATTATGTCCATATAATATGTGCAACCTACTTTTCTTGAGATGTTCAATCCTATTTAACATTTTCAGAATGAACGGAGATCGTGCGGTCGCTCGGCATTGATGACATACTTATTATAGAGAGATTTATTTCTTACGTCTTAGATTGTCATTTTTTTGGTCAATAATCCTTGTGGAGTCTGATAACTTTTAGTTTGAGTTTACATTTTGAGACGGGAAAATTTTAAAGTTTGAACCTGTGTTTTTCGTAAATTTCCAGCTTCTGGCACTGCTTTTAAAATCTCAGGACGATTTGTAAAATTTAAATTTTAGCATATTTCAAATTGGAAAATAATCCTTTATGAGTTATTTATCATATGCAACTGAACTTAGGACAATCGGAGCCCTGTAGAATTTACCGTAGTATTTTTTTGTAAGCTACGATAGTCAAATTCGAGATTTCAGACCAGCCTATCCGAAATATATTTTAGTACTTCAAACGATGTCGTCAAGATTCCAAATTTATATATGTTGTACTTATATGGGTTTATTAATGTCCGACAAAATTTAACAAATTTTCGTCAAGGTCGATAGATTGAATAATATTTGTAAAATCATTGCATAAATGGAGAAAACTGTTCCAACTTGCTATTTTCCTTTTTAAAAGAAATAAATAAATCATTAATTTTGTATTTGGAGGTTAACCTAAAGGAGCTCATGTTGGTAACCCACAGTAATACTAGAATTCGGGGTGTTATAGTTTGGTATCAGAGTGCGACTTACCTTTCTGTAGACATGCGAAACAAACTTAATTTCCAGAATTTTAGGAACTGTGCATCAAATAAATTATTACAGTTACTATCTTGCCTGCCATTGCCGCAAATCGTCGAATCTAAAGTAAAGAAAGTTTTGAGGAATTTATGCTATGCTATGACATTGAAATGTTTATGAGTGATTATATCTATTTAAATAACGAGAATTTATATTTAAAGAAGTCAAGTTTGAGAATGTGATTGAGACATTTTTGAATTTTGAGGGTATGACTAAATTATGAATGTCTATTTTAGTCCCTGAAAAATGTACTAGAAACCCACCTATTTGGACTTTATACAGTTGATTTGACATAGATAACATGGACTAAGAGAACATATAGAAAGACATGTACATTGATGTCTCGTCAATATGAGATCGCGAGCTAGTTTGAAGAATATCAGTGGAATCCGGTGCATGATATGGGCTAGCATTAGGGAGATGTTAGTAAAGTAGAGGGAGCTGAGATAACTAGGCCACATGGTCACTGGTCGTCGGGCCACCCGCCTCTTTTTTGATACCATACCAGAAGAATAGTTAGAGATGGCCGAATCCATTTACAATTATTTATGGGAAGTTGCCATACCCACCTTACCTCAAGAAATTGACTATGTAGCCTTCTACACAGAGCTGACGACACAATGGGAGCAAGCCCGAGGATGATGCACTTGCATATCCTGATGGCGATAGAGTACCTACTAAGACGTAGATCCGAAAGGATGCACCTCTACCTATTTCAGATGATGAGTCATAACCTCCCAAGAAAAACTAGATTTCATGGAGGATGGATTAATGACGACGATAGCAAGGAGGACTAGTGGCATGTATTTTAGTAGATTTTATTTGGATTAGACCACGTTGAGGTCGAGTATGGTTTCCTTTATACTTTTCGATCGACTAGCACCAAACGTTCTTTCATAGATTGTTGTCTCCATGAAGGATTTAATTAATAATAAAATGTGTAATCTTTTAATGATGGTTTCCCAGTTCATAGTGTAATGTGTAATTAATGTGATTTTTCTTAAGATTTCAAGCCCATTCCATTTGTATGAAGGAAAAATGGCACCAACATCACATGCAAAAGCAATTAGAGAACTGCAACAAACAGTGGAAGAAATGAGACATGTCTTAATGACACAAGCTATTTCGACAACACAAATGGCTCCGACAAGGTAAGATGTACCGATAATGCCATATTTCGTGGCACAAGTTGCCCCTATACCACCCACTGCTCTAGGACCAACCACTATTCCAAATATGCCAATCATTGAGTAGTTTCATCGACATCGCCTTCCTAGCTTCGATGGCGGCAAAGACCCTTTAGCAATAGAAGAATGGCTTCACACAATTGAGAAGATCTTTCGACACATATCTTGTCCAGAAAATTAGAGGGTGTTGTGTGCATAATTTATGTTGGTCGAAGGCATCGACCATTGGTGAGAGTCTGCATCATGTACATAGACATAAGAAGAACAACATAATATGACATGGGCTAAATTCAAAGAGGAGTTGATTGAGAAATATTTTTCGCAAGCCCTTCTTGACCATAAAGAGGTGGAGTTTTTACAATTGACACGGGGAGACACAAACATCACTAATTATGAGAGGAAGTTCGAAATTAGGGATTGTAGAATGATAGTTGAAAAATGAAGTGGCATGATCAGGGTAAGGATGAGAACTCTAGACAGTTCAAGAAGCAAAACAACATGCCTAGTAGTGAATGGTCAAACAATCCTTTTTCCACGTGCCCTAAGTGTAAGAAACCTCATAGGGTAAATGTTTATTCAGCAAAAATGACTATTACAAGTGTGGCCAGTCTCACTACGCTTCTGGATGTCCGACAATGCCAGCTAATGATGTTGAACACGTGAAGAAAGAGAAGGCGAGAATTTTTGCCAAGACACATGATGAGGCCGCACAGAATCCAAACATAATTACAAGTATGTTATCTGTTCGTAATATTCCTGTTTACGTCCTTATTAATTCTGGTATGACACATTTGTTTATATCTATGACATGTCTAGTCAAGATCAATGTTTTATGTGAGAAAACTAGTAATATACTAGAAGTTAGTATGCCACCAGGAGGAATCATTGGTACACATAAGATTGCTAAGATAGTACAAATAGATCCTTAAGGTAGATTTACATGTTATAGAATTAAAGGATTATGACATTATTTTGGGTATGGACTAGTTAGGTAGCAATAGAGCTACAATTGCATGTTTTGAGGAGATGTGATCTTCAAAAGACCCAGAAAGAAAGAGTTTAGATTTTATGGTTCAAAGATTAAGGCACTCCCCCGCCTTATCTCGGCTATGTAGGTGGAAAGGTTATTGAGGAAGAAAGCTTGTCAAGGATATCTTGTTAGCTTTGATGGCATGTCATTAGAAGAGTTAACATTGGATAAAGTGCCAGTTGTGCAAGAATACGCGAATGTATTTCCTGACAACCTACCAAGTGCCTCAATTGACAAACAAGTAGAGTTTACAATAGATCTGATACCTGGAGTCGCGTCGGTGTCTAAGGCTCTATATCGGATGGCACCAAAATAACTACAGGAGTTAAAGATGCATAACTTCTAAATAAAGGTTTTATTAGACCAAGTGTGTCTCTATGGAGAGTTCCGATACTCTTTGTAAAGAAGAAGGATGGAATGATGAGAATGTGTATCGACTACCGAGAACTGAACAAGTTAACAGTTAAGAATAAGTATACTCTTCCTAAAATTGAGGACTTATTTAAT
Source organism: Fraxinus excelsior (assembly GCA_019097785.1). Lineage (NCBI taxonomy): Eukaryota > Viridiplantae > Streptophyta > Magnoliopsida > Lamiales > Oleaceae > Fraxinus > Fraxinus excelsior. Next base: position 27,556,615 of record CM032625.1, on the reverse strand, counting down.
CAATTGAATGGTGCAATAGTATTTTCAAAGATTGATTTGAGGTTAGGCTACCATCAACTAAATATCAAGCCGAGTGATATACCTACGACATCATTTAGAACTCACTATGGACATTACGATTTTTTCAATTATGCTATTTGAACTAACTAATGCCCTGTGGTATTACTGATTTTATGAATAAAGTATTTCATCACTACCTGGACAAGTTCATTATTGTGTTTATTGATGACATATTGGTGTATCGAGAGATTCTCAGCAACATGAAAGTCATTTGAGGACAATTTTGGGAACTTTACACAAAGAAAAATTATACGCCAAATTCAAGAAGTACGAATTTTGGCTAGATCGAACAGGATTTTTGGGACACATTGTGACATCCAAGGGTATAGAGATAGACCCGAGTAAAGTTGAAGTTGTTACTAACTAGCAAAGACCTATAAGTGTTGGAGACTTGAGGAGCTTTCTAGGTTTGGCTGGATACTATTGGTGATTTATAGAAGGTTTATCTAGATAGGTCCCTTGACACACTTAACTCGAAAGGGTGTGAAGTTTGTTTGGTCCAAAAAGTGTAAACAGAGATTCCAAGAATTGAAAGATAGACTAGTATCTGCTCCAGTGTTAGCAATCCCAGATGAATTAAAGGGATTTGTCATCTATAGTGATGCATTTAAACTAGGTTTGGGTTGTGTTTTGATGCAACGTGGAAGGGTGATAGCTTATGCATCAAGACAATTAAAACAGTATGAGAGAAATTATCCGACGCATGATTTAGAACTTGCAGTGGTAGTTCATGTTCTCAAGATTTGGCTTCATTACTTGTATGGAAGCAAGTGCAAAATTTAGTAGTAGATGCTCTGAGTAGAAAAAATCTGGGCATTTATCAGTGCTATGTACTCAACAATGCAAATTAATCAAGGATTTTGAAAATTTGAGAATAGAAGTGCTAACACTACCAACTCTATCGTCACGGAAGTTAACAAATTTTGTTCTAAAATCAAATCTTAAGGGCAGGATTCTAGCTATACAAAAGATGACCCTTTCCTAGAAAAGACCAGGGCCAAGGTTGGAATCGAGAAAATGAAGGGATTTGAGATAAGCAGTGATAAAGCACTTAAGTTTAAGGGTCGGCTGTGTGTACTTAATGATGAAGGACTAAGATGAGAGACCATGGCTGAAGTTCATTCCGCTCGTTATGCAGCACACCCAGGCTCTACAAAAATATACAGCGACTTACGTAATACGTTTTAGTGGAGGAATATAAAATGAAGAATAGCTTTGTTCGTATCGAAGTGTATAGTTTGTTAGTAAGTGAAAGAAGGGCATCAGAGGCCATCAAGGCTATTAAATCTAATGGACATACCATAATGGAAGTGGGAGAAGATCTCGATGGATTTTGTAGTGAGTTTTCCTAGATCGGTGAAAGGTCATGATGCCATTTGGGTCATAGTAGACCAACTTACAAAATCTGCCCATTTTCTACCAGTTCATATGACTTTCAGTCTAGAACAGTTTGCACAACTATATATCAATGAAATTGTTCGACTTCACGGGATACCAACATCCATTGTGTCGAACAGAGACCCAAGATTTATTTCAAAATCTTGGAGGAGTCTTCAGGCAGCTATGGGAACGAGATTGTCTTTTAGTACTGCATACCATCCTCAGACCGATGGACAGTCAGAACGAACTACTCAAGTGCTAGAACTTTGGTGTTAAATGGGAGAACTTTGGTGTTAAATGGGAGAACTTTTATCGTTGGTTGAGTTTGTATAGAATAATAGTTACCAAGCTACTATTGGCATGACACCGTACGAGGCCTTGTATGGTCGTAGATGTCGTTCACCGATATATTGGGATAAGGTTGGCAAGAGGAGAATTTTAGGTCTAGAACTTATTGAGAAAACTATGGAAGCCGTCAATAAGATCAAAATAAGGATTAAGATAGCTTAAGACCTCCAAAAGACTTACGTAGATAAGAGGAGGAAAGAACTAGAATTTGAGATTGGAGAGAAAGTATTTCTCAAGGCTGCCCCGACAAAAGGGATACTACGATTTGGAAAGAAAGGGAAGTTGAAACCAAGATTTATCTGCCCATTTGAGGTCCTCGAGAAGATTGGAAATGTGGCATATCATTTAGCACTGCCACCTAAACTATTGGCAATACATGACATATTTCACGTTTCTATGTTGAGGAAGTACATCCACGATCTAAGTAATGTGGTTAACGTTCGGTCATTGGATGTGAAGAATGATATGACTTACGAAGAAGCATCCATGATGATTCTAGAGAAGAAGGTGCACGTTTTAAGAAATCGCGAGGTACTATTAGTCAAAGTTCAGTGGGGTAGGCATGGGAAAGACGAGGCTATTTGGGAGAGAGAAGAAGATGTTTTTGCTAAGTACCCGGATTTCCTTAACCAAGAAAGTCAAATTTCAAGGACGAAGTTATTTTAAGTGGGGGACGTTTTGTATATATATATATATATATATATATATATATATATATATATATATATATAAGTGGTGAATTTTAGACTCGAGGAAAAATTATTTTGGATGAGTTATGCCCATGTTTTTATGGCTCAAGGAAATACATATTTAACTAATATTAATCAGGCATGTTCATAGGTTTGGCCATCACGTGTCACTAGATATAATAAATTAATGTATTGACTAAAAATTTAGATATTTTGAATTAGTTAATTTGGATCACTTTTAAATTCTATGCGAACCCAATAAACACCTATACAACTTAAATTACGTGAAATTATTCCATAATTGAGACCATAATTAAGCAGATTCCACTACTATCAAGGTAACAACAAATTTTCATAAATAAGATTGATTAAAAAATATATGGAATCCAAATCATTTCAACACCTAATCTGGAAAGACCCTAGTCACATTTCTTTTTCTTTTTCCATAAGAGATTGTTTATACAATATACTACATGTTTACGCCATTACAATTAAAAAGGAAATGAGAGACCACTTTGATATTCAAGATTTGAAAGGAAATACCATTTGCAGTAGCCACCGCTATATCATTTCGAACTAAGGTAGGAATTCTACACTAAGTTGATTGTTATATGGATATAATTTTCATTCATACTATTCTTTATATTTTCTTATGAAAGTATGTGAAGTTCATTTAATGGTTTTTCTTGAATGTGAATGGAAGAAAAGTTATATGTTTCACTGATGGTCGCAGATGCTCATCAGAACTTTAATTAGATCGTTTGATGAATGATTTGCTTATTAACGAAGGCAATGTGTAAGAATAATAATGACATGCATGATTATTATGTCCTTATAGTATGTGCAGCCTACTGAGTTTTTCTTGAGATGCTCATTCCTATTTAACATTTTCAGAATGATCGGAGATCCTGCAGTGGCTCGACTACTTATTATAGAGAGATTTATTTCTCATGTCTTAGATTGTCATTTTTTTGGTCAATAATCCTTGTGGAGTCTGATAACTTTTAGTTTGAGTTTACATTTTGAAACGGGAAAATTTTAAAGTTTGAACCTATATCTTTCGTAAATTTTCTGCTTCTGCCACTCCTTTTAAAATCTTAGTACGATCTCTAAAATTTGAAATGTAGCATATTTCAAATTGGAAAATAATCCTTTATGAGTTAGTTATCATATGCAACTGAAATGAGGACAATCAAAGCCCTGTAGAATTTATCGTAGTATTTTTTTGTAAGCTACGACAATCAAATCCGGGATTTCAGACCAGCCTATTAGAAAAATATTTTAGTGCTTCAAATGATGTCGTCGAGATTCCAAATTTATATATGTTGTACTTATATGGGTTTATTCTATCCGGTAAAATTTAACAAATTTTCGTCAATGTTCGATAGATCAAATAATTTTTGTAAACTCACTGCATAATGGAGAAAAATGTTCCAACTTGCTGTTTTCCCTTTTAAAATGAATAAATAAATAAATCATTAATTTTGTATCTAGAGGTTAACCTAAAGAGGCTCGTGTTGGTAACCCTCCGTATTACTTGAATTCAGGGTGTTACATAGGGCATAAATCATTATTTGGGATCGAACCTCCATAATTATATCGTTGGCATCCTCACTCTCTCTTTTACTTATTGTATTTACTATTTGAATTTATCTATTTGGTCCTTCTTCTTGTATTTATATTATTTTTACGAAAAAAAGTTTTAATAACTAATTCATCCCCCTTTTGGTTAGCCATTCTTGTGCCTTCAATTGGTATCAAAGCAAGGTGCTCATTTTATAAATTAAGATTCTGCAATGTTGAGCAATGGCTAATTACAATGTTCAAAATTTCGTCCTCCCTTATTTGATGGAACACATTATAATTATTGGAAAGTTAAGATAACGATATACATTCAATCAATAAATTATAATATTTGGGAAGTTATTGAATATGGTCCTTATGTGCCTTCCAAGACTGTTAAAACTGATGGCCGACCTGATAAAACCATTCTAAAATCTAGAGAAGAATATGATGAAAACGATAAAAGAAAATTATCCTTGAATGCTAAAGTCAAAAATCTACTTTATTGCGCCTTAGATAAAAATGAGTTTAATCATATTAGCACGTGTGATTCCGCATATAACATTTGACATGCATTGGAAGTTAATCATGTTGGTACTAGTAAAGTAAAGGAAACTAAAATTAATCTCTTAGTTAAAGAATTTGAAAACCTCTTCATGAAACAAGGTGAACTCATTGTTAACATGATTAATCGCTTCAATGATATTGTTAATGGCCTCAAAGGGCTTGATCGAAAATTTATTAACGGTGAACTTGCAAGTAAAATGCTCATGTCACTATCGAAAGAATGGAGCGCATTAAGGATGTTGATAGAAAATACCAAAGCTATCAACTCATATCCTTTGGAAGAACTTTATTGTACCTTGGTGATATATGAGCTCAACAACGTCGAGACAAAGGAAAAAACGAGGAAAAGTAAAGAGGAATCAAAGGAGCCTCCCAAGCGCCCAATTGCTCTTAAATTGGCAATCGAGGAAGGAACTACAAGTGAAAATACGAGTGATGAAGAGCTCGATGATCTAGTCCTTCTTATTAAAAAATGGAGAGGATTTCGAAATAATTGGAGATTCCAAAAGAAAGATGAAAAGGGTGAAGAAATGAGCAAAAAAAAAAAAAAACATTTGCTATGATTGTTAAAAACCTGGTTACAAGAGAACTGAACGCCCAAACAAGAAGAGAAATATCAAGAAAAATGCACTTCAAGCAATATGGGATGAAAGCAATGTTGATGGCCGTCATGGAGATGATACTCAAGAAGAAATTATGAGCACGTGCTTCATGGCAATCAAAGATGAGGTAAATTCTAATGAAAAATGTTCTTATGGTGATTATTTATAAATTCACTCTATTCTTAAAAAGAAACACTATTTGTTGAAAGGTGAAATGAAGAAAATTTTAGAAACTCAAAAGGAAAATGCTGATCAAGACTTATTGATTAAAGAAAATCCTTCATTGGAAGAAAAAGTTGAAGACTTAACTAAAATTATTTATGAATTCACTCAAAGTAAGAAGAATTTTGATTTAATGCTTGGTGATTAAAAGTGAGTTTTTGATAAAAGAGGAATTTGATATAAACCATCTTTAAAACAAAAATCTTTCAAAAATCTATTTGTCAAAGCTTCAAACGCTCCTTCAAAAACTACATGTAGTTGTTGCAATAAAACTGGACATATTGTATATAATTGTCTAACCAAAAAGCGGCTACACTTTGAAAGTAAAAATAAGTGGATTCGAGAATCTACTTAAATTAACTACCAATGACCCAAACTTGTATGGGTACCAACGATAAAAAATTGAATTATTTTTGTAGGAATCGAAGAAGATGAAGAGTAAATGGTTCTTGGATAGTGGATGCTCAAAACATATGACCGAGGATAGAACGTTACTATCAAATTTCAAAGTAAAGGATGGAGGTCACGTCACATTCGAAGATAATACAAAAGGAAAATTTATTGGAATTGAAAACATTGGTAATCATTCTTCTCCTTCTATTGAAAACGTGTTATTGATAGATAACCTTAAACATAATTTTCTTAGTATTAGTCAATTATGCGATAAAGACTATCATATTAAATTCGATTTTCTAAATGCCTTATTAAGGATTTTAATACCCCCAAACTTCACTTTACACACCCAACCAATATGATTCATGTATTTCTTGTTATTTACATGGCCATTGCATTTGCATCAATAGTTTGAAATGGTTTTCCCTTATAATAGTGCATTGAGTCATTTGAAGTTTAAAATCTCTATATGGTGTTAGTATTTGACCTCCCGACCTAGGTGGTGAATCTTACATTGAGCTATGGTAGAAATTTAGGTTAATCTAAATGTTGGTTATTGATGTGATAAACGATTGTGACCTTGAAAGGGGCGGAAGCATTATCGATAAAGTTATTTGCTTTTATTTCGGTTAATCGTGGTTGCCCTAAACTCCAACTAAGTCTTTAATATATTTGGGACATGAACATGAAATGAGATGATCACAATACGATAATATAAGGCTCATGTGACATTATAAATATTGAGACGCAAATTGTTGAAGTCGGTTGAAAATCGGGCGCCAATAGGGTAAGTAATCGAATGAACGGTTAAGGAATTAACTCTATAAATTATTTTAGGATCATATGGCAATTAAATTAGGTTGTAGACACACTAAGATAGGCCACGTACACTTGGTTTTATATTGCAATGATGGGTGTAAAATCAGATTTTTACTACAAAGGACACCTCATGCTTCGTGACTTGTCATTTTAACCTTCAATTCCGTTGACCTTAAGGCTACCATCACGTCTCCTACCTTAGTACTTCATATATATATATATATATATTATAAGCCAATATGTATCCAAAAAGGGAAGAGAAAAGTCAAATATTGTTGGAAGAAGCCACCTTCTGCCTAACACGTGTCATGCTTGGTTGTCTACAATATTTTCTTAATTCCTAAGCAAGAGTCACGACCCCAACCCCTTTTAAGACTCTACATATACCTCCTACTATGGTATTTAGCATTTCAAGTTATCTCCAAGTGACCCCAAGTGAAAGAGAAAGCAAAGGAAAAAAATTGAAGTTGAAAACTGAACTTCTAAATAGGTAAGTTTAGCTCACAATTTTGAAGGTTATTTTCAATGTTTTTGAAGGTATCACAATCTCTTGAGTCCCTAAGATTACTTGATATTTTGTTGGGGTTAGTGTTTGAGATGTTATTATGTCAAAAAGAGAATTGTTGGAGAGATATTGAATAAAACAAGTGAGGATAGGAATTGCTTAGTTGCTAGATTCTGCCTATTCAACCTATGATTTGGAATAATACATAGGAGATAACTTGTAGCTATATATGTGAATGTATTTATATGAAATTTAGAAGGATATAAAGGATTTCTAATAGCCTAGAATTTTATTGGTGGCATGCTAATACAATGGAAATTGAAAACGAACATAAAGAAATTGCCTGATTTGGTGTTCGGTAAAATTGGACTGATTTTCAGGTTGTAAACATTCTACTTGTGGTAACTTAATAACATATTTATCTTTACATATATGTTATATAAGTGTGTTAAAAGTTTGGAAAGGAATGAATGTGATTGAGGGTGTGAAAAAATGGATGAAACGGTACATGGTAGCAACTAAAAGCTGAAAACAGGTTCCGTCCATTTGCGTGTTTAATGTAGTTTAACCTTTACATGTTCATTAATTATCTCATAGGCATGGAAATAGATTTTAAGTAATTCTAGGTTGTTGAAAACAATTGGATGACGTTGATATTCATAATTGGACTCGAGAAATAGTGAGATTTATAGGACTAGTTTGCAATATGATCGGTAAGTAAAAATTCATTTACAACTATGATGTAAGAACATAGTATTTGTGATATAGTAATGTTGGAATCTTTACATAGCTTTGATAAGGAGCTCATTGTATAGCATGTGATGGTTATGATCATTGAGTATGTGGTTTCGGAATATATTGACATCAGTTTTGACTAAGTATGTCATTCACGGGCGTTTTCATCTTCATGCGCGACATACGTCCATGGTTGAAAATCTAGCATGCACAACATGATTGTAAAATTGAGTTTTCCTCATAAAATATTTTATTAACCACCACTAAGACACCGAGGCATGTGAGGCATGCTTATGTGATATGTTTTACTACCATAGGTAATACTTCCTGGTTGATTGCAAAGGTAGATATGGATTGGCTTTTGGTGATCACAGGAGGGTGGACCACTCAACTGTGTCTTTATGATATTATGATTATTGGTATTGCTGGGTGGGATACTTCTGAGGTGATCATAGGGGCAGTTAAGGGATGAGCCTCTAGTGGTCACAAGAGGATGGTCCATTCATCGGTGTTCATGTTATATTAGCCATTTCATTATTGATATTGATATTGTGTAGAGCTCTTTTTGGTGTATAGTAGGTAGGTCATGGGGCCAAAGAATGATTTCAAAGAATTATTTCGAGTTGATTTTGACAAATATTTGAGTATGATACATCCTTAGCATAAGGTTTAAAGTAAATAGCATGAAGTCAAATACAATTATCACTCCTACCCATGACATGCATGATTTTTGCTTACTGAGCATTAGCTTATGTAGTTCTTGCATTGTAGGTGAGCAGGGAACCTTATAGAAAGCTTGGCTGGCTTGGAGCTTTTACAGGATTTCGGATTTCGATGTACATGGATGACAACCAGTAAGGTTATTTTGTGAACTCCAGTTGTATTATATTTTGGGGATCCTGTATGACTTTTGAAATGACATGTAGATACTTTTACAACCTCAGGATAAATATGTTGGACTATGGTTTTATGATCTTTGGTTTCAGGATAATCTTTGGAGATGCTTTCATTTTATCAACAATAAATAATGTGTGTGTGAAATTGGATGTTTAGGTCAAGTCATCAATTTCATTCCTACACAAGTTAGTATACTATTATCTATATGAGTGGGGTGTTACAAGGATGCTACAATGTTTATGGGGAACTGTAGCAAGGATATATGTATTATAAATATCGAATTTGAAAGTGATGAAAAATGTTTATGAAGTTTAAATGAGGATACTTGGTTATGGCATAGGAGAACTTAAATTCTTCCTTGGTTTCCAAATTAAGCAAACTAGAGATGAAATATTCATCAATCAAAATAAGAACATATTGGACATGCTCAAGAGGTTAGAAATGGATGAATTGAAGCTACATCCAAAAAATTAGATGTTGATATCACAAAATATCGAGGTATGATCCGATCCTTTCTATATTTAACTATTAGTAGACCTGATATTATATTTAGTGTGTGTTTATGTACTAGATTTCAATCAAATCCAAAAGAATCTCATCTTAGTGCCGTAAAATGAATTTTAGACATCTTAGTGGCACTAGAATCCTAGGGCTTTGGTATCCAAAGAACACTTATATTGATCTTCTTAGCTATTCGGATGCTGATTTGGCCGATTGCACAATCGATTGCAAAAGCACTAGTGGAACTTGTCATTTTCTAGGCTTTACACTTGTGTTGTGGTTTAGCAAGAAACAAAATTTTGTTACATTATCAATCGCTGAAGCCGAATACATCTCGATCGCGAGTTGTTGTGCCCAAGTGTTATGGATGAAGCAAACTCTTAGTGAATATCACCTATCATTTGATCATACACCTATCATGTGTGATAACACTAGTGCCATAAATTTGTCTAAAAATCTCATCTTGCACTCTCGAACGAAACACCTTGAAATTAGATATCACTTCCTAAGAGATCACACACAAAAGAAAGATAGTGTGTTAGAATTTGTGAACAAAGAGAATCAATTGGCCGATATCTTCACTAAACCTCTTGGACTTGATCGATTCTCACATGTTTGACGAGGCTTAGGCATCATTGATGAATCGGAAGTACTCAACTAAGTTATACTATGTGCTCATACATACTCTACTTCTATATGCGGTAGTTTATTCAAATAAAAAAGGGAACCGGACATCCGGTAACCCCATCCGATTTGACAGAGTTTTTTAGCTCTGCCAGAGGACGTCCGGATCATGAACGGGTGTCTGGTAAAACGTTAATATAGAACTTTATATCTGGAACCGGACCTAATTTTTCCCTATTTCTAATCCATTTATCTCAATTCTCTCTATAAATCTCCTCTACACCTTTCATGCTTTCAACTCAAATCATCAATTATCCTTTCAAATCGAAAGCCCATTACCTCTACACTTCAAATTCATCCAGAAATTACAAAATTTCATCCCTCAAATCTCACATTCCCCCAAATCTGAACCTTAGTCTGCTTTTTCCCTACCTTATCAAACTTCTACAATGTCGGGGGTCCAAAAGAGAGGGAAAAAGACTCAAAGCACTGTGAGACGGTCTCCACCACATTCATCCGATGAATAATTCGACATGGAACCCGAGGTATCTATCAACCCATTTGAAAAATCCCCCATTTTAATAGTTAAAAATGTTGATTTTGTCAATTTTACTATTGAAGCACCATGCACATATAGAATAGTATTTTGAAAACATGGGATGGGTGTCTATTGCTACTATAGAAGAACATGCATATCCTCACCTTATGAAAGAATTTTATAAAAATATGGTTATTACTCTTCGCTATGATGAGATTTCGTGTTTACTTAAAAATGTTCGTATCACCATCCACAAAGCTATCGTTCGTGATATTCTTGAGCTTGAGCCTATAATATTCAAATTTCTTCCCATAAAACTCATTGCACTTTAGAAGGGTATGACCCTTCCAAGGGATGTTGTTGGGTAATCGGGAATTTTTTTGAAAACATCACAAAACTCAGTGTAAATCAATTAACCCATCCATGTAAAGGTTTACAAAACATAATTGCACACGTCATTCTTCCTCGAAAGGGCCATCCAGACGAGTTGAACTTTTTTGGTCTTTTTATTCTCAATTTATTTCTCGTTGGGTGGAAACTAGATTTTTAAACTATTGCATTAAGTCTCATGAATTTGTGCATTCCACTACATGATGAGACCTTTATTAAACTTTGCACTGCCGACACTATCAATATCCAAACTCTTTAATGAGTAAAATAGTAAAAGAACGTGGTCAATGAGTGGTACGCACAAAAGGGTTCGACCTCACCTCAGGTCCATCGACTCTACCATTGAAGTGATGAGGATGACGATATTGATGATATATCGCAAGTTCCACACCCTCCTCATAATGTTCATGCCTCCAGTGCTCCTCGTTCTTCGATTGGTGGCTTCATATTTATCGAGGATCACTACAATCTCCTCAACGGCTGCATCGATTCCCTTACATCATCCATTGATGGCCTTGGTGTAATGCTTCGGGAGTTTCAAGTTCAGTAGGCCTCCATACAAGCTCAACGGATGCCATTCAAGCACAATAGGCGGCAATGCAGGCTCAAAAAATGCTTTCTACACTCACTTCACACATTTCCCTCCATCGCCTCCACCTGGGTCATAGTCATAGATTTTGTTTCTATTTTGGATATGTCTTTATGTTTCTATGACTTGTCTACACTCTTACTTCGTTTAGCTTATTTTCTTTATGATGTTGGTTTTTTGGACATTATTTTGATATTATCTATGGTTATTTCTTTGTGCTACGGTTATTCCATAATCCATATTTTTGACTTATGCCAAAAGGGAGAAAATGGAGTGAGATGATTATGTATGATTTGATTTGATAATAATATATGCTTAGAGTATATGAAAAAAAAAGGAAAGAAGGAAAATCAGCTATATACTTTTGAATGTATGTTTATTAATTTGTAAAAGACAGAAGAAATACGAATTGTATTATCAATTTTATAATGTATATTCCTCTATCAATATGATATCAATTGTTAAATCCTATTTAACAAATCATCTTGTTTGTCATAATAAAAAAGGGAGAAATTGTTAACCTATGGTTGATCTCGTGTCTTGATTATAACAAACTAATCGTTTTATCGCTAACAATTGAATTCAAGTCTTCATAGCTATTGTGGCTAAATTGATCAATTGAAGACAAAATGATTGCTACCAAACGATTCACAACTTACGATCAAAGAAACTCGAGATGGAATCCAAGCAATCACGTCAAATCAATCGAAACATTCACAACAAATCAAGCATTCTTTGAAGATATTAGACTTAGATGCTTTGAATCCATGTGTGAATGTAAAATGCTTTGATTCTTAGCAATGAATCAACTAAAAGCTCATAAGTTAAATTTTTATGTACGAGATAAATTTTCATAAAAACGTTCGCATAAAAATTATTTTCGATGTGACAGAAATCTTTACTTGATTTTTAAATCTTTTACCAATGACACTCATTTTGAAAAGTTAAGTGAATATGTTCTTCAAAAGCCTACACTTGTTAAAATAATCAAGAAAAGAAAAATCCGGTGAATTTTCATCCTAGAGGACGTCTGGTTAGTCCAACGGTCTAATTTTTAACCATTCTGATTTATGACGCACAACGACTATTTCAGTTGCTCAGTTTAGAGACAGACGTCCGATTGGGCAGAAATTTTGGCATTTTTTACTGCTTTAAATACCACTTCACTCTACATTCAATAAAACACTTTTAAGAGCATTTATCTAAGATGTTCTTGGCAAAGCTACATTGATTCATATTTATCAAATTATTTATTTTGAAAAAGTTTTGATTGAATTAACTTTTGAAAATCATTTTATTCATCAAAGTCTTTCTCACCTAACACTTGAGATTCATTCATTGCTATCTATTAAAGTGTTAGCATATTTCTCTCTTGGTAGTTAATTTGATCATATTATTTATTAAGAGAAAAGTTTCAATTGTAAAATTACTTTTTATTAAATTTGTGGGTCGTGTTGAGATCCTGTAAAGCTCAATGTTGTATAAGATCAGTGTTCATTATTTGTAAGTCATCGGAAGCATTATAAAGGGTTGGATTGCACTATAAGTCAATTGACATGGTGAAAAGGCATTGTTCGTGTCGGAGTATATATATATATATATATATATATATATATATATATATATATATATATATATATATATATATATATATATTACAAAAAAGTTTTTAATAACCAATTCACCCTTCTCTTGGTTAGCAATTCTTGGACCTTCAAAGTCGAAGGACCATTTTCACTAACGAACATATACTTACTTATCCATGTGGAATTTGTGTTGTGAATCTCCAATGTTTTGTTCTCTTAACAAAACGTCTAAGCATTCATTTAAATGTCATTACATTTTAGCTCGTGAGATCAACTATTAACTTCATAAATGAGAAATGTCAAACATGTTGGTATATCCATAATAATGATATTCATATCTCATTATTACTTAGGACCATAGATAATTTAAGAATCAGTCATATGTAATTTATATATCACAATTTGCAGCTCATTGTGGATAACAAGTTACAAAGACTTGAATATACAGACTCTATTAATTAATTTATATGAAAATTAATTTAATTGTATAATAGACTTGCCATAAATAATATTAAATCAATCAGTTAAAGTGTTTACGTCCAAACTTGTTTGGACCTAGGGCACAACGCTTACATACCGGTTATGGGTTTTTCTAAAGTATCAATTTCGAGTTTTTATTAGCGGATCGATTTTAGTTGATTTTTAGAAGTTATTTTTTAAATAGTTCAACCCATGATTGGAAGTTCATTATTCAACAATTCTGAATTTTTTTCAAAAGAATAAAATTACATATATGCTCATTTAATGATAACTTCAATAAATTCCACAAGAAGATGGTTGAATAAAAGAAATAAGTTAATAATTTACAAATTTCTATAATTAAAGAATGATTAACTACAACAACATTCTTAAGTATTTCAATAGACAAAACCCTTTCATTGGATGTAGAAGGATTAGTGATAAGGATGTCAACGAGCTAAACCAAGTCAAGCCGAAACTTGATGCATGGGCTCGGCCAGAGCAAAAATGGTTCGTACTTTTTTTTTTTGGCTTGAAGTTCGTACTCTTTTTTTGGCTCGAGTCGAGTCGAGGCTAGCTTTTGCTTTGCCAAAAAGTTTAGGCTCAACCTGAGCTTTTGATTCGGACATTGTCAAGTCAGCTCACGATTTTTTTAAATACAAGCATATTTTTTAATTTTTAATTTTTTTCGGCTTGTCATGAGCTAAAAATAGCCCTTGACACGAGCCTTCCCGTGTGGCTCGTCGAGCCACATGGGCAAGCCCGTGTCAGGGGCCAATGTCCCAAAATGGGATTACGCCCGAGCATCGGCTTGGACTTTACCCTGGTCGAGCCATGGGCCACCAAGTCGGCAAGCGAAATCGACACCCCTAATTAGGGATGTCAAAAGAACCCTTCAAACTTGATACTCATGGAGCCCCACCCCGAATGGGGTGGAGTTATCCGCTTAATCGGGTCAAGGATAGGGCGGGGGACTTCGCCCGGGGTGGGTACACGGAACAAGGGCCCTGGCCCGTTTAAATGTTTTTAAGAATTCTATACTTTAAACGAAAAACTCCACGAAATTTCATTACTTCTAATAGAAGATGACAACTAAAATTATTTAAGGAATATGACAAACGATAAAAACCTTAGTTTACCAAATATATTTGAATAATTTAACTTTTAAAAATAAATTAAAAATTTTAAAAATTAATAAGTATATTATTGTCTAACTTTAATGAGCGAGGGCAATAAATGAATTATCAAAAACAAAAAAAATAAAAATAAAAATTAAGGTCGAAAGTCATTATTTATATTTAACAAATGAAGTAATATACAAAAAAAATCACAAAATCATGTCAAATCATTTGTTAGTCTACATCAAATGCAACCCGTATCAATGATTTATGATAAGTATATTTTGTACATTTATTTATGCCATTAAATTGGAGTATGTGTTAGTGATTTGGATGAGCTATAACTTAATTATGGGTTAATTATGTTTGTTTGGTTGAACTAAATGCAAATTGCGTAAATCGGAAGAAATAAAAAAAGGGCAAAAATGAAAGAAATTAAAAGTTTAGGGAACAATGTGTAACATTCAATAGTTGATTCGGACCACAAAAAGATGATTGAAGATAATAAATGATCAATTGTATGCAATTGGAGGTCAAATAAGTGAAATATAGTTAAACTATTTTACAAATCAATTTCCAACAAAAATAGTTATGCTCCTGATTTTTAGCTTCAACTTTAGACCCATTTTTCGGATAGCAAACGTTCGAATTGGAAATATGTATTTCTAGAAGAATTGTATTCCTTTAAATTATCTTTCCAACGCACTTTGAATCACATCAATTAAATATCAGAAAAAATTATGATCAAAATACCAAAAGCTGTGTAGAGAAGAAATGATGTGAACCTACGTGCGCAATACACTAACTTTCATGACTCGAGAACCATTTGGCATAACCGCGCATGCACGGTACTTGTACCTATGCACGCGTGGACTATTTTCGCAAATGAATCAGTAGTTTCCTTTCGCGATTCAAACTCTTTTAAAACCCAAATCGAACGTGATCTTGACCTATTTTTTGACTGTTATAAATACAAAACAAGGGCTATACATTGAAAGACCACTCTTTCACCTCTTCATACACAATAATATCATAAAATTCATTAAGAACAAGGGATCAATTGTTATATATTGAGAGATGAGATCAAGCCTTAGCAAGGAATTGAATGTCATTTCATTGAGATTTTGAAGAATTCAACCTTGGAATTGAAGATCAATATCTTTTGCATTCTATCATGATTTGTGATATGTTTTTTCTATTATTCTTCTTATAATTTATATATTGATATGCTAAACTAAATCCGTTTTGTTATTGGATGAAGATGAACCCTGTTATTTATTTGTTTTAATTCAAAACTAGTAATTTAGTTTATTTCTTGTGTCTTTTTATTAATTTTGCATACTCATTGTATTACGTAATTGATTCGCCACCAATTGGATAATTAGTTGCTTCTATAGTGTTAGAAAACTCACAATAAGTTTAGAACGCTGCAAAATTAACC
This sequence comes from Fraxinus excelsior, assembly GCA_019097785.1. Classification (NCBI taxonomy): domain Eukaryota; kingdom Viridiplantae; phylum Streptophyta; class Magnoliopsida; order Lamiales; family Oleaceae; genus Fraxinus; species Fraxinus excelsior. The sequence goes on along the minus strand of CM032625.1, from coordinate 27,540,589 downwards.
TATGTGCAATAGATGTTAGGAATGATATTTATCACAGCTGCAATTATATTGATAATCTAAACTTTAATGTATTATAATCATTTGAATTTGGGCTTGAAATAACGATTAGGATAGATTTAATTTATCTTGGAAAAGAAAATTATATATCATAACTTTATCGATTGTAAAAAACGCATGAGCGGAACTAAATTACAAATCAAGAATTGAAATAGATAGTAATTGGTGGATTCAAAATCCAATACAATCATCCATAATTTGATACAACTCTACTTTTTTAGCTTTATTAGATTAATTTAGAATAATCATAAAAATAAAATCTCTTTTGTTTACATAATTTGAATTTCATACAAAATTTGTAAACTTGAATTAAATTTATTCCCCGTGGGACTTTACTCTTAACTCACTAAACCTATTACTTGTCAACGATCTTATTCGCTTACAGGTTTTGCACGAACAAGTTTGTGACGTCGTTGACGAGGAATAAAGTATTTAGGTTGAACTTATTAGCTTATATAGGATTCAAATTTATTTGTTTTGTTTTTGTCAATTTTGGTTACCCATCTTTATTTATCATGTGTTTCGTATTCTCACAAGAACTATTCAACAGACGGGCATGATTCTAACAATAGCAAGAACAACAAAACAATTACAATAATTCAGCACGACTTGGATGGCAAGGATATGTTTGCAAAAAAAAAAAAACACAAATTGCGAGCTTTGTAATGGAATGCATTATACTAGGCAACATTTGTATACATGCACTAATTCATTTATGTCCAAACTTCTACGGTTTAAACAATATTTAAGATGTCGGAAATAAGCAATTGACAAATCAGATGAAGGTTACATGCTTGAGGGCGAATATATATCTACACATCCAGGCAATGACATCATTCTTAAGGGAGTTGTCTTCCCTATTGAACGAGGAGATACTTGCAAAATATTATAATGAACTTGCAATGTCGAATGAAAGCAAAATACGCACAAGAGATTCTGTATTCTGGGACGAATTTAAAAGGTTGGGATATAATCCACTTGAACTGCTGGAAGGAAAAAATTACTATTGTTGGTGAATTTAGACAGTGAACCGACCCTTCAACTCAAGGTGATATCAATTATAAAAGAAAAGCATAAAGAGGATGACAAACTAATTACAAAGAAACCAAGCGAAGAATTGCAATTAATGATTATGAAACTAACACACATTCTTTAGACATCATTGATTGTCCAACAATTGAATTTGTCATTAAGTCCGAGGAGGAAAAAGTCTAGATAGTTTATTTCAAATTGGATGGAATAGGCAAGTCATATAACATTGCATGAATCAGTGTTAAAATTTGGAGAAACAATGAAGAGTGGATTAAAGTCAAAAGAAGTAAACTAAGCAAGGCATCAAAATCTTTCTTCAAAATTTCATGAGCAAAACATCAAAGTCAAGCTAATGACTATAAATAAGCGCACATTGAGAGACAACCCAGTTTTCTTCTCTTTTATTTATTTTGCTTTATAGAATATATGATTAGTAAATCTTATTACTTATAGTAGTTTAGTAATTTTTATTTCTTTTAGTAGTATACGGCATCTTCATTCTCATATTTCCCTTAAGATGTGTTAGAGCTTAATATAAATTGTTCTATGATATGATTGATCTTTTTTTTATTTTGAAAGAACACAATACTTGAACACATTGGACAAGAGAATATATATAGAGAGCCAGAACTTTCAAGTTAGTCCATATACCGCCTTCAAATATATATAAGGGGAATACTTAGTTCCTTTCTATGCCCTTAATTTTTATATATTTCTTATTATATTTTTAGACATTGAGAACAATGTATGTTATAAGTTTGAGGTGGAAAATATTAAGTTTTTATTGGTCGGGGTACTTATTTAAGTGCAAAAAAAAAAATGAAAATTAAAAAAAATATTTTCAACTTATTTATTGTTTTTGTATACTTGTTTGGGTTAGATAATTTTGCCTATTATGATGCATATATTTGGAATCATGTATTATATTATAAATTGTGGAAAAGTTTCATATTATGGCTGATTTATGCTTATTCATGTAAAACTTGATATCGTTTTGTATCATGAAAGAATAATTTGATTCAAAATTTGAATAGGTTGAAAAAAAAAAAATTAATTAGTAGACCTTAGATGTTAAATTCAGATAACCACTAAATTAATCATCCTTAAACTAATTCTAGGATAGTTGGGGTAATTGAGTTGTTGTAGGGAGACATTGTGATGATTGTGGATTCCATATGTACTAACTTTTGTATGGATTGTTTAAGGTCGGTGATATGAAAATTAGGTAAAAATCTTAAGTTAAATGTTTATTTTTGAGAATAATTGTTTAATAAGGGGTATTGCACTAGTCATTATATAAAAAAGGAAGAAAAATATTGTCTCACTGTGAAACTTTTATTAGTAGCCTTTATGATTCAAGTGATTAAACATGTAAAGATATCTAGAACCTTGTGCCTTAATGTCAAGTGACTTGGGAGTTATCAGTTGAAAGCTCGTTACAATGATCATTTAAAAAGCTTAACAGAGACGAGTTCGCATATAAGATGTGAAAAATCAATAAAAGAAAAATATATACAAAAAAATTACGTGCTTCATGCCTTGGTTAGGCCCAAATACTTATTTGAGATAATTGGACATTTGACAAGGAATTATTAACTTAGTTGATTTTTGGAGGTTGAAGCAGTAAAAAATAAAGAGAATATTCATTTATTGATATGTCGAACTACAATTAGTAAGATACAACCAAACTAAAGAGGGTAAGGATTAGTATATAAATTCAACTTTATAAGATCACACCTTGAGAAAAAAGTACAAGGAATAAGTTTGAGGGGTATTAATCTTACGAGTGAAGAAAAGACATATTTGACTATTGAGGGTCGAGAATTGAATCACTTTAAAATTTATGATACTTTACATGAATTTTCACACACACGTCAGTTTTGCATTGAATAAGTAGAAAATAATTTTAGCATTGTGATTTTGTAGTAGTTTATAATTTTAATACATATATTCCAATCCTAAGACCAAAGGTAAATTATCTAACCATGTGTGTTTAAAATTTTTGTTAACTTATGTTATAGTTTTGTTTGAAGATAAACAAATGTTTAAGTTTTGGGAATGTTTGATAAGTGTATTTTACATATTTATCTAGGTCATTAAATTAGAGTATCTGTTAGTGATTTGGATGAGCTATAACTTAATTATATGTTAATTATGTTTGTTAAGTTGAACTCAATTGAAATTGGGTGAATTGGAAGAAAGAGAAGAAAAATGGGCAAAAATGAAAGAAATTCAAAGTTCCGCAGGGGGGGGGGGGGGGGCAAAGTGTAACATTCAATAGGTGATTCGGGCCACAAATTGATGACTGAAGATCATATAGGATCAACTGGATGCAATTGGAGGTCAAATGAGTGAAATATAGTTAAATTATTTATACATATCAATTTCCAATCGAAGAAGTTATACTCCATATTTTTAGTCTCAAATTGAGATCAAATTTTCAGATAGTAAACATTCGAATTGGAAACTTTGTATTTCTATGAGAATTGAATCTCTTTGATTTCTCTTTCAAACACACTTCACATCACATAAATTGGATATTAGGAAAGAAAGTTATGATCAAAATACTGAAAGTAGTACAGAGACGAAACAATGCGAACCTGCATGCGCATGGGGGCAATTTCTACCTGCACGCAATACACTAAATTTCATGATCCGAGATCCATTTAGCATAATGGCGCGTACGTGGTAGTTATGCTTGTACGCACATGGGGGCTATTTTCGTAGATAAATCAGCAGTTTCCTTTTACGATTCAAACTTTGCCCGCTCGCAATACATTAACTTTCATGACCTGAGAGCCATTTGGCTTAATGGCACGTGCATGGTAGTTATGCTTGTGTGCACGGGACTATTTCCGTAGATGAATCAACGATTTCCTTTCGCGATTCAAACTCTTTTGGAACCCAAATTGATCGCTATTTTGACCTATTTTCTAGCTTTTATAAATACAAAACAAAAAAATACAATTGAAAAATTATTCTTTTACATCTTCATACACAATAATATCATAAAATTCATCAAAAACAAAGGACCAACTGCTATATTTTGAAAGAGGATATCAAGTCTTAACAAGGAATTGAATGTCAATTACAACAAGATTTTGAAGAATTCAACCATGGATTGAATATCAATATCTTTTGTATTCTATCATGATCAGGGTGATATTATTCTATTATTCTTCTTGTAATTTATATATTAATGTGCTAGGCTAAATTCGTTTTTTGTATTGGATGAAGATGAATCTTATTATTTATTTATTTTAAGTCAAGAGTAGTAATTCAGTTTATTTCTTGCGTTTTTTTGATTAATTTTGTATACATATTGTATTATTTAATTGATTGATGACCAATTAGATAATTAGTTGTTTGGTGTAGTGTTGGAAGATTTACATTACGTTTAGAACGCGACAAAATTAACATATGTGCAATAGATGTTAGGAATAATATTTAGCACGTTTCTAATCATATAATAATCTAAACTTTAGTACATTCTAATCATTCGAATTCGGATTAGGAATAGATTCATGTCATGATTAGGATAGATTTAATTTGTTTTGGAAAAGAAAATTATATATTATAACTTTATCGACTGTCAAGAATATATGAATGAAACTAAATTATAAATCAAGAATTGAAATAGATAGCAATAAGCGGATTCAAAATCCAATACAATCATCCATAATTTGATACAAACCCTAATTTTACAGCTTTATTAGATTAATATAAAATAATTATAAAAATCAAATTTCTTTTGTTTACATAATTCAAATTCCATACAAAATTAGTAAACTTATTTTGAATTTATTCCCTATGAGACGATACTCTCAGCTTGCTTGTCAACGATTTTGTACCCTTGCGGGTTTTGCATGAAAATTTATTTCCCGATATTCAACCATTTCTTTCTAGTGATAATGCACTAGCAACATTTTCTAATCGTATGTGTTGGAATATTGTGTCATATTTTTACAAACTCTAGGAGTTTAAGTGTTAAATTAATTGTTAAAACGTGAGAAAAAGATCACGGGTCCTACCAGTAGCCAATACTGACTGGCTGGATGGTAGGTATTTTGAACATAACCTTCAGGCTGGGGTTTTATCGTTTTCTATATATAACATGATAAGATCTCGTGTTATAATATTTACAGCTCGTATATAATAGATTACTTTCTATCTTAAATATTTTCATATTAGTTAATTAGGTGAATTTAAGAATACATTAAATTAATATTGTCATTCCTTGATTTAGTCTATTAATAAATCAAGAATATCTTTTAAGTATATTATTTGATATAGTAATCTTCTTACCGTTTTGAATGACTAGTGTTTAGTTAGGAATTAATTTCAATCTTTGGCAATTTCTTACCTATAAGTAAAGTAAATAAACAATAATGGAATTAAGCTTAGAAAAATATTTTCCAGTTCGTGACTTGGTTGTGTGAATTGCTATCGATTACATACAAGTTCACATGTGTGACGCCTGAAAATTTCTAAAATATTTTTTTTTGTTTTATATGCTACATTTTTATTTTGACCAAATAATTAGATCTTAATAGAGCGAGATTTAGTATATCAATATTAGACTTGTTAGGTCGGAGTAGGCGTTTCGGGTGGTCCCGTTTGTAGGCTTTGGTAAAGCGTCGGTCTAGCATGTAGCATTGTGTCTACAGTGGTAAGATTACTGTTTTCTTTTACTGCATTTAATTATGTTTTTTTATGTCTAATTGGTTTAGTAAAGGTGGTAGTTCAAATGAAGGGAGTAGTAATACTTCAACATATTTTCAAGAAAACAACGAAGAAATTGATGATCAAAATACTGCATCTGCATCAAGTAATATTTTAAATGATATTAATTCAAAGGAACTTCAAATTGCAAAAATGGAACAAACTCTTCAAAATTGGATTATCCCAAAGGTAGAAAAAAGTTCTATCTACGAGATAGAAAAATTTGATTTTACTCAAAGTTATGTTATCAAAACTCTGGAAAAAACTATTCCTATCTAAAATCAAATTGTTTCATTAAATTTACTTTCAAAAGAATCTATTATTGCTCATAGGAAGAAATTTCAATATATTCATATTGGTTTAGTTCAAATTGTTGTTAAGCCCTTGTTTAGACTAGGCTTGACATTCCTGTACTTATAACCTTAAGAGACAAAAGACTTTTAAGGTTTGAGCATTCTTTGCTTTCCATGCTCGAGTCCAATCTTGAAAGTGGACCAATATTTTCAAATTGTTATCCAAAATTTTCAATTAGTCTCCAAGACGGGACTATTCTCAATGCTCTTAATCTTCGTATTCAAACTAAGAACTTCAATGTTGATGACCGTTCAAAAGCTTTTGCTATAATATACAGAGTTTATTACAAACTTTTGAACACTCAACTCAATATTCGTGCACTCAGATCTTCGCCAAGAGATGAAAGTCTCTTAGTTGAAGTTAATCCACTTCATTCAAATGTGATGATACCAAAGAGAATTCCTTGGAATCTTCAAGAAAGAGGTTTACATTGAGATTTTGAAAATGCTCAAAGTCCTATACCAACCCCTATCAAAAGGAATCCTGAACAAATTATTCATTTCCCGGATGGAAGTATTAGAATTATCTTTGACAAGCCATTCCCTTCAAGTACTTCTCAGAGAAGCTTTTCATCTAGAATAGATGATAAACCTCAATCTAATTATTTTCAATCTGTTAGAAATTCAACTTCTTCTTTTAAAGGAGTTGATTTTGATCCAAATGTTCCTAAAGCTCATTTCGGTAACTCAGAAAAGGAAGATAATTCAGAACAACCTAGTTCACCGACTTTATCGGATATGTTACCGACTTCTGAAAGACTTTATCATCAATGTAAAGTAATTTCTTCTATTAATAGAAGAAATTAATTCAAAACTAATCAGACAAAAGAAGTCAAGAATTTTCGAAAATTATTTCAAAAAAGTTTTTCAAAAGAAGAAATTGAATCCTTCTGGGAAGAATTTTATGAATACTCAGAAGATTTAAGTTTTTATGAGTGGGCATATCTCAAAGTTTTTAACAAAAAACCTACTCAAAAGAAGAAGAAAACAATTCAAAATAATGACATTCCTACAAAAGTTTGGAAAACACCTTCTAGAGAATCGATTCAATCTTTTCATCCTCCTATGCAAGAAATAGTCGTTTCTTGGGGAAAGATTGAAATTATTGCTTCTCCTCTCAAAAAAATATCTACTGAACGACCAGACGAATCAATGGTTGTTGCTAAAGATATCAAAAATATTCAGTCTCAGAACAATTATACTAATATTGTTTTACAATCTGTTTGTTCTCAATTAAATAGAATTGAATCAATTCTAATGTTGAGAGTTCATCAAAATCTTCAAAAGCCATGAAAAAGAAAGTTATCACTCCTATTTCTGTAGAATTCCTGAAGTCTCATCTTCAGACAGTCTCAACACCGAGTCAAAAGTTCTGAAAGAACTAGCCACTCAATTATCAAAAATTTCCTCTTCAAAAAATATTAACATCATTGATGAAATTGAATCTCAATTTATTGATGATGAAATTCCGCAAGTTAATAAGTTGAGTGGACGAACTTCTAAAGTCCTTCCTTATTATTCTTCTTATAATGCTCCTGATTTTTTCTTTGAAGAGAAACCTTCAAAACAACATTCATATGATGGTAAATCTATTGTTGAATGGAATTTAGATGGTTTATCCGAATATCAAGTTATTCAACTGTGTGAAAGAATGGTTATATGCTACAACTCATATCTTGCTTCAAATATCATTCCTGCTCAAGCATACAATTATATCACTATAGGTTTTGTTGAATGCCTAAAAAACTGGTGGTATAATTATATGACTGATGGAGAAAGAAATGCGATTCTTTCTGCTATTGATAATCAAGGACAAAACAATAGTTTCATGACTCTTGTTTATACCATTATCAAACATTTCGTAAGAAATCCTATTTCTTTCGTTGAAAAGAATTCGGATATTCTTATGCACCTTCATTGTCCTTCATTACAAGATTTCAAATGGTATAAAGATACTTTTATTACAAGAAATATGCTTAGTAAAGATTGTGATGAGTCATTTTGGAAAGAAAGATTTATATTCGGACTTCCTAAACTTTTTGCTGAAAGAATCAAAAACACTATCAAAAGAGAATATGATAGTGAAGATTATCAAAATCTTAATTATGGAGAGATAATCACTATTATCAATAAAGAAGGATTAGCCCTCTGTAATGATTTAAAACTCAGAGCCAAATTAAAATCATTAAGAACTGAGAGTCGTAAGGAACTCAAATCTTTTTGTGAACAATATGGCTATGAGAAAATTGTTCCTCCTTCAAAAAGAAAGAATCGAGAATTTTTAAAGAAGGAAAAGTATTTTGAAATTTTTTTTACAAAAAGATATTACAAAAAATATTCAAAATCTCCCCATTCGAAATTTTCAAAAAGAAAATTTTCAAAGAAAAAAGGTTTTAAAAATAAAAATGATGTTACTTGTTGAAAATGCAAGTAGACTGGACACTATTCAAATAAATGTTATATAAAAGATAAAAATTAATGAAGATATTAAACTCCAGCTTCTCAATATAATTTCTAGTTCCGATGAAGAATCTAATTCTGAATTAGAACCTATTTTTAACATCAAGAAGATTCTAACTATGAGTCAGAGAATTCTTCTAACTCCTATTCTTCTAGTCAAGAAAAAGAAATTTGTGGTTGTAAAACCATTAATGCTCTTACTAGAGAAGAAGAACTCATTCAAGATAGTGTTGATCAAATCAAAGATCCCCAGCTCAGTAAGAAATTTGCTACTCTTTTACCCTCATCTTCTACATTTGAAACCGTCATCTTTCAAAATATTATGAATCATTTTTCAGAAAAGAAAGCTTCTACTTCTAATTTGAAGATGGAAGTAAATCAAATGAAATCTCAAATTGCCATTCTTGAAAAACAGATGATAGAAGTACGAATGGAAGTAGTACTTTTTAAATCTGAATCTGAACATCTTTCTTAAGAATCTTCTGATGAGTCCGATTCAAATGATACTTCTCATGCTTATCATCCTAGCTATCATTCTCCTCGTCCGTCTGATAAGGATCATTCAAATCGATCTTCTGATAAAGAATATGAAGCTGAAACTGAGAAGATTAATGTTATTAACCGAATTCAGTTCAAACTTTCAACCCGTGTTCTTATTGATTCTGGTGCTGATCAAAATTGTATTAGGGAAGGATTAATTCCTACCAAGTATTTTGAAAAAACTACTGAGCGACTGTATGGAGTCAGTGGTAAATGACTCAACATTCAATATAAACTTTCAAGAGCACATGTTTGCAACTCAAATATCTGTTTCAAAAATATATTTTATCTTGTTAAAGATTTGGATCAAGAAGTGATTCTTGGTACACCTTTTATCGTTCAAATTTATCCTTGTAAAGTAGATTCTAAAGGATTGTCTACAAAAAATTTTGGTCAAGAAATACTTTTCAAATTTGCAAATCCGTGCTCTTTTAAAGATGTTAATTCCTTAAAAGAAGCAACAATTTCAAAAATGATTAATAATATAAATTTAAAAAAGCAACATATTCAATTTCTTAAAGAAGAAATCAAATTCAAAAGAATTGAAGAACAGTTACAGGAATCTTCAATAAAAGAAAAAATCTCGATTTTTCAAAAACAAATTGAAAAAGAAATCTGCTCTACTATTCCAAATGCATTTTGAGATAGAAAGAGACACATTATTTCCCTTCCATACAATTCTGATTTTCAAGAATCCAATATCCCTACCAAGTCTAGGCCAATTCAAATGAACAAAGATTTACTTGATCATTGTGTCAAGGAAATTAATGATGTAATGCCCCAGAAATTTTCATAAAATAGATTCTAAATTTTGTGCTATATCTTGATGTTTTGAAGGTTAGGGACTAAAATGATATATAACAATTATATTTATTTGGGTCAAATTTTAAATATTGATATAGTAATGATAAATATATCAATATTCATCTCGTTGGATAGATCGTAATTAGATACATAATTTAGGCTCAAGAAAAGTCGATTCGGATAAATCTGCTCCAAGATATTTCAGTTTGAAGAAATTGTTAAATGCTAATTTATTATTTCATTATTTAATTATAGTTTGGAATGTAAGTGGATGTATGCACGTGCATGGAGAGGTTATATTTGGGTTGCCTCTGGACACGTGTACAAATTCTATTTTGAGTTGACTTGGCCTAACACTTTTGGTTTCAATTTCTATTTTCCCCAAGTTATCCAATTACTCACCTTATTCTACACGATTCCTACTACGTGCCAACTTTTGAGGATAAGTTATTGTTGCTTAGGCATATAGATACATGTATATTGGAGGGGACACACACAAAATAAATTTTCACAGTAAACGAGGCAGAAAGGAAAGAAAGAAAGGGGAACGTGATTTCTATGTTTTATCTTCCAAATTAAAGCAAGTGAACGAGGTAGGAAAAGAGGTGCAGTTGATTTATCTCGTTTAAATCTTTTATTCATACTGATGAATTTTATACTTATGAAAGTTAAAGTTATGATGTGATGTTTTATGTTATGATGTTATGGCCATTTCGGTACAAATGTTATGTTATGATATGTTATGAGCTCTTATCGGATCCCTAAAGATATGTTGACGGTATGATTTTTCTGACCTATGTTCTAAAAGTTTTATTCGAAATTGCACCATATTTTTTTGTTCCTACTGAGTATTCTCATGTACTCACCCCTCTCCCTACTCCTCACAGATTAGATCGGGTCGTTGGTTGGCGGGCGATTAAGTGATTTCGTTGTGCCTACTGGAATTAATAAATCGAATCCGGTGTAACGTGACTAAATTTTATTCCATCATCAACTTTAGTCTTATTATTCTATGTTTCTTTCATTTAAAATTATGAAATACGATTATTTGGTTATAAATTTGGTTTATGTTGGATTATATTGGTAAAATCGGTAATTTATTATTTATTCAATAATGGTGATACGCATGATTTTATTTTTTTGCATTTATTTGGAATTCTCGTGAATTTGAAAATTTATGACACGTTTGTATCATCCGTCTATCGAGTTCCATATATGAAATGGGTTAAGTTGGTCTAGTCAATGTAATTAATTGGGTCAAATCAATTGTGAGTTGTGTCAGAAATCATTTCTTTGGACTTTCATTCCCATCACTTTGCTGTTGGTTCACGATATGATCTTTACCCATTTCATTTTCATAAATAAAGAATATATACCAACCCTTCATAACTTTGTAAGTAATTATTTGTCTTTCAATAAAAAATAAATAAATAAAAACAAGAAGAGTAACGATTTAAATTCTTAAAATTTGGGTCGTTACAAATGATCTCCTTGAAAAAGGTCTTATTAGGCCGAGTAAATCTCCTTGGAGTTGTTCGGCTTTCTATGTCAATAATTCTACCGAAATCGAGCGTGGAGCTCCATGACTCGTAATCAATTATAAATTTGTCAGCTCTTCTCTTCAATGGATTCGTTATCCTTTACCTTAAAAGAAAGATCTCCTCAATAGATTATTCAAAGTATGTATCTTCTCCAAATTTGATATGAAGTCTGGTTTTTGGTAAATTCAAATCAAAGAGGAAGATAGATAGAAGACTGCATTTAATGTTCCCTTCGGACAATACGAATGGAATGTTATGCCTTTTGGTCTAAAAAATGTTCCTTCTGAATTTCAGAAAATCATGAATGATATTTTTAATCAATTTTCAAATTTTATCATTGTCTACATTGATGATGTTTTAATATTTTCTGAAAGTATCGAACAATATTTCAAGCATTTGCATACATTCATTCAAATTATTAAGAAAAATGGTTTAGCGGTATCTGCTAAAAAAGTTGTTTTGTGTCAAACGAATATTAGGTTTTTAGGACATAATATTCATTTAGGAACTATTATTCCTATTTAACGGAGTCTTGAGTTTGCTGACAAATTTCCTGATCAATCCTAGAAAAATCTAGTCTTCAAAGATTTCTTGGTTGTGTCAATTACGTGTCAGACTTTATTAAAGACATGAGGCTCATATGTGCCGCTCTTTTCAAAAGATTACAAAAGAAGCCTGATCCCTAAAGTCACGAGCATACTTTAGCTGTTCAAAAGGTTAAAGCAGCTGTCAAAAGTATACCTTATCTTTCAATACTTGACCCACAAGCCTCGATAATTGTCGAAACCGATGCCTCTGATATATGGTATGGTGGAGTACTAAAGCAGATTCCAAAAACGTCAAAACAAGAACAGTTAGTCAGATTTTGCAGTGAAATTTGGACTGGCCCTCAAAGAAATTATTCTACGATCAAAAAAGAAATTTTATCAATTGTTTTATGTATTTCAAAATTTCAAGATGATTTAATCAATAAAGAATTCATTCTAAAAACTGATTGTAAAGTTTCAAAAGACGTTTTACAAAAAGAAGTCAAAAATTTTGTTCCAAAACAAATTTTTGTAAGATGGCAAGCTATTTTATCTTGCTTTGATTTCAAAATTCTATATATACAAGGAAAATCTAACTATCTTGCAGACTTCCTAACAAGAGAGTTATTGCAAATGAAGAGTGTTAAGTGATACATTTGTAAGAAATGGATTTCTCTTCTTCCTCTAAGAAGAAGAATAAGCAAAAATCTTCAACTCCTTTACTTACAATTGATGATTATATTTCAAATTCTCATTCTTCATCTTCAAATTCTCAAAAAACTACATTATCTTCTACTCAAAAGACTTTTACTCAAAATGAACCTTCAAACTTCAAAAAAGCTGTCCAAACAGGACCTGGTAAGTTATCGGAAATTAATCCATCTCAAATTACCTTTCATTATTTTACAAAACCTCTTTACCTTCCTATTTGTGAAATGGAAACTTCATGGATCCATAGATATTCATCCCTTGATGAATGTATTCAAGATATTTTACCTCAAGACTTCCATTTCTTACCCAAAAATATCAAAAAATCAAGAGAATACTATGAAACCATTCTCGTCAAAACAGGATCAACTATTATTACTCATACTCCAAACCGTCAAAAACAAAATTACATTGATTTTTCAAAAATTTATATTCAAAGGGTATGGTCTTATGAAAATTGGGGGACCAACCCATGGAATGAGAAGAAAATGAATATTCCAAAAAATGCTTCATTTGAATCTCGTTTCAATTATTTTGACTACATTGATGCGTGGTCTAATGTCTTTTTCTTTAGACCAGTTTCACATTCCTGGTTTATTCTTTTTAACCAGGCTTGTTCAAACAATTTTTCAAAATGGTTTCAAACATGGTTCAAATATTTTGGCATTGACGAGACTGTTTTACCTATAGTCGGGTATTGCAAACTGCTCAGACAATCTCAAATAGATTAGAGATTGACCAAACTTTTTAGCAAAGGGCTGACCCTTTAGAAAAGCAAAAATAGAATGGGTCCAATGAAGAAAAAGGAGAAGGACAGAATAAGAAAGTTAACATTGGATCAAATCTTGGACAAGTCGTTTCACCCTATTTAAAGTGCAACAAGATGCATAGAGATGAATGTCTTTTCAAAAGACATGTGTGCTATCGATGCGGAGGTCATATTTCCAAAAACTGTAAAGAAGACCCCTCGAAGAAGAACGGTGAGCAATAAAAGAAGGGAAACACCTAAGTTTTTGCTTTATTTCAGGAACATGCAATAGAAGACCCGAACGCAGGTAATTTAGAGGACGAAATTCTTTTAAAGAGAGGAGATTGTGATGCCCAAAAATTTCTAAAATATTCTTTTTTTTTTGTTTTATATGCTATATTTTTATTTCGACCAAATAATTAGATTTTGAAAGAACGAGATTTAGTATATCAATATTATTGATTGATCATATATATGCTACATCTTTATTTTGACTATATATATGTATATATATATATGTATATATATATGGTACAATTAGAATGGAAATTCATGTATATCGAATTGGATAAGAATTGAATTTTTAGTACACCAATCATAATATGACACGTGTAATATATATATATATATATATATACACACACATGAATTTCCATTCTAATTGTGCCATGACTTAACCACTGTTTTTTTTTACTATAAATCATGTGCAATTGTCCCACAATTCACCACCAAAGAATTTTACACAACAGTTTGCATATAAGATAGCTGTAAATTGCCAATATTTTTTTTTTTCAAAAACTTTTTTGATCAATTAAGGTAAAATACTCTTGTGCAAGTGGTTTGTTTATTTATACTTTTATATTCGATAATTTATGCATGAATTGTTGGTGGACCTACGTGTTCTTTTTTAAGAGATAAGAGATCTTACAGGAATTTAAGATGGACGTGTCGTTTGGTCACCGATATACTCCATAAGAGAAGAGTGGCATGAAATATTTATTTTATTGTATATAATTGTGTATGGAAATTGAACGTATTTTACTGGGTATCTTTAAATACTCACTCTTACAAAATTTTATAAGTTAGTTCGAGTCAATTGAAACAGTGAAGGGATGGTAATGCGACTGTCAAGAGGAATCAAAGAGTTAAAACATTAAGTTTATTTTTTTCCTTAAATTATTAGTTAGTTTAATTTGTTCAAAGACATTTATTTAATTTGTGATTATGTTTTCATTATGGATATTTCAATTATTTTTTTATTAAAAGAATATTATTTTATCGTTCCGTGAAAAGTGAATTTTAGGTAACACTCCAGTGTTTTTGAAATTTTGGAGTGTTACAATATGCATTCAATGCTTCATTGATTATTTTCAAAGCCAAACATCATTTTCAAATATTTGGAGAATACAAAACAACTTGTGCTGAATGTTCAATCTCATTCATTGATCAAACTGCTTAACTTGAGTTAAGGATGTGAATTCTTAGTGCATGTGGTGGTTGTGGTCAAGTACAATAAAGTAAAGACTAATAGGTTTGATTCCACTTCATCAACAAGTCAAAAGGAATAAGATACAAATGGAGGTATTCTTAGTTTCTTTTGATTATTTTTTGTTAATTTTGAAAAATTACAAAATGGATACTATTGTAATTTTGATCAATTAAATAATAGATTGTTTAACCCGTGGCACGAGGGCATGTAGATATTTCCCTTCGGGGTTTACCAAGCTATATTTGTTGTTCAAGTTTGAATAAGTTATTTAAAAATTTCACTTAGTTATAACTGCTCAAACACTATATCAATATGCACGTTCCAATAAGAATCGTTAGAAACTAAGTATAGGAAGTTGTGACTCTCTGTTGTTCAGTGTTTCAATAGTACAATTAAAATTCACTTTTAATTTTCCAAGATTTTAGAATTTACATTTGATATCAGAGCAGTCTCACTTTTAAGAAGTGAGATCCAAGATAAGCCTAGATATGGATGGAGCACACTTTAGACTCTGTCCTAGAAGGGATTAACTACTCCTATCGAAAAATTATGATACAGGCTTAGCACTCTATCGTTTATGGATATAAAACACTCACTGTGACTGAATGAGAAAGAGAGAAAAATGCTGAAGAATAGAGGACTACATATTTCAGCAATACAAGTTGGAATTCAAAAGCTTTAAATGTCATTTTTTTTTTTGTGGATTCTAACCAATTTCATATGATCTCTACATGCAAGGTGGCCAAATAAGTTTGGATATACCACAAGTTTCTCACGAAAGAACTTCCATTGTGAAGTCATTCAAACTTCCTATGCCCACTATATAGTCAAACAACTGACAATGAGAGAAGATGAATAATTCAAAGACTTTTACGCCAAGCTGAGTAACATCACCAACCTAGCAGATACACTGGGAAAGGAATATTCAGAGACCAAGATAGTGAAAAAGATTCTTAGATCATGCATGATCGAATTTACTCCAAAGTAACTGCCATAGAAGAAAGCAAAAACATTGAAGAAATATTGAAGAGCTGGTTAGTTCCTTGATGACTTATGAAGTGCATCTCCATAGAAGAAAGAAAGAAATGGATTTGGAATTGCTTTCAAAGCCAAAAATATAGAAGAAGGGATTGAGGATGAGAAAAAAAATTGGTAAATATATGGCCATGCTCACCAAAAAGTTCAAGAAAACTTGAAGAACAATCAAAAAGGAAGAAATCCAAAATCTCAACAACAATAGAAGAAAAGATTCTTTAACAACTCAATGCAAAATTCAAATACATTTGAATGTACAACGCCCTAAAGAAGTCCCATTCTAAAAAAAAGTAATGAGCATCACTTGGAATGAATAGGATGATAGAGAATCAAACTCAGACGAAGAAGACAAAACTGAGGATAATTAGGTAACCTCATTTACTGTCAACCTAAAGTCTATTTATGACCTGCTATAATTGTTGCCTACATGCTCAAACTAACTAGTTTGGGACATAGCAAGACCAAGTAGTGTCTGTTCAGAATGCACAATCTTTAAAGAAAATTTGGAAACTGAACAAGAATGAAATATCACTCTCCAGGCCATTATGGAGATCAATGAAGAAGTAAGAGTTGTAATTGTTGCCAAAAAAGAAACTTCACCAATATTTAATAGAAAAATAAAGTCAAGACGGAGGCTCCTTTTAGAACAAAATTATACCAAGGAAATAGTCAAGCAACTTACCATCAAATTCACCGGCCTAAGTGAAGTCCTTAGTTATGGAAGAACATCGAGCATCAAAGAGAGCCTGAGTTATGAAGGAAAAGGGAAGGAGGAGGAATCCAATCGGTTAAAGTTTGTCAAAGAAATCAGATCTGCAAAAGCAACTGGCCAGACCTTTGAAGCTACAGTGAATCAAGCAAACAGAATCTTCAAATCAGTGTTTGACTCACGCGAGTATTCTATCCGACTCCAAACACTTGATTCAAATCAAGCAGTCATGCAAACAAGGTATCATTTCCAAAAACAGAATGGCGAAACACAACACACTGTTAGATCTAGTTTCTATGGTAATTATGGACATGATTTACTTAATTATTTATCCAACAAGAAACAACAAGTCATTAAAAAGGGTTAACTTATTTACTTGTACTTTAAAACACAATCCTAACGCTAGAATAAAGCAAGTTTTGGTAAGAAAGAGTGATCTTAGTTGCTATGTTGTCAATATAGCATATAGATCCATGTGTCCGACTCTTGGTATTTGACATGAGTGATTGCTCTAGACACATGATTGATAATCGTTCTACTCTAATCAATTATAAGAGTCATGCAGGTGGTCTAATTTCTTTTGTGGATGGAACTAAAACTAAAATTGAAGGTGTTAGTAACATTGTGATTGATGGAGTCCCCATCTTAAATGATTTCTTGTTTGTTGCTGACTTGAAAGGTAACTTGATTAGTATTGGCCAACTTTGTGATGATGATCTTATGGTCATATTCACAAAGAGCTTAAGTAAAGTTTTAAAAAATGACGGTGGTTGTGTCTTACATGGTACTAGGTCAAGTGATAAATGTTATCTACTTGAATTTGAAATTATAACTGATGGTTCAAAAGACAAAATTATGGCACAAAACGGTTGGAATATTTGAACTATGGAGACCTGGTCGAACTTATCAAATTCAAAGCATTAAGAGGAGTTCCTAAGCTCACTGAAAAATTTGCAGGTGTGTGTGGATCGTGTCAAAAGGTAAACAAACTAGAACTACACATAAACAAGGTCAATTTCATACTACCCGCTACAACCTTGAATTGCTACATAAGGACTTGATGGGGCCAATTCAAATTGAAAGTCTCAGTGGTAAAAAAATATATTTATATATGCCTAGATGACTTCTTTAGGTACATTTGGGCATTTTTTTTTAAAGAGAAATGTATGATATATTTGAAAGATTCAAATTTTTATATCAAAAATTGATCACTGAAAAATACTTAGAGGGAACTAAAATTGCGAGAATTATGAGTTATTATGGAAAATAATTGAAAAATACTATTTTGTCTAGATTCTTGAAGAGTATGGTATTTTCCATAAGTTCTTTGCTCCAAAAACTCCTGAACAAATTGGTCTAGTAGAAAGGGGGAATAGGTACATACAAGAAATAGCTAGGGTGATTTTGAAAATTAAGAAACTCCATGTTAAATTATGAGCTGAAGCTTTGAATATTGCTAACTACATTATAAATTGTGTGTTCTTAAGAATTGGTACCTTACAAACCCTTTTTGAAATCTGGAAATGAAAGAAACCAAATCTCAAGTATTTCCACACGTTTGGTAGCAAGTGCTATGTATTAAATGAAATGGAATACTTGGGAAAGTTTGATCCTAAGAGTGATGAGGAAGTGTTCATTGGATAGTCAGAAAACATTTGAGGTTATAGAATCTACAACATGAGGACTCAAACCATCATTGAGTCCATTAATGTTAAATTGATGATTTCTTCTCTTATTCACATGAACTTGAGATTCAAAATTATGGAGAACAAATTGAAAATACTCAAAATATTCAGGAAAATCGTGTTCTAGATTCTGGCATTGACAGATAGACAGAACTATACGTGCCTAGTTCTAATGATCCTGTACCAGCCGTGCAGGTGTTGACTTACAGCTTCCTACTTGGATCCAAAAAGCTCACCACTGCATAATGTGCTTTCAAATCGAGGAAATGGAATGATGACAAGATGGAGACTTGCCTCAGAATTTGGGAATGTGTGCTACACCTATACATTGAGCCTAAAAATGTGGTTGAAGCACTTGGAGGTGAGTCTTGAGTATTTGCAATGCAGGAAGAACTAGCTCAATTTGAGCAAAATAACGTATATGATTTGGTGTCTCGACCAAAAGATACAAAATGTAATTGGAACAAAGTGAATCTTTAAAAATAAATCTGATAAGAATGGTAATAATATATTCAGAAATAAAGCATGATTCATGAATGGTAACACAAGAATATTCTCAAGTTGAGGGGATGGATTTTGATGAAACGATTGTACCTGTGGCCGACTTGAATCCATCAGATTCTTACTATTTGTGGCATGTTAGATGTGATTCAAACTTTATTAGATAGATGTCAACATTGCCTTTATAAATGGAATCTTGAATGAAGAAGTCCATGTTGAACAACCTTAAGGACTCATTGATCCCATACCTTCCTGAACATGTATTCAAACTTAAAAAGGAATTATGTGGACAAAAACAAGCTCCACATGACTCGTATAAAAGAATGACATTGTTTCTACTTGAGAAGGGATATAAGAGAGGGGGAGCAGACCAGACTTTGTTCATAAGACATCTCAAGGCTAAGTTATCTTCTATTGATTTCTATCAAAAAATTTCCCTGCATTTGATCTGTTTGCTTTCTATTTCAATCTATTTTCTACAGAAAACATGGTGAGAACTAGGATGAGCAAGCGAAAGAAAGTTAAGGGCGAAACCTATAAAAGCACCACTATCGGCAGAGGCACAGTTCGAGAAATTAGCCCAACATTGTTGTTGCCCAACCTATATATATGAGCTCATTCTTTTTTGAGATTGATATGTCAAGAGCAATGATGCTCTATGAAATTCCTACACAAACTCAGTGCGTGTATCCTCAGAGGAAAGCCCATCTCCTACTGTAGCTCATCCAGTCAAACAAAATGACCCAATCACCTACCCAAGTGACAAGGTAACTGTGGATGATAACAAGAGTAAGGAGACTAGGGACAATGTGTCCAAGGGTGATGACACTGAGGGCATCACTCCATTAACCCACATAATTACTGCTTTTTATCTAAATAAAAATGAAACTTTATATGTTTCATTCATGGCACACAGAAAATTCATTGAGGAATTTAAAGTATTGATTAAGAAGTTGTAAGAATAGCGTTAGATGAAATCGTCGGGTTCCACGAATTGCTGAAATTGTTAACTTTTGGGAACAGTTTAATGAGACTAGGGTGAAAAAGTTCTTTGCCATTTTCCCACATACCTAAAAATATTGGAAAAGCTGGAAACTCTTTTAGGCGCTACATCGGGAGAGACTAGTTACCTTTAGTCCTTCAGTGTTGAAAGTCTGGCTAGGCAGAGGATGTGATGGATTCTGCTGACAAGGGGTTGGCAAATGATGACGTAGCCATAAAGATGACGGGCATGAATTGGCCTGATAGAGTTGACAACCTTTCGACCTTTAGATTGATACCACAAAGTATAAGGTCGTGCACAAGATTTTGATCCACAATGTTGACCCTTTGACACAAAGTTCTGACCTATCACATGAATGGGCTACTATTTTGTAAAAACTGGGTTCAAAAATCGCTGTGGACTCGGTGAAATAATTTTTGACAAAATCGTGTATGAAGAGACGATGGCCAGCAGTATAAACTCCCCTATCCCAGTCTTATCCACCAGTTCTTGGCAGATCTTGGATTTCCTTCCATGGTAGCAAATAGATTTTCCACTAATATACCAACCATGGGCGTGACAGAATTTACTAATATAAAGAATGTGCCCAACCCAATTTCTCATGTTTCGTGCCATGTGTTGCCTACCGAATAATCAAACCGACTGGATGTTATTGAGGGACAACTCAGAGTTGTCAAAAATCAAGTTGCACAAATCTTGTACCACCTGAGGCATAGGGTTTCTGACCCTCCTCCCAGTCAAAGTGAAGCTACTAATGCTTTAGAACCTGTGGCCTCCTACAAAAGAAGTGGTTATTCCTCTAACTCTGGTGCAAAAATGTCTAAGAAGAACTGATGAATGCCTGGCTCTGACTCTTTGCCCTCAAACCCCTTGATTCTAACTTTGCTGTAACTATTTGATGGATAATTGTCTTGTAGATAACTGTATGAGGTATATTACACTGGTCCGTTGGCTTTTTTTCCTCATTACCTTATATGGTATACTTTTAATTTCAGAAAAATGGGGAGTAGGTAGATTTTTTTTTTTATGATGGTAATCATGGTAGAAAAACACGAAACTTGGCAGTTAGTTGAATTTCTTGGTTTTATATTGTTTTGCTTGAGATTTATTACATAATACTTTGCTTAAAGTTTCTTGACTTACATGATTTATAAATGTTATGATATTTGAATGAAGGGAGCATGATGTGTAATGGGGAACTTACTAAAGGGGGAGTTGGCCTTGTGAATTTGATCATAGTCATCACACGCTCACATGACATAAAAAATTTAAGATTAGTTTTTGAAATTATGCATAGTCAAGGGGGAGATTGTTGAAAAAATACGTGTCATATTTTTACAACCTCTAGTTATTGACTGACAGATACTAATGTATGCTTACTTCAGTACCGATAGGGTTGTCCTTAAGTTGGGCGACTCATAGATATTATTCCTTCTCCTTCATGAGGAGTGTGCTCATTATTAGATCATTCGCACAAAGAGAGTAATGATAAAATTCAATAGAGGCATTATTTGTTTTCCAAAATTGAGATACATAGACAAGATTTTGTGATGTGGAAGTAATACATAACACATTATTGTCCTGTTTAGTAGGGATTAAAATCTAAATTTTAATCTAAATTAAAGTTAATATTAATATTAACCACATATTTTTTGAGATCCATAACTTTTCAAAGAACGCATTGTATTAACTTTTATCAAAATTTACTAAAAATCTGATTTTAATCTCCACAAATCATGAATTGTATAGCAAAAATGAAATCATGGGAGATGAGATAGTAGAGTTGCACATGTGAGAGATATTGAATCACATACTATCGCCCATGATAACTTCATTGAGTCCTTCATAGGGTTCTTTGAGAGTGATATTAGCCAAGTCCAAGGTCACATGATAAGAAGTGCCAATATCAAGTAGTGAAGTGGAGGTGTTGTTATGTTAACTCGTCATGGTGGTGTGGTTAGCTTTTGGAGTGACAGGTAGCCTCATCAAGTGTTTGAGAGTGTGTCAATCACATGCTACGTATCTCCTTATTCTACAAAACGGACATGTAAGAGGTAGATTTCTTCTAGAGTTTATGCTTGCCAAGACGTTGATCACTAACATTGCTGGAGTTGTCTTGCTCAGATTGATAACCGGACTTTTGTTGATTTTAACGAGAAGCGTAGGTAGTGATGCAAATAGATTGGATACTATCCTCCTATCTAAGAAATGATTCATATTCGACGAGTTGTTACGAAGCTCTGTTACGCCTAGCCACCGAGGCTCAAAATCAATGTACCACATAGCAATCCACGTAAACATAAAAGTCAGAAGAAAATCCAACAAGGACCCAAGTGGTCAAACACAGAAATAAGGGATCTGTCGAAGCTTGTACCGAGGTACTGCCTCAACGGACGAAGTGTCATAACTTGGGTTGAAATACTACCTAGGGAAACAAAGAAAGAAGTTGATGCTCTCCATTCAGAGGACCAACATAAAGACCCTCCGAGGCTCTCAAACCACCCGAAACTCATGAAGCCGACGCTGTCTCTTACAACATGTTTAAAGATATCTTTGAAGTGACTGATGTAACGCTAATAATAAAGAATGTCAGGTGTGTCAGCCTATTGTATAGGACGGCTGACCCCCTTATCAGTATATTAATTGTGCGAATAAACAGTGATATGAAACTTCAATTAAGAAGATGAGGCAATGTGGTTCTAATCCAACGGATACCATGTTGGCCAAAGCAGTATAAACAGGTTCTCTTTGTAACTTAGAAGTGGTTGGAAATCTGAAAGTTTAAATCTTGTATTATTGATTATTGAAGTGAATGAATAATACACATAAACACCTGAGTGACCATCTTCTTTTCTAACATGTTTCTAATAGATACAAATCTCAACGTGTAATCTAATGCTTATGAATGCATGTCTTCTATCAGCTCACATATTCCTATTGAGTTTTTAATTGAAAAGATGTTCTCGATCGATGATCGTTGGTGTGATCACCTTCTTTACACCATCCGGAGTTCGAATACTTTTGTCTCTCGCCGTAGAGCATCTTCTGCGTTTACGTCCTCATTTCTCATCGTCTCGTCGGTAGAAACGCGCCGGAAGTTACTTGACGGGCGAGAGTGTGCCCGATAATTGTTGGCTCATTTCTCGAGATCAAGAGATTGACGCCGTCTGTGGAAAGCCATACATTTAACCATGAGAGTCCCATGGAGGGAAGCCGGTAAGAAAGCACATTGGAGAAAATCTTTCAACCCCTAAAATTGAGTGTTCTTGAACCGTTGGAAAGCCTAAAGAAGAACTTTGTGAATCTTATCCCATTTAGTCCTTAAAGAAAGGAGTGTTTAGTTAGAAAAAAGTTCGTCAATATGAGTTTTAGTTAAGAAAATGCACCTCTTAGGACAAGGAAACACCCTAAAGAAATGGAATCCTCACGAGCGGTCCTAGATGCTGCCCAAGACCTTACCAATAGCAAAGACGAGGTGGGTCGAAAGGCGGGGATACGATAGCAGCTAGACTCACCAAAGAGGTCGCAACCATAGCTACCAATATGAGAAACATAACTCAGCAGAATATAGTCATGCATGAGCTAGTGATGAGCATGTAGGGACCTTCGACAATATTATCACGAAGAAGAGGAAGTTTAAAGCCAAATGGTAGCACACCATCATAAAAAAATGGAAGCCCTATAGAAAGGGAAGTAGAAGTTGACACTTCGACTAACTACGCCTCAGACGACTTCATGAGGCCCCATTTAATTATCCTCCCAACTATGATCCAGAAAACCTACCTCAAAGGTCAATAAGCGTCTTCGATAGGATGTCACGGGGTTGCCTAGAAATAGTCTGGCTTAACCTCTCCTTGCGCCTAGAAATAGGCCAGCTCAATCTCATCATGTACTTAGAAATAGGCAACATGACCCTCTTTGGAATGAAAGACAAGAAGAACCAGTTCATCATGAAGAGCATCGGATCCCTCCCCCTAGAAATGGGCGTGAGAGAATCGAATAGGCAAGAAGCGAAGCAAAAACTCCCTATCCAGCCCCATAAACTCAATATAGGGAGGATGGAGATTCAAATAAACCACAAAGGTCCTGCGACCTAGATGACGACCACTCACCATTTTCTCAAGACATTAACATTAGGAACGACCAGGTGTTAAACCACTTCACACTCCCAAAGATTCCAAAGTATGATGGGAGAGACATGTTCTTCATGTGGCTGAGTGAAGTGCACCTCTGTGAAACAGCCTAGCATCACTTTAGATTTAAGAAGATTGGATGACTTACAACTAAAAGTAAGTTCTCTGGATCGATATATCATGACCCTGGGAAGTATCTCAACAGCTTCAAAACCCACATAAACTTAAAGGGAGCCATCCCAGCTATAACGTGTAGGGCCTTTCACTTGACCCTAAGTAGAGCGATCGAAGTTTGGTACATTGATTACTAGAGGAAGGTATTCGAAGTTGGTTGGACTTTAAGAGGACAGTCCTTAAGCATTTTGCCACAAGCAGGAAAGGTGAAAGACCAACTACAAGACATGCGATAGTAGTTGGGCGAGTCTCTGAAGAGTTTTTTGTCCCGCTTTACTGATGCGATGACCTACTGTGTATAAGTGACCGATAAGGAAGCTCTAACTCCCTAAGAGGGGATTGGACATGAATTTTCTCTTCTAAAGAGATGTGCAAAAGAAGGATCCCAACACCTATGATACCTTGTCAGAAATGAAAAGAGGCGAAATCCTTAATGAAGAATTAAGAAGTCATAGGATTTGGGCCAACCAAGGACTTTCTCCACCATAAATGCAAAGGAAAAAAGGTCATACCTCCCATCTTATAGATCACTAGATCCCTTTCAATCATGGACAAGTACTGACCGCTGCGACACTCGACGCAGTACCCACTTTGGCTTATGAAGATGTAAATTCCCATGCTGAAATGCATCAGGGACGACCCTATCAAAGATACCCTCGAAGAGGAAGAGGTAGGGGACGAGGTATTCTACCTAGGGATAGGAACGAAATGCCTATTTATTATGCTTACCATCACTCCCATAACCACTGCACGAAAGACTGCTAGGACATTACAAGACACCTCAGAAAAACACTCAAAGAAGAGGCAGGCACCCCCGAAGAGATGTTTCTCCTAAGCAGACCCAACAGCCCGAGAACGTCGAGCTGAGGTGTCCCAACAAAAATGATGCTCTGAGAAGGGGGGAAAATAATGCAGAAAGACCTAGAGAAGGTCAAAGACAAAGGCGAAGTCCCCTAGTGAATGATGTCTATGAACCCATAAGGGAAATTGATACAATCTTCGGAGGCCCATACATTGGGGGAGAATCTAGGAATTCTTATAGAAATAATGTCAGTGAAGCAGAAGACCTTCCTATGATAGGCTTCATAGTCAACCTAACCTCTACTGAAAGAAACATTCCACCAATCACCTTTACTCATGAAGATGTAGCATGCGTGCATTA
Source organism: Fraxinus excelsior (assembly GCA_019097785.1). Taxonomy (NCBI): domain Eukaryota; kingdom Viridiplantae; phylum Streptophyta; class Magnoliopsida; order Lamiales; family Oleaceae; genus Fraxinus; species Fraxinus excelsior. The sequence goes on along the minus strand of CM032625.1, from coordinate 27,515,206 downwards.
TCCACAATATGGAGCCCTAGTGGTGAGGGCTGCCATGGCTCGTAATGGCTTGAAAAAAGATGTTAGTGGATAATAGAAGCTCCGTCAACATCATCTTTGGAGCCACTTTCAACAAGATGAAGGTTTACCATGAGTTGACTCCAATGAGTTCCCCCTTGTACGATTTTACAAGAGATATCATCATCCCAAGGGGTAAGATCACTCTAATAATAGATATGGGGACTATACCCTTGACTGAAAATAGAATCGCAACGGTTCAAAGCGACTAAAGAAGATCAAGGAAATGTTACATGAATTTCCTAAGAAAGTCGAACTACGAAGCATTAATGTCATCACCATAGATTTTAACATGGACGACATCCCTGAACAAGGAAGAAACCCTGAAGAAGGGAAAGACATCAAAATGATAAATGCCACTAAAAAAGAGGTTATGTGTGAGGAACAAACCACCCCTGAAGAAGGGAGAGTTGTTGAAGAAACAGCCAGCTTGGAGGAACTGGACCCTCGCGTTATTAATTGCGAGCCTCAGATAGCACCTATGGAAGAACTCAAGAGCTTCCTAGTAGACCCACATGACCCCTCCAAACGCCTACAGGTCGGAAGAAACCTACTTGTAGAAGCTAAGAAGGAGCTGAAGAATTTCTTACTAACGAATCTCGATGTCTTCGCTTGGAAACATGGAGACATGGTTAGAATTGACCCAAAAGTCAGTTGTCATCCCTTGAACATTGACCCAAAGATCACGTCACACAGGCAAAAACGAAGAACTCTCAATCCAAAAAGATATGAAGCTCTCAAAGATGAAGTTAAGAAGCTAATCACGATGGATTCATCCAGGAGTCGGTATATCCAAAATGGGTCTCAAACCCGATCTTGGTAAAAAAAACACAACGGAAAGTGGAGGGCTTGTGTGGATTTCTCAAACTTGAACTAAGCATGTCCTAAGAACAACTTCCCACTTCCCAGAATAGTCCAACTTGTGGATTCAACTGCCGGGCACAAACTTCTTAGATTAATGGATGCATACTCTGAATACAACTAGATCCCAATGTTTCCAGCAGATGAAGAGTACACTTCCTTCATCATATACAAGGGTCTTTATTGCTACAAGGTCATGCCTTTCGGATTGAAAATGTCTCCTATCAAATACTCGTCAACATAATGTTCGTTGACTTGATTGGAAAAACTATAGAGGTCTATATGGATGACATGATGGTTAAGAGCTTAAGGGCAGGGGATCATGTTGAAAACCTTTAAAAAAAGGTTCCAAATTTCAACCAAAGAGGCATTGAAGCTAACCCTGAAAAATGTCAAAACTTTAATGGACATGAGGTCACCATAGAAACCAAAGGAGGTGCAGAGTCTCACCGGATGTGTGGCTACTTTAAACAGCTTCGTTTCAAAAGTAACGAACAAGTGCCTACCCTTCTTCAAAATTCTTAAAGGTGGAAATAAATTCCAATGGATAGAGTAATGCGAGTAAGCCTTCTAAGAGCTGAAGAAGCACTTGGGGCAAGGTCCCTTTCTTTACAAACATAAGGCCCACGAGCTACTTTAGTTGTATTTGGCGGTGATCACAAGTGTTATTAGCTCGGTTTTGATAAGAGAAGAGAATGATCATCAGCTGTATGTTTATTACATGAGCAAAGCACTCTTAGTAGCCATGGCTCACTATCTAGACATGGAGAAGTTGGCCATCTCTTTGGTGATAACCTCTCGAAAGCTGAGGCCATATTTCCAGGCTCACACAATTCATGTACTAACAAATTTCTCCGTTAAGCAAGTGCTACAGAAGCCCGATACTTCAAGTAGATTGCTAAAGTGGATGGTTGTGGAACTTGGTAAATTTGACATCATATTTAAACCAAGAGCTGTCGTCAAAGGGCAGGCCCTTGCAAACCTTGTGGTCGAGTTCACTCCTATTCTAGAAATAGAAGAGGGGATGAAATCCGCTAAACCCCCCCACATGGAGTCTCTCCATAGATGGGTCATCAGGAGACTAAGGATCAGGGGTAGGTGTGGTCCTTATCAACCCCGAGAGTCATAAGCTTACTTGTGTCGTGAGGTTTGGCTTCAAAGCAACCAACAATGCAGCAGAATTCGAGGCCCTACTCCCTAGCCTTAGACTGTCTAAAGAAATGCAAGCAAAGAGGATCATCATCAGTAGTGACTCCCAAATAGTAATGAGTCAGGTCCATAGCAATTTTTCAGCTAGAGATAAGTCCATGGCTGCGCATTTAAAAATGGTTATGGAATTCATTCCCTCTTTTGAAAGATTCAAATTGGTTATGTTCATACCGACGCCCTATCAAAATTGGCAAGCAATAGAGATTCTGAGTTGATCACTATGATGCCCATAGAAAATCTTTTCAGACCTTCTGCGGCCATTGGCAAAGTGGTAATGTGGGTCGAAGATACCCTCTTGTGGATGAAGCCAATCATATCATTTCCTAAGGACTGTGCACTACCCTTCGAAAAAGAGAAGTCCTAGAAGCTCAGAAGACGAGCTACCCATTCGTCCATCAGGACGATGTACTATACAAGCGAGGGTTTTCACTACCTTTACTTTGATGCATTAGAGGAGAACAAGCTAGCTATGTGCTCTGAAAATTCACGAAAGGGTATGAGGGAACCACATAGGATGGTGGTCGTTTGCACAAAAAGTGTTAAAACAAGGATATTATTGGCCCACCTTGAAAAAGGACGCGTAGCCATTTGTCAGAAAATGTGATAAGTGTCAACGCTTAGCAAATATCCAGAGGCAACCCTCCTAAAATTTAAGAGTTATTTCCAGTCCATGGTCATTTGTCAAATGGGGAATTAATCTTATTGTACCTCTTCCCAAAGGGAGAGGAAATTCAAACTTTGCAATTATTGCCATTGATTACTTCACTAAATGGGAGGAGGCCGAGCCACTTGCCAAGATTACTAAGGTCAACACTTCAGATTTTCTTTGGAAGAACATCATCTATAAGTTTGGGATCCCCCATTTAATCGTCTCAGACAATGGTCGACAGTTTGACAATAATAAGGTCATAAATTTATGTGAAGAGCTGGGTATCAAGAAATATTTTTCCTCCCCACATCACCCCAAGCAAATGGGCAAGTAGAAGTTGTCAACGAAACCATTAAATACACACTGAAAAAGAAGTTAGATACCTCAAAAGGAGCCTAGGTTGATGAACCACCTCAAGTTCTTTGGGATATCAGAACTACAAGCAGAACTGCTATCAGGGAGACTCTTGTCTCCCTGGCCTATGGGGCCGAGGCTATGAGCCTAGTAGAAGTAGGTCTACCATCCCCTCATCGAATCCACTTCAATGAAATATCTAATGAGGAGATGCGAAGATGTGAGCTCGACCTCTTTGAAGAAAGAATGGATGAATCTTAGGCCGATTTGGCTGTTTACCAATGAAAAATGACCAGATATTACAATGCAAAAGTGAAGAAGAGGCGTTTCGTTTAAACGAGTTGGTACTCTGAAGAGTACTTTTATCTTCCAAAAAAACTTGGCTCAAGGAATAGGTTCAGCCAGAAACCTACAAATCGAAAATAAAAGATAGAAATGCACAGCCTCATCCATGGAATGTAAAACATCTATGTAAATATTATCAATAATGATGTAAATACCCACTTTGTACAGTTTATGACTCGATGAATGTGACTTTTATCCTAGTGTTTGTGAAAATAAAATACCTCCCAAAAGGCAAAAACCCTAGAAGAAGCCTTTATATGGATGAACCGTTCTACGTAGAGAAGTGTGAGCACCTCGATGAAGGGCTGGATCCCCAAAAGAGATCACTTCCTACTCAACAAAAGTGATGCACACGTCCTTAACAACAAAAGTTGTAAAGGAAATCTCAACATGGGCGAACCGCTCAACCCCTTGCTCAGGAAACAAAGCACGCAATATAAAAAATTAAATCAACATAGCGTAAGTTCATATAAAATAAACAAGTGCCTCCTGTTGAAAAAGCTCAAAGGAGAAGCCTTAGCATGGGTGAACCACTCAACCCCATGCCTAGAGAAAAGAAAGGCAAGAGAACTACATACCATAGTGCAAATAGGGGTGGGCAAAAACCCGTCCAACCCAACCCAACCGGACCAGGTTGGGTTGGTTTTTGCCATTTTTTTCTTGGGTTGGGTTAGTTTGCAAGGTTAAGTTGGTCGGGTTGGGTCGGGTTGTGGGTTAACCCATCCAACCAGACAAAAATCACCCAACTCGACCCGCTAATTAAAAAACTTTGCCAAACTAAAACAAAATAAAAGTGAGAAACCCGGTCAAAAAAAAGTGAAAGACAAAAAAAAACCATAACATATCTTCCACCATCTCTCTCATGCGGCGGGCGTCGTCTCACCAAATCATCAACATTGGTTGTGATTTTGGATGAGATCTCTCTTCCAATACATCTCTTTAACGCAATATATTAATGTTGCTTTAAATTTAGTACTTTGATGACTTTAATGTTTGTTGATAGGTCGTCCCAACTCCCAACCTAACCCGACCAACCCAACCCAACCCGACCGACATTTGGTTGGGTTGGGTTGGGTTTCAATCTTTACATGGGTTGGTTGGGTTGAATTTATGTCAAACCGACCATGTTGGGTTGGGTATAGGTTGGGGAAAAACCGACCCAACCCAACCCACGTCCACCTCTAAGTGCAAATTACAAATTATAGGAAAAGTTTAAAGTAGGAGTCTGAAATGAGCAAGGGCTTCAGTTGATAAGCATTGAAAGTGCATAAGCTCAAACTTACAAAGGTGCCCGACCTCGTAACACTTAAACAAAATTATGATTTTGGAGCTTAACATGCATAAATTTGATGTTGCTTAAGTATTACATACGTGTTTGATCTTATAAATTTGATTATCTGTTTAAAAAAAGTCTGAAGTGATTAAAGAGCTTCAGTCGTTGGATGTATAGAAGTTATACCTAAGTTCGGAAGCTTGTTAAGAAGTATGACGTGCTAACACTTGTACAAAATTGCAAGTTTAATTCTGTTAATGAGATCTGTGGTGCATAAGTTTGTTGTAAGTCTAAAGTAGTTATAGATCCTCAATTTGATTGTTGAAGTATAATATGCATAAGTTCGACGTCATTATGAAGTTGATGTTGTTATGTGTCTGAAGTTATGAACTTAACATTACTTTAAGTTTGATTATACTTGATGACATGAGAATGATTCGAATCATATAGATAAGTACTTTAGCATACGTTGAGCAGAAGTAGTAAATACAAGTGCAGGGAAAATAATAAATTCATTCATGGAAAATTTACAAGGGGTGGGCCGAAGCCAATTATATAGAAAAATAAAGAAAACAAAATTAGAGACCTATGCTTTAAGAAGGTGGGGGAGGCAGAGCCACGAAATGAACAATAGCATTGGGAGCCACTTCTTCAGCAGCTTCTTTAGTTGCATTATTATCCAGCTCAATCACTTGGCTTCTCTCTGTCAGAGTATGAGGCTCAAGTTCCTTCCCCTCATCTAGAAAAGTCGACCTCAACTTTGAGGTGTCAACACTTTGAAGGTTTACCTCCAACCATTCAACCATATCTGTATAAGCATATCTCCGCCAATACTTCGTGAAGCTTTTATATACCTCAATTAAATGGAAGTTAGCAAGAAAACACTTCTTAGCGTTGGTGCCAGCAGACTGGGCCTCCTACCGCAGCCTTCACCTCTTCTGTTAGTCCAACCACTCTAGAGTTCAACTCTACCACTTCTCCTTTTAGAGCAACATTCTTTTTATATGCCTTCTCCAAAGCCTCAGCTGCCAGCCGTTGGTGGGCATTAGAAATATTTACCTGCTTCGTTAAAGAGGCCACTTCGCTTTGAGATAGATAGACCTCCATCTTCAGTTTCTTAATCTCTATCAAGGCAGAAGCTATCTTTAAGGACTCTTCTTCATTCTTTTTCTTCAAGGCCTCCACCTCAGCCTTGGCTTTGTTGACAGCTTCTTCGGCTTGGGATGCCTTATTGGCGAACTCTCGATTTTTAACTTGGAGGTTTTTAAAGAGGGCTTCAGCCTCTATGGCCACACCAAACGCCTTCCCCGTTTGACTTACCATCGTGGCGAAAGCGTTGAAGGCGTCACTGGTCTCCACGTACTTCTGCCACTTCTCTGTCCAATATTTGTGAAAAATTGTTGAAGCAGTCTGGACTTCGGGAAAGAGGAGTTGAAACACCTCTAGAGCTAGCTCATTGGCTCTCTTCTGCAAGGTAAGTTTTTTCTTTGGAGCCTCGGAGGTGATAGAGTTACTTATAGCTCTCACCTTCTTGGCAAGGTCCTGCCTCTGGGGTACCACAATAGATGGCCTCTTCTATCTTCCAGATGCTGCAGCAAACGACACTACCATCAACTTTTCCCCTACTGGGACCTCAGAGCGAGGAGGAGGAATATCGTTTGAGCTCCTCACCCCGGTGGTGGAGACTTTGAATTTCTTCTTGAGTTCATCTACCACAAATAGGGGTGGGCGTGGGTTGGGTTGGGTCACTTTTCCCAAACCCAACCCAACAAGGTCGGTTTGATATAATTTCAACCCAACCCAACCCAACCCAAATACATGTTGAAACCCAACCCAACCCAACCCAATCAAATGTCGGTCGGGTTGGGTTGGGTTGGTCGGTTTGGACAAAGTGTAATTTATTGCCATATATTTCAAATAAAATCAATATGTCATCCAAATAAGATTAATATTTAATACAACGTACAACCATTCGAATAAAGAGTCACCCAAATACAATTAATACAGCCATCCACTTTGTAAATATTGCATGTCAAAATTAATATAGTAAAATTATGGCAGCTGAGTAAACATTGCATCTCCATCCACTGCCTGCATCTTAAAAGAGCTGCCATCTTCAACTCAAAAGAACTGCCATCCAATGTTTGCAATCTCCAAATAAATCCCAACAAAAAATGCAGCTATTGTCTGTTGATTCTAAACTGCACAAGTAAACAGATAACATAAAATGAAAATGTTGGAAGCATGAGTAAACAAATTGTTCCCATGAAGGTAATTTTATAATTTTACTTGTTTTTTGTATCAGGACCCTTCTTTCTAACTAATGAAGGTGACAAATCTCAGTTCTTGATTAAAATTATCAGATTGTTTTACATATAAAGAGTTCCTGCCTAGTGCCTAACATATTCCCATTTCTTAGCTTCCATAGTACAAAACTTGATTCACTTCAATTAAAGAATTTCCATCCATTGTAAATTATACATGCATTACCATCTATTGAATTAGAAGCTTGATCTTGGGCATATACTTGCACACACTACTGTTATGATATGAATTAAAGCTGGTACTGGAATTCTTTGAATTCTAGAGGAGGATATTACCTGAGAATGCCAAGTTGTTGTTCAAATCTTTGATACCAAGGCAAGTTGTTGTGTCAAAACAGATAGTTTGAGGGATAACTAGGTTCCATTGTTCAAATCTTTGATCTCAGGCACCTGTTTTAAAACATATAGTCTGTTCATTGAAGCTGCTTCAGATATTCTGAAAACACATAGCATAACTCAGTGATTGTAGATATGCATAGTCCAAGTAAATAAATTATGAGAAGAAATGATTTTAGCAAGACTAGATACATAAATTTTTTTACTTACAAACACATCTCGAATAGCAATTATGACCAAGCTCAAAATATTAATATATAGCAAAAGCAATTCTGCAATACTAGAGCTCTGTTGTCTGCGGTATTCAGTGACCTATTAGCTTAAAAATTGTACAAGTCAATTGTACAAAAATAAGAGAACTGATGGAAACATTAAAATCATGAAATTATTGATTGATTAATATGCATACCTCAAAAGTAATTCTGCAATACTAGAGCTCTGTTCTGAAGTATTAAATGACCTATTAGCATAAAAACTGTACAAGTCAATTATACAAAAAATGATGGAAACATTAAAATCATGAAATTATTCATTGATTAATATGTCTACCTCAAAAGTAATTCTGCAACACTAGAGCTCTGTAGTCTGAAGTATTACGTGACCTCTTAGCATAAAGATGGTACAAGTCAGTTCTACAGAAATAAGAGAACTGATGGAAACATACAAATCATGAAATTATTGACTGATTAATATGCCTACCTCAAAAGTGAACTTGTAAAATGAATGAATCACTTAGCGTTGGGCTCTTGGTCATCTTCATTTGATTTTGAATTCATTGATTCTAAAAGTTGATCCATTTGGTTGTAATGTTCAACATCTTCCATGCAAAAACCATCCAAATTCGGAGAAGCCTTCAACCAATTTTGAGTGCATACTAAAACCTCGACCATTCTAGGACTTAAGGAACTACGGAAAGGATCAAGTATCCTTCCTCCAGTACTAAATGCACTTTCTGAAGCAACAGTTGAAACTTGAATTGCCAACACATCTTTGGCCAAATTGGATAAGACACCATACTTATTTCCATTCAACTTCCACCAATTTAGAACTTCGAAATCCTTGTTCTCTATGCTTTCACGAGCATCCAATAAGTATCGTTCAACATCATTTTTTATCTCAACCGAATCCTTCATTGCTTGTTTTTCCATAAATCTAGAAAGACGGGTATCACTAAGAGAAGAAGAACATCCTTTAGAAGTATTGACAGAACTTGCAGACTCCTCAGTTGATACTTGACTACTTACATGAATTCCATCATGACCCACATACCACTCATAAATTTCCATCAAATTGGCTTTCAAAGACTTCATCATGTTACAAACAACTTCCCCATCCATATACAAATCATTCAAACAATATTCAACATAATCCATTTTATATCTTGGATCTAGGATGGTAGCAAAAAGCAACAATTGATTCACATTTTCCATTCTACCCCAATACTTATCATACTTCTTCTTCATGTTAGACGCCATGTCACTCAATAAAAAATTTTCACTTAATCGCCATTCATCCAATTCAATTACGAGATTACAAATTTCATGAAGATAAGCACAAGCACTAACTTGCAATGAAGCACTAAAAGTCAAAGTCACGTTGAAGAAATTCTTAAGAAATTTAACAAACACGGATCCATTTTCCCAATCTAAATTTGATGGAGGTCCACCCCTCTTTCTACCACTATCATCTTCTCGAAAGTAATGCAAATACTGTGCATCCTCCTCTTCTAACCTATCAAAAGCTTTTTCAAATTTCAATGCAATTTCCAACATCAAATAGGTGGAATTCCACCTAGTTGGAACATCCAAAAACACAATAGACTTGCAATCAATCTTCTCTTTCCTTGTACACTCCTTCAATTTTTCATACCTAGCAGGAGAAGATTTCACATATTTGATTGCATTGCGAATATTCACAATGGAGTCGTGTGCTTCCCTCAGCCCTTCACCAACAATTAAATTGATTATATGTGCACAACATCGCAAGTGCAAATATTTCCCATTTAGAACACATCCATCACTACCCCAAGCAACTAACTTTCGCCTAAGATAAGAAATGGATGTGTCATTAGAGCTTGCATTATCAACAGTGATTGCAAAAACTTTCTCAATCCCCCAATCATGCAAACAAGTCTCAATCATTTTTCCAATTGTTTCTCCCTTATGATTTGAAACAACACAAAAACTCAAAATACGCTTATTAAGCATCCAATCAGAATCAATGTAGTGTGCAGTAAGAGACATGTAATTAACATTCTGAATTGAAGTCCAAGTATCGGTTGTAAGGGAAACCCTTTGACGGTGAAAAGAAAAAGCATCTCTCAATTTCAATTTTTCATCCAAATATAACTGATAAATGTCTCTAACGAGAGTCCTACGAGATGGAGCCCTAAATTGAGGACATGCTACACTACAAAAGAGCCTAAAACCACGAGCTTCAACAAACTTAAAAGGCAATTCATCCAAAACTATCATTTTAGCACATGCAACACTACACTCTTCCTTGCTTTGTCCCACAGCAATAAGATTACTCTCTCCACCCTCGTTATTGTTCACAAATGATAAGATTTTCTGCTTCTTATCCACCAATCTACCTGGATACTTCTTACAATGATTTGTCAAATGATTACCCAATGTACTAGTTCCACACTTCTTAGTGTCACAAGCATAATCTACTCCACAATAATTACACTTACATCTAACATTTGGATCATTCTTTGGGCCCAATAGAGTGAAGTGATCCCAAACATAAGAAGATAATCTACTAGATTTCCGTTTACCCCTAGTTGATGGTGCACGTGGAGGAAGACCAAATCGCAAATCTGTGCCATTTGATTGAGTCTGTGTGCCACGTTCTTCACATACATCCATATCTACTAACATATCCCACAAAAAATATGAATACACCATATTAAATTTCAATTATGAATGCATTACAAGGAAGAAAGAATATTGCACCTGGGCCCATTTCCTCACTGATTTTATCATCATCAGTCATTTTAATCGATTGAGATTTTGACCATAAGTTAGAAGACGCCTCTCTAATCTATCAGTACAAAACAGACTGCAACTTAGCAACTTCATGACAAAAATGTAGAATAAAATCTAATGAAATCCAATGTGGCTAACCATAATTTTTTTCCTTTCTATATAATAAGTTCTAGAAAAAACGATTATTTACTATTTTTTATACATTTTTGCAGTACCCATTAGCTTACATTAAATACAAAAGACTTGCTTCACAGCTCTAATCTCCCTGGATTACTTGCAGAATTCCAAAAAAAATGATCAAACTTCAATTGTACCCACATTTTTAGGATAAAAACTAATGAAATCCTGATCCTATTTATAGGATAAAAGTACAGACTGAAACTTAGCATTAACAGTCAAGAATGGACAATGACAATAGCAAAGGCTCCTTTGGTGCACACAAAGAAAAAAAAAACTGTCATTTAATGAAAAGTTGAGGCTATTTTATGAAATCAATAAAACATGTTGGCTAATAAAACTGGAAAGTGCAATCAATGGTAATTCATTGATTGATTTCAGAGATTGGTCTCTTAAAATGGCAAAATCCTTTGTCGTTTCATTCTTCTTCCATTCTCCTAGACATACAGATTTGTCAAATTGAACCAAAATAAAATCTGGAGAAAAATGTGAGAAGTTCGGTGAGCAGATTTGTCGATGAAAAGAAACAACCGGCCAGTACACTTCTAATTTTTTTTGCTATGGCTACAGCCACATTGGCAGACCAAGAACAAAGGTTATTCAATATTTAACCCTTTCTTGGAGTACATGTAGCCCATTTTATTAAAAAAAAACTGAAATTTATAATCAAATCAAATGAAACTCACCTATAGTCTATAGATTTGGATTTGTAGATATAAAATAAATGAATGGGGATGCGGCAGAAATTGAAAGAGTAGAGATGAAAATCTTAGCATATGGTGGCTGGTTTATATAATGTTTGGGTTTTCATTCACTACTGGGCCGTATCCAACTTCATCGTCACTCTAAACGTGCATAAATAACAGGGGCTGAATACATAAATAAGTTCATGACCTCAAAAGGGAATAAACTGAATAACTATATAAAAGAACATAAGACTCAAATACAAAATGACAACCATGTTACTAAAAAAATACAAGCTTCTGCACGATTTCACACGGTAATATAATATAATACGTTATTAATAATTAATCTATTTAATACGCAGAACCGGCTGAACGCATACAACTATACAGTACCTATCTCAAGAAATAAAGTTGCTTGGCTGAGATTTGGCAAAGCTGGCATATGGAAATGGCCGCCCTCTTTCAGGCTCTTCTTCTCCTCCTTAGTCTTTACTCTTTCAGGTTCTTGTTAAAGAATCAAAAAAATCAAATAAGAAAAATAGATTTGTGTGAATCTTGAACTGAATCTGGTAAGTGGTAGACTAGACTTACCTTTGAGTCGATCAAAACCCACACCACAAGTTGAGAGAAAATGGCCGGACGCCTGGACGGGAGACTGAGAGAATCTTTTACTCTTTTGGGCTATGCGGCGGGGCTCGGGAGGGATGGAGACAGAGTGAAGAAAGAAAAGACCTATTGAAATTCTATGGCTTATGTAGTTCTTTACCTTTGGCTTTTATATTTAGGTTTTTTTTCCCCTCGGGTCGGGTCGGTGTGGGTTATACCGGTTCGTATTTTCTTAACCCATTACCCGACCCAACCCGACCCGGTAGCGTAACCCAATACCCGAAAACCGCCTAAAAACACTAAAAACCCAACCCAAACCGGTTGGGTCGGGTCGGGCCGGTCGGTTTTCGTGGGTTGGCTTGGGTTTTGCCCACCCCTAACCACAAACCTTTTCCCCTTGTCTACCTGGAGAGGTCGCCTCTCATCTTCTTTAGCTGCCTCCTAGCAGATTTTGTCAATTTTGTCCCTCACTTGTTTGGCCACCACAAATGAGGGCTTCAGACCTTTCTTGCCCGAGGTGGAGGTAGTTGTAAGTATGGTGGCCATGTCCGGGATGAGATGCCTCATTTTCTCGAAGTTTTCTGCAAGAAAAAGAACAAGGTCATACACAAGTAAAAGTAGGAAAGCTTAGATAAAAGTTAAGTATAAGGATAAGGTTATACCTATCTTGGCCATCGGACATAAATCTTCAAATAGTCGTCTAGAGAAGGATTAAACGATCAAAATTGTGAGACGGGGAGGGTTGGCGGTAGATATCCATCAAAGTCTCCAGTCACTCTTACTTAGGTCGAAACGTTCAACCAACCCTGCAAGGCAACAGTAAAATGTTAATTATCAGATTCAATCTATTAGTGTAAAGGAAAAAGCAAAAAAGACACTAACTAGGTTTATGGTAAGAGGTTGGGACTTTAAATGAGGCACGATGTCCCCCTTACACTTCTGCTACTTTCCTCTGACCCAGAATCATGTCTCCTTCCATCGTTTGATGAAGGAGGGTAAGCCTAGGAAAAAGGGAGAGTGTACCCCCCACAGTCACAAGGAGTACCATCCTCTTGAATGCCCCTTTTCTAATGATTGAGGTTGGAAAATAGTTTGAAAAACGTGAAAGGACATATCCTCACCCATGGAAGTTTCCTTCCACAAGAAGTATGCTCCCACAAGTTGGGCCCAAGCATTGGGACAAGTTGGGTGTAAATGGATGTAAAGGCAAGAGAAGCCCAGCCTTTAAGAAAAACTCGCTAATGGCGACGTAACCCTTCCTCGAGTAGTAGACTCGCTCATTAAGAGTCGGAGAAGAGGAGTTCTATGTCATAAGGAATCCTATAGTTTTCCCTAAGGTTCACAAAGTGGGTTGGATCTATAGGTCTGATTTTGGCTGCCCCCCACTTTATGTCAATGTTTTTCCTACCTCCCAGATGGAAGCATACTACGCCAGCCTCTATGGCCTTAACAAGGTTGCAGTGATGGTGATTTCAACTCCCATTTCATTGGTCAATTCACTCAAATCCACGTTCCCCCCAACAGACGTAGAAGAGGCCATTGACTAAAGATTTTCTCAAAGATAAAAAGTTTACAAAAAACACTTACGAGGTTTTTGATTAAGGTGTTGTAGGAAAAACTGCCAGAAAGTAACAAGGATGTTGAGAAAAGCAAGAAGAAAAGAAAACAAACTTGAGAATTAAAAAGAATTTGAAGATTCTTGAGAAAACTTGGAGAAAATCCGAAGTTTGTTTGAAGAAAGTTAAGGCTGAAATCGTGAAAATGCAAAGAAATTTTGACCAAAGATCTGTGCCTTTTATAGACAGAAGCTCTTAATCCTAGTCGTTGGATGTCGATCTGGGTCATCTGACCGTTCACTTGGAGTTTAAATCTAATCCACCCAAACATGTCTACCTCTTTGTCTTCTACGACTCAGATCAGGGCATCTGAGTCACGCGACCTCATGAGAATAAAATTCGTAAAACATGTGGGAGATAGCCATCATTACACACTAAATGCAGTGAGGTTGTGTGTGTGGGAAGTTGAATCGCCTCAGCTGTCTTTTCTTGAAAAAGTACCACGACAGCAAATAATTAGGGCGCAATAATTCAGGATGCCTCGTATTCGTCAAATCATGTTAAAGCCCAATCTCCTCATAATTATCAATTCTAAAGCAGTCCCACTCCTCTCCAACTAGTTTAGATATAGCTTTGGATGTGTCAACGCACTTCGGACAATGTAACCTCAAAGTCACCATGCTTTGGTGATTCTTTCCTGAATCATTTTAGAAGTAGACAACTTCGGCAACACAACATAAGGAGGTTTGTACAGCTCAGGTACATTATTGTGGTGTGGTGAAAATCACATCCATATTGAAGTTTTTTACATACATTCTAGTCCATGCATTACATAAATAATTATGCCTAGATTTGGGGGACTATTGTTACGTCTTACCACTAAGGCTTAAAATCAAGGTGCCACGTAACAATCCACGTTGACCGAAAAGTTGGAAGAAAAGCCAACAAGGACCCAAGTGGTCAAACACAAAAATAAGGGATTTGCCGAAGCTTATACCGAGGTACCGTCTCAACAGACGAAGTGCCGTAACTTGGGTTGAAACACTACCTAGGGAAACAAAGAAAGAGGCTGAAGCTCTCCATTTAGAAGACCAACATAAAGACCCTCCGAGTTACAACACCTTTGCAGATCTCTTTGAAGTGACTAATGTAACGCTACTAATAAAGATTGTCAGGTGTGTCAGCATATTCCATAGGTCGACTGAACCCTTATCGGTATATTAATTATGCGAATAGACAGTGATGTGAAGACTCAGTTAAGGAGATGAGGTCATGTGGTTCTGATCCAACGGACACCACGTCGGCCAAAGCAGTATATATATGTTCTCTTTGTAACTTAGAATGGGATGGAAATCTGAAAGTTGAAATCTTGTATTATTGATTATTGAAGTGAATGAATAATACAATCAAACACTTGAGCGACCATCTTCTTTTCTAACATGTTTCTACTAGATACAAATCATAACGTGTGATCTAATGCTTATGAATGCACGTCTTCTATCCTCCCACATATTCCTATTGAGTTTTTAATTGAAAAGATTGGTTCTCGATAGGTGATCGTTGTTAACACAATCATCCTCGTTACACCCGCTAAAGTTCGAACACTTTTGTCTCTCGTCGTAGAGCATCTCCCGCGTTCACGTCCTCATTTCTTATCGTTTCGCCAGTAGAAACGCGCCGAAACTTGCTTGACGTGGCGAGAGTGGGCCTGACATTTGTCGGCTCATTTTTTTGGGATCAACAAGCTCTTCAAAACTAAAAAAAAGTGAACAATGATAAGTTTTTTGCAGTAAGGGCTAACTCCATTTAAAACATGAAGAATGAGACGGTTGTTGGGAATTTGAGAGCCCAACATAACAATTTCTTGTGCCAAGTTGTGGGTAGAAGCAAGATAGCCGGATATAGATGGATTATTGCACGTAAGGGTTGCCAATTGTCATGTCAGTCCATAATGCGCAAAGATGAGGCATTAGTGTAGTTCTTTGTGAGTCTATTCCAAGCCTCTGCACAAGTCTTCACTTGATTAGTGAGAGCACCTTATGGAAAGTGATGACAGATACAAGAAGAAGTTTGTCTTCTTGTTTCCAAATAACAAATTCATGATTTGGAAAATTGGGACCTTCTGATGATCTATAAATGAATACCCGAATAAACCATAAATAACTGGCATCTTGCTTTCCGCTCAAGACAATTTGAAGGAGACTAGTCTAATTGGGATTTGACCATAACTAAAAGCTATCCGCGTGGTTTGGTGAATAGGCGATAATAGCGATTGTAGTTTTCATTGAAATAAAATAATATTGAAATTGGGGAATGATTTTATGTATTTCATTGAACAATAAAAGAGAGGACAAGAAAGAATTATGGAGATTCATCTTGTTTCTTCACAATTATATAACCAACCTGAAATCAAACAATTAAATTGTAACTAAAATACAAAAAAAAAAAAAAAAAAAAAAAACTTCAATTTTAGTTTTTTTTTTTTCAGAATCAAAATTTTAACTAGTAATAGTTTTCATAAACACAAATAAATCACTATGAATATCTAAGCAAATGTGGCCAATAGCAAACGTGAACCTCGTTACACAGACGGGCTATAACCGTGCAATTATTAATCAGACATCGTACAACGGGCCATGGCAAACAACAGGCAAAATACGGATATTCACATGGGGTGGTACCATGTGAATTAAATATTGCCAAAAAGGTGCCACCTAGTTGTGTGTGTATTCTGCGTAGTTTTTTTTTTTTTTTTTTTTTCTTTTTCTGTACGCTCTCCGCGAACAAACCTTCTTGTAATACTGTATCCTTCTATCAACAGTTTCTCCATCCTTTTCTTTCCATCCTTTTCACAACCTTTGATTACGTATAAATAGAGTCAAAGGGAAAAGGGTTAGGATTTCCTTGTTTTTACGCACTCTCCTTTCCACTCCTCCGTGTCAGTTTGTGTTTTCTGATACACTGGATACCAAAGCAAGCCATAATTTTCACTATTAATTGAAATAAAAAGAACTCCAATGGTGATTGCAAATATGAGTTATGGTGGCACGGTTTCGAGTGCCTTAACAAATAAGCACAGTCGGAAATGGGCATTTTCCTCGAGCCATTCAAGAGAATTTCGCGGTTTTCTTGCGAGAGGGACGAGAAATGTGAAGGTTGGTGTTGGGCGTTGTTCTCTGTCCTTGGACAATACAAGAGGGTTTTTGAGTTCATCAATTATCCGTCATAGGAAGCCTATATTTTCGAGGTTCGACACTCGGTTGAATTCAGACAGAGGCGTGCAATCCTATAATTTTGAGGAGAGTTCTGTCATCGAAGAAGAAAGTCTTCCCGAAAACTTGAGTCTACTTAAGTAAGACACCCTTCTTCCATCTCCTTTTGTTGTAATAAGTAAAAATGATAAGATATCTTAGTTTTTTGGTGTTTATAGTATTCAGTTTCCAATGATAATACACATTTTCGCTATATCCTTTGTTTCATCCTATTATCTTTAATATGTACCATGACTAGTGTGAATGTTAATGCAAATGAAGTTAGCAGCTCGAAATTTGAATTCTGAGTTATGATGCATACATTTGAGTGATACTGCACGATAGGGTACTCAAATACAGAGTATCTACCATGGTGTAAAATGATCGAAGGTACATATTAAGATTTTAGCAGTTCTGAGGAATGATATTTTAACCTTAGCCGGAGTGTTATATTACTAATTTTCACTTAATCTTTAGATAAAACTGGGAAGCTAGATTTTTTAAAGTGTGGATAGGGCTACTTTGAGCATCAATTAGAAGTTCTAAGCCAATTTACTTATGGCAGATGCAGCTACATTTTCAATATTTGATGCAGACCTTGTTAAGGAATCTCTCAGTTTTTTCGGTGTGTAATTTCTTTGTATTAGCTAACACTGATGATTTTTGGTGAGCAGCGATTATGTAGTAACTGTTTCTGTTGTTATTATCGGAACTTCTCTATCAGATGTTAATAAGCTATAGTAACTGAACAATATGTTTATTTCATTCAGTGAGTTGTCTTTGGAAATTGAGTGCTTCATTCAATTTTACTGCTTACTGTTTATTTCATTCAGCGAGTTGAATGGGACTGTTTCATCTGGAATCGATGAAAGTAATAGCAAGTTGACAGAAGTTCCTGCTAGTACATCTCAATCGAAAGAAGCTATCCATGAGCTTATAATGCTGTCTTTACCAGCATTTGCTGGGCAGGCCATTGAACCACTCGTACAATTGATGGAGACTGCATTTATTGGCCGTCTGGGTAAGGTGGATTCTCTGTTATTTACATGATGTATGATCTGTGAACTTGTGCTGATATGTTATTTTCCTTTAACGTTACTGCCATACTGGTAATAAAGAATTTTTTTTTGTCATTATTTACATTTTTTTATTATAGGTGAACCTTAAATAACCTTTTTTTGGAGATCATATAATGTTTTTGGCTGTTGACAGACAAGTCTGGTACTACAGTGTCTTGTATTTGAAAGTACAGTGATGGGGATAACTTCATAAACCTTGGTGCTTGTTGCATCACCAGTTATAATATAATGACCAGGAGTGCCGCAAGCTGAGACCTGATATTTGGTTTCTTTGTCATGATTGTAGTGTTATCTTGGGGATGTAAACCCCCCCCCGGGACCCTTCCGCTTACCTAGATATAACGTACAGAAATAGATTGAATGTACTAAACAACATTGGTTACCATATATAAACTAAACCTTTCTCAGATTTCATAAATCATAACTCTTAAAAACATGGTTTTGTGTTTTCATTCTTATTTCAAATGTTGGAGCTTGCTGCTACTGAATCAGATGTTCAATTTGGTTATTTTTTCCCATTCACATGGTCATTGTTTTCGATTTTCGATTTTCCATTTATAGGTTCTGTGGAGTTGGCTTCTGCTGGTGTCTCTATATCACTCTTTAATATAATCTCAAAACTATTTAATATTCCTCTCCTTAGTGTTGCTACTTCATTTGTGGCTGAGGACGTTTCAAAGAATGCAAGAAGATTATCTGCGGCAGGTACACTTGAATTTGTAGCTTGAATAGCCCTTAAATTGTTGAGCATGCAATTTCATTTGATGATCATTGTTAGATTTTTTACAATCTTTACATTCTTTTGGTGTCGTTTTACAGATGAAGAGGAAGGTGCCCATGGAAAATCTTTCACACTTTCCACGGAAAGACTGCAGCTATCTTCTGTATCCACAGCCTTACTACTAGCTGCTGGCATTGGCATCTTTGAGGCTATGGCCCTGTCTTTAGGATCTGGACAGCTTCTCAGTTTGATGAGCATACCACGGGTATGCATCTACTTGAATATTGAAATTCCAAAACCTTCCCTGTTTCCTTCAATCTGGTCCTACTAATCAGAATTATTATTCTGTCACATGCACAGTCACAGACTAAAAGAGATGTGCTTATGTGTATCACTGTCATGTATGCAAATAATGTTTTGCATTGACGTTTTTTCTACAGGCTTCTTCTATGCGTGCTCCAGCACAACGATTTCTTATTCTGAGGTCTATTGGTGCTCCAGCATTTGTTGTATCTTTGGCTCTTCAAGGCATTTTTCGTGGTTTTAAGGATACTAAGACGCCTGTGTATTGTTTAGGCAAGTACCAAAGGTTTAATTGCCTAAAGATTGTACATTAAGCAGTCATTTTCCCAATAATTTATTGAAAAACTGAGTAAACGTGTATTGGATTGAAAGGCATAACTCCTCTTGTTCTTATTTCCTACCTCATTTTGTCTTACTTCCTTGAGCTCATATGTGTTTCTCTGTAGTCAAAAGTAAAATGAACCTTTGCGTGTGTTTATGCAGTCCCAACGACAGGTGTTCTTTGTTTTTTTCTCTTTTGCAAATTGATAACAAAGAACAATTGAAATAGGTTAATCATTTATCACAAATTGCTTTCCACTACATCTAGCAATGAAGTGTAGTAGTGAAAAAGGATTCATACCAAAATTTATTTGGAACAAGGTTTAGTTTGTTGATGTTGTCGTCAATGTTTCTGATATTAGTCACCATGTTATGTCTATAATTATATTTCATTTCTTACGTTGTAAGTATAGAATAGGGGCTGTAATTAGGAGATTTGACAGGGGATTTTTGGACTGTAGAAGTGCTGTAATTAGGAGATTTGACATAAGATGTTTAGGCTGTCATTATGGAAACAACTCCTATATAATGAGAAGAAACCCTCGATTGAGAGTCATCGAGACAAATCTGATAGTCATATCATCTATGAAAAATTTCCAAAAGGCCTTTTTGTTCTAATTTGACTCATTTTTTGCGAGCTTTCTAATAATACATCTTGGTTCCCACTTATAATAAACTGATAAGTAGCAACTGTAAGGAATAAAGTGATTATGACAAATGAACAGCAGCAATGTATTGATGGAAATAAAGATGATTACAGTAATGAAAAGAGAGCTTCAATAGCCTTTCGAGAGGGCCATCACTCTCCTATTGCTACTACTTGTTAACTTTTGCCTCCTACTACATTCATTCTCCTCTCTATTTATAAATGACCTGTAACTACTTTGCCTACCTAAGCTACCCAACTAACAAAATTTGTTACATTCAGCTGCTTCTCCGCTCTTCCTGGCCCTTCTAAAATATGTGAACTTAATTGGTGGCTTATCATAAACTTCAACAGCATTAATTATCCACTGTAATAATTTCTGCTATGTTTCTACTGATTATGTTCATACGGTAATTATCTACACGAACTTTATATTTCTCTGTATATTATACTTTTTGCTAATTGCGCTGTTTCTCACTGCAGGCTTTGGAAATTTTACGGCTATATTTCTATTCCCTTTACTTATATATTATTGTCAATTGGGTGTTTCTGGAGCTGCCATTTCTACAGTTATATCACAGTGCGGCTCCTTTTCTCATTGGTCTCTTCAATACATTTTGTATTCATTTATGTTGTGACCGTCCTCTGTTTTAATCCTAATTTTTCTTGTTCTTGGTTTTACTTGAATATTTAGTTTAATTCCATGGTCCTTGCATACAGATACATAGTCGCTTTTGCAATGATCTGGTGTCTGAGTAAGAGAGTGGTGTTATTGCCTCCGAAACTCGGAAACCTGCAATTTGGTGGTTATCTAAAATCAGGTGACTTGTGTATGTTGGTCAAAGTAGTTAATATATTTATTGTTAAGTTTCTATAGTGGAACATTTTATCTGCTAGCATTTTCTTGGTTAATTTTGAGAGGAATGGACTGTATACATTGTCATGGATTTATTCTTATGAGTGGCTACCGACCCAGAAACTATTCTAATGCTTGACTGCTGTAGCATGACAGGCCTTTTGAGAATGATTCTGAACCTTACCCATTTAAAATAAACACACGCATTCACCAAGATAGAAGGCAGCATGCATAAAATTAGGATTTATTGCTATACTTGATTCACTTTTTGTCTCGAGCCCCAGATTGAATTTCAACAGATCTTTTTTATATGTGAAACTTCAACTTACTGAAATTGATTTTCAAGATTTATCCTCATTTACCTACAGTTTACTGAATTCATCCATTGACTTGACACATGCTCGTATGACTTAGCACTGCTAACAGCCTTGAAACTCTACCTACATTATTACCTAATGATCCGAATTCTTCTGTATTCAGAACCATTAGCATCAAAAATTTTAAACAGCTATAAGGGTAGGGTTATAAATATAAAAGGAAAACAACTTTAAGGGTAGCGTTATTAATATAACAGGTTACTGTATGCACCTAGTCACTAGGTCCAAAAATTATGCACTTAGCATCCTTAGTACAAAATTAGTGAGATCCCTTTGTTAAACCATTGTGCTACCTTGCATACGTGTTCTTTTTCTTTACTATTAAATGCATTTTACACATTTTCACCCTCTGAAGGAAATAATGTGTGGTTGAAAGGTATAGCCAGTACTTCTTCCATGTTATTGGAATTGAATATCAATTGTTGAAATGATTGTTCTAAGATAAGTGTGAAGAATATTATAAATTGTATATAATAAACTTGTTTCTATTACAAAGTAAAATACCCTATTTATAGGGTTACAAATAGCTGTAAAAGGAAATAAACATAAAAGGAAACTATACAATCTAAGGAAACTATACAATTTAGGAAACTTTAATTAAGCATATAATTAAGCTAATTTGTATAACACTCCCCCTCAAGTTGGAGCATAGATATTAATCATGCCCAACTTGTTACAAAGATAATCAACCCGAACCCCATTTAGAGCTTTTGTAAAAATATCCCTTAATTGTTCTCCAATCTTCACATACCCTGTAGAAATCAAACCTTGCTGAATTTTCTCCCGAACAAAATGACAATCAATTTCAATGTGCTTAGTTCGCTCATGAAACACAGGATTGGATGCAATATGAAGGGCAGCTTGGTTATCACACCACACTTTTGCTGGAACTGCAGTTTTGAGACCTATTTCTGGTAAGAGCTGATATATCCACATTATCTCACACACAGACTGTGCCATAGCCCTATATTCTGACTCTGCACTCGATCGTGACACAGCGTTCTGCTTCTTACTCTTCCATGAGACCAAATTTCCTCCAACGAAAACACAATAACCTGATGTGGACCTTCTATCGATTTTGGAACCTGCCCAATCTGCATCTGAAAAACATTCAATATGAGTGTGCCCATGATTTGAATACAAGATACCACGTCCGGGTGCTCCTTTCAAATAACACAAAATATGTTCTAACGCTGCCCAATGATGAACTGTTGGAGATGACAGAAACTGACTAACAATACTAACAGAATATGCAATATCTGGACGAGTCACTGTAAGATAATTAAGCTTTCCAACCAATCTTCTATATCTCTCAGGATCTTCAATTAGTTCTCCATCTCCTGTAAGATGCATGTTTGGAGTCATTGGAGCACTACAAGGCTTTGCCCCCAATTTTCCTATCTCAGTTAACAAGTCAAGGACATATTTTCTCTGAGATAAAAAGATACCTTTTTTACTTCTTGTGACTTCAACACCCAAGAAATACTTTAGCATCCCTAAGTCTTTTGTGTGAAACTGAGTATGAAGAAAAGCCTTAAGAGATGAGATTCCCGTAGCATCACTTCCAGTAATGACAATGTCATCCACGTACACAACTAAAAGAATGATACCAGCTTTCGATTGTTTGTAGAACACGGAATGGTCGGACTTGCTTTTCATCATACCAAACGTTTCAACAGCCTGACTAAATTTTCCAAACCAAGCACGAGGACTTTGTTTTAAACCATACAGAGATTTTCGAAGGCGACAAACTCGCCCAGACTCTCCCTGAGCAACAAAACCAGGAGGTTGCTCCATATACACCTCCTCCTGAAGATCACCATGAAGAAAAGCATTTTTGATATCAAGTTGATGCAAAGGCCAATGATGAGTAGCTGCCATAGAAATAAACAACCGAACAGATGTCAGTTTAGCGACAGGAGAAAAAGTGTCAGAATAGTCCACTCCATAGGTTTGAGCATATCCCTTAGCGACAAGACGGGCTTTCAAACGAGCAACCGACCCATCCGGATTTACCTTAACTGTGAACACCCATTTGCATCCTATAGCCCGTTTCCCTGAAGGTAAATCGACCAAGTCCCAAGTACCATTGTCATCTAAAGCATTCATTTCCTCTATCATTGCATGATGCCAACCAGGATGAGATATGACCTCATGAACAGTTTTAGAAATAGAAATAAAATCAAGAGATGCAATAAAGGAACAAGAGGATGACGACAAGCAATGATAAGAAACAAAAGAAGAAATAGGATAAGTACATTGGCGTTTACCTTTGCGTAACGCAATAGGAAGATCATCGCTCGGGACTGGATCTGATAACGAAGAAGCAGGTGCAGGACATGAATCAAGAGCTTTGTGCCTGGAGTAGACGTGAATAATAGGAGGCTTGACAGGAGCTGGTTCTGAGACAAATTCGGAGGATGTGATAGAATAGACTAACAAATCATCATCCTCCCCCTGACGTGCGGGAGGTGGAGAAGACGGAAAATATGGGGTGTTTTCCATGAAAGTAACATCAATTGAGACAAGATATTTGTTAAGACTGAGACAATAACATCTATAACCTTTCTGAAGACGAGAATAACCAAGGAAAACACACTTCAGAGACTTGGGATCCAATTTTGTAAGATGCGGACGAACATCCCGAACAAAACAAGTGCTACCAAATATTCTAGGATCAACAGGAAACAATGTCTTCTTAGGAAAAAGGATTTTGTAAGGGACCTCACCACGAAGAACAGATGATGGCATGCGATTAATTAGAAAACACGCGGTAGAAACTGCATCGGCCCAAAAGGATTTAGGAACATTCATTTGAAATAATAGAGCTCGTGCAGTTTCAAGAAGATGTCTGTTCTTACGTTCTGTCACTCCATTTTGAGATGGAGTATCAACACAAGAAGTTTCATGAAGCATGCCATTCTGAACCATATAAGATTGAAATAAAGCAGATGTATATTCCTTGGCATTATCGCTTCGCAAAGTACGGATCGAAACATTAAATTGAGTTTTAATCTCAGCACAAAATGCACAAAAAAGAGAAAACAACTCAGAACAACTTCTCATTAAATATAACCAAGTGACACGAGAATAATCATCCACAAAAGTAACAAAATACTTAAATCCAGGTTTAGACAAAATAGGGCACGAACCCCAAACATCAGAATGAACTAATTCGAAAGGAACACTAGCACGTTTATTGACTCTAGGACTCGAACTAAGACGATGGTGTTTTGCAAATTGACACGACTCACAATCTAATGAAGACACTTTACTAAACTGTGGACAAAGTTTCTTAAGCAAAGGAAGAGATGGATGACCCAATCTACAATGTGCTTCGAATGGAGACATTACACCCGAGCAAGCAACAGACTTAGGTATTGATGTGTTAAGAATGTAGAGGCCTCCAGACTCATGCCCTTTACCAATAATCTTCTTCGTCATAAGATCCTGAAATAAGCAATGATCAGGAAAAAATGGGATGCAACAGTTAAGATTACGAGTAAGCTGGCTTACAGAGATCAAATTAAATGATAAATTAGGTAAATGTAAGACAGACGACAGAGGAAGTAAAGGGGTAGGAGTAATCGTGCCAGACCCACGAACACAAGATGGTGACCCATCGGCTAGAGTAACGGTAGAAGTGGAAGTGTGGGACCGAAAAGTAGAAAAGAGACCCGAATTACCTGTCATATGATCTGTGGCACCAGAATCAATGACCCATTTGGAGGATGAGGAAAGAAGGCACGCATTTGGTTTACTGAATCAGCAATAGCAGTGACAGAAGGAGATGAGTACTTTAGTGATTCTTGATACTGTGAGAACTTGGCAAATTCATCTGCAGAGATAAGAACTGATTTCTCATAATTATCATTAGTGGATGCAACATGGGCCGAGTGAGCTTTCTGATTCCTGTACTGAAGCTTTCTACAATCACGTTTCGTATGTCCTGGCTTGTGACAATAATAGCACACAATTCCTCCAGAATCATGTGGCCGAGTTTCAAGCCCTTGTGAGCCTCCTCCTTTGTTTCCACTCTGATTGGTTGATCGTCCAGGCCCATAATTATTATTTCGACTTACCAAAGCACCATTGAGTTGAACCGGCGGAGTACCTTCTGTGCGGAGTACTCGACTAAATACTTCATGTAAGGAGGATATCTCAGAACCAGAAAGAACCTGTGACTTAGCAGTCTCAAAGTCAGAGGGAAGGCCAGCAAGGAAACTCATGATAGCCATTTTCTCTCGTTGGCGTTGCTGAACCTTCACATCAGGGCTAAATGGCAATAACATATTAAGCTCCTCATAAGTCTTCTTAAATGCCATAAAATAATTTGTAAGGGACTGATCTTGTTTTTCTGCACGGTAAAATGTTTTGCACACCTCATACATACGAGAAATGTTCCCTTTACCAGAATACAAGAAATCCAAATAATCCATCAACTCTTTAACAAATTCACATTGATTGATCAAGCCAATTACCTCACTATCAATAGAGTTCCGAATTTGCAGGAATAAGCGAGCATCCTCTCTAAGCCAAGTCTGCTTTGAATCATCTATAGGAGGATCGTCAGTCAAGTGAGTATCTTTGTCGATACTCCGTAGATAAAGGCGAACGGTTTTGCTCCAATCCAAATAATTCAAGCCATTCAGCTTATGGTCCATAATTTTAGACATCACCGGAATCACATTAGACATGCTGCCAATATTTAATCAATGTTGTATGATTTTGGCTCCAAGACTTCCTATATATTAATTATTCCAATCAGTTGTCATCCAGAGTATCAAATAGTTTACACTCTCCTAGATGTTTTACTTACTATCAATTTTCTTCTCTGTCGCAACTCGCAATCAATGTGCTATGGATATCTCTCCTAATACATGCCTTAATTTTTAACATAATAATGTTTTTGGCCTGTTAGGTGGTTTTCTTATTGGGAGGACTCTTGCTGTCCTTCTGACACTGACACTTGGTACTGCAATGGCTGCTCGTCAGGGTCCTGTAGCAATGGCTGCTCACCAAATATGTGTACAAGTCTGGCTGGCTGTATCCCTTCTCACAGATGCACTTGGTACATCCGCTCAGGTGATTTTTTTCTTTTCTTTTTCTTTTTCATTTTGTTATTTTTCTATTGCTATGGTTGTCTTTGTTCTTTTACTTGTCAATTCATCTGCTTCTCTATATATTTTTCTTTTCATTTCTTTGGTCTTCTCCTTTCGATTTACAC
The DNA here is from genome assembly GCA_019097785.1 of Fraxinus excelsior. NCBI lineage: Eukaryota > Viridiplantae > Streptophyta > Magnoliopsida > Lamiales > Oleaceae > Fraxinus > Fraxinus excelsior. Next base: position 27,489,002 of record CM032625.1, on the reverse strand, counting down.
TTTCGAGAAGGCCAAGCAAAAGTAAAGAATATTTTTTGGAAGAATACATTTATATGTGCACTGCCTATTCGGGAGAATGTTATCTCTTTGATTTGTTTCGTATGTTTAGCAGAGATGAATTATAGGAACTGCAGTGAATATTTTCTTATACATCAATTGGACAAATTCTGGAGATGGCCCTTAGCGACAGTTATTTTCTGAAGTTGAATATTCATGGGCTCGTCGAAATATCCACATCATGGCAGTGTTACTGCACACTTGACATAGTTTTTCTATTTTGTGCTATAGTAAATTTTGATTTTTGCAGGCCTTGGTTGCCAGTTACATTTCAAAAGATGATTACAGGACTGTGAAGGATGTCACGCATTTCGTGTTAAAGGTACCTTTTGAGTTGTTTATGCTCTGAGACTTCGTTTCTGCAGAATCTTATTCAAGTGATGTTTAGGATGTAAGTCTGAACTGTTGTTTATGTGAATATGCTTTGATTTTTGTTGCACGTGCTTTTCCAGATAGGATTTGTTGCTGGTGTTTCCTTAGCTGTGATTTTGGGTGTTTCTTTTAGTTCTTTGGCCCCTTTGTTTACCAAGGATGTTGAAGTTTTAAGAATTGTTAAAACTGGTGTTTTGGTAAGTTATCAATTTGTGGGTTCATTTATTATATCTTTGTTCATCTGTTTAATTAATGTAAGCACTGCTAACATTTTTCTAATATGATACCATGAATTGGTAAAGTTTGTAAGTGCCAGTCAACCTATGAATGCGCTAGCATTTATTTTCGATGGTCTACATTATGGTGTTTCGGACTTCCCTTATGCGGCACATTCTATGGTAAGCTTAATCTATTTTGTTCTGTTGCTAACGAGAGCATGAAATGTAGGTTGATGTATGTGGTTATGAAATGTAGATGCTGGTGGGGGCAATATCTTCTGCATTTTTGCTATATGCTCCTACAGTTTTTGGTCTTCCTGGTGTTTGGTCAGGCTTGACTCTCTTCATGGGATTACGGATGATGGCAGGAATTATCAGGTAAATTGGGGAATTAAATGATATTTCTCTTTCTTTCTTTACTTTACTTTTTTGAGGAATAGAATAAGCGGTCTACTATTCTCAAAGTGGAGTCCAACTTTTTTAGAAAGATTCCTGAGTGGTTGTGCGGAAGCGGAATCAGAATTCTTAAACAAGAATAAAGTTGAAAAACTTGAAAATTTGAGAGAATATATATACATTTTATAAGATATGAATAATTTTCCGGGAAGGTCAAGAACTCGTCTTACTAATATAAGAAAACTAAATTAAAATCTTAAAAAGGAAAGAAAATAGAAATCCAAATCTAAAACAAGAAATCATTTTATAAAACCAATCATATCTAGAATGTGATTGTCCTACTTCGTTCTCACCCACTTCAAAAACTCTTCCTCGAGTTTGGTTGAAGAAAAAAATCAATCAATCGAGAGGAAAATACTAAACAATTTTTGCCACATCACATGTTAAACAAATATCCATCTCTTTATTCTCCACAATTGCATTGAATGACATCATCCTTTTGCCTACATTGCTCATCTTCTCATCCTTAAGGACACTTTCTTTGTGGCATTCCTTTGGAATGATACTTTATTCAATCTCTCATTCTTAAATCCCATGTGCACATATAAACACATTCAATTCTTTGTACTTCTCATGTTCTTGTTTTTTTACTTCTATTGATGCCATCTTCAATACTACATCATCCTCGTGCTTATGCAATTCTTTAACATTTGAATAGTAGAGAAGATCAACGAAATTTTTATTTTGACTTTTACAAGCCTTACTTTTGATTCCTTCTTGATTGAAAAAATCAATTCCCTTTTCTTCGGCTGAACTCTTGTGAACTTCAACTTGTTCATTATTGTGCAGCTCGAGATTGAGATCTTCAATTGCAATTTCATCATAATGTTTTTTATCCTTGTGCTTACATTTATTGTCAGTTTTCATGTATAAAGCATCATCTGGTCGAGGGTTTTCAACTTGTACATGCCCTTTTACCTTTATTTTAGTATCATGGTCGGCAATATTCTCATAATTTTGAATGACTTTTTTTTTAACCTCATCATCTACAGTATAATTTTTTGCTCTTTGTTTACATATTCGCAAACTGCTTATCAAGTGATAATAAAACAATTTGCTTATCGTTCCCATCAAAAGGCATACTTGTTATCTCAACTTATGTAAGTAGCATCTTCATTGTAGTACCATAATTGTCCTTCTCTACAACGTTATACAGAGTCTCATCTTTGTAGTAGTTTCCAGTAAAAAGTGAGATTTTGCATATCTCCATTTTTTGAATTTCTTGTCCACTTTTTTAACTAGAGAAACTTGATAGCAAGATTAGTATATTTCAGTCTTTAAATTTAAAGCTTTCACCAATACTTTGGATACCATGTTCTCACAACTTCCATGATCTATTATCACGTTACATAATTTGTTGTTAATAGTGCATCGTGTTCTAAAGCTCTTGTCGTACTTCAAACTTGGCTCCTTTATATCTTCACAATAGACTTTCTCAAAATCCTTGATAGCTTGTGAATATTCAAATATAGCTGTGACTAGAGGCAATTCTCTAGCCACTTGTTGCCATGTTCTGAGCTTGTTGAAGCAACCAACATTAATAGCAGTCAAAGTCAACAAATTTTTGATAACTGCATCTTCAAATATATCTGTCATTAGTTCCGGATTCTGAATTAAGGTTGGTAATTTTCAAATCATTCGATCATCATTGCAAGAATGTGTACCACTACTACCATAGGATAGGTAGCCATCAGCTAAAGGCAAATGATGCCAATTTTGGTGTGGAAGCAAAATTGGAATTTTTGAAACAAGAATAAAGTTCAAAAACTCAAAAAATTGTACAGAATAATTTTATTGTATTGAATTGATGGTTGATACCAAGCTTATGTTTATATATGCAAAATAATTCCACAACCTTGCTAATATAAGGAAACTAAACTAAAATCCTAAAAGGAAAGAAAATTAAAATTCTAATTTCAAAGAAAGAAGAATCATATTTTAATCAAGAATTTTAAAAAAGAAAGGAGAAGAAAAGGAGATAAACCATTCATATTTCGAATAGGATTGTGCTCCATCTAAGTAGTTTATAAAACTAGGAATAGTAGAAATTACGAAGTATTAAGACCAAATGTGGGATACAGTGTTCGTGAGGTAATCCAGCAATAGACATCTTGATGTAAAACGAAATGATATAGGTTTATGCATTGTCATAAGCTTGTTAGAACTGAAGCTCATTTTTGGATGAACACAAGTATTAAAATTGTGAATAATATTATTTTTGTTGCTTCTTTAATGTGAATCTCATTATGGAGTGCTCTTGCTCTTCAGGTTAATGTCGAAAGAGGGCCCCTGGTGGTTTCTGCATGGTGATGTGAACAAAGCCAAGGTTAGCTTTTGATTTTTCGTTGTTAAAGTAAGGACCACATATACTCAATTTCAAACAGTTCTAGTCCCTGTCAGTATTTGGTGAAGTTTACATATATTGCGATTATTGTGGGATGGTACTTTGTTTCTTGAAGTAATATGCATTTCTTTAAGAAATTTTGGCAATTTGTGTCCTGCTCATTAGAAGTTATTATATTATTTTATAATAAAAAGATTCAATTTCAAACTTTAAATTAATGTTCATTAGATTATTAGAAACTATGTATTAATAGATTTTAGGAGCAAAAGCCAAATCTCTCGTCAATGTTGTTTGGTCATGAATTTTGGCTCATATGCAGTAGGGTTACACTGCTCCGACTTGCTATTTTGGAATATTTATTGGATTAGTGATGTTGGCTTATTGTGTATGTATGTTCCATGAACGTTGTAATTTTCTCGAGATATTTCATAAATAACTTCCGTCTGATATGGATTGTTCTTCATTATGCTTGTTTAATAATCCTATACAGGGTGTATCAGCTTCTTTTAGTGAAATTGATGTGTCTATGAGGAACATTACTTAGGTTTTCCTCAAATATGTGTGATATTGGTTTTTAGTATTGAATTACCAACACTTGTTTACATTTCCAGATTGCTGATTGAGAATTTGAGATGGGAAGAAGCAAAAGAATACATCCAATATGCAAATCAAATCAGCTTTTGTGAGTTGTTTTACTTGTTAGATCAACTTAAGCGGCTGATTGAGGGTCTAGCACCTTTTTTTTTTAAGATTCATTATCTTGTCCTTGATACCGGGAATTATTTATCTGTAAATATACAAATTATTGCAATTTAGTGAATTTTCCCGAAAACCTATAATATTATTCATAGTTATTGACAAAAGGCCAACACTGTTCATTTTAACTGGAATTTCTTTCTGGACTTCTAGCTGCTATTGCCTTTTGTGCGTCATATGTTATGTTCCGGGCGGTTTATTTATTTAGATATAACTAACGAGCCAGATTTTGAAAAACGTAGTTGGTATTCGTTAATAATTAATAATAAGGGTGTGTTTGATTGCATTTATTTTTCATGACAAATATCAGTTTTCCAACGAAATTCCTACTTTAAAGTGTTTGATTGCTATTTTTTGTTTCCATGAAAAATATTTTCCAAAAAAATGTCTAATTTTCCTTGTTTTTAAAGAAAACATTTTTTTTGGAAGGAGTAGGTTTTTGTTTTCTTCAAAACAAGGGAAATATTTTCTTGTCTAGGATATGTTTTTCATACCAATCAAATAGCGAAATGAAACTTTCAAGAAGAAAAAAGAAAAAGAAATTAAAGTCATGTTTTAATTTTGTCTACCACTATTTATCATTGACGAATTTAGGGAGGATTGGATAATTTTTTTAGTATAAAATTTGTGTAAATTTATTTTTTATATATTAGTCCGTCTCATAATTCGGTTCTAAATTTGTCTCTACTATTTATTATTCTTCTTTGGGAGGCAGATGGCTCCTACTAGCTCTCCCCTAAAGAACTACGGCATACGGTTCAAGTGGCGACTGCATGTCGTTTTTGGCCACGTGACTCGGGACTTAAATGTCAATATTTGAAAAGTTTCTTGATTTCTCGAATTATCAATAGTATATGCGTAGGTTGAAATATATGGTGAGATTAGAGATCAGCGTATGCTTTTTATTATTGCAAAAAGGAAGAAAACTTAGAAAGGGAGGAAGAAAACTTAGAAAGGGAAGACAAAATTAATTAATTTTTATTTGTAGACAGTACGGAGGGTTAAAAAAAAAAAAAAAAGGATAAATTGGCAGAAGGTTGATCTTGTAAATAATTTGAGAAATGGTTTGAGCCCAAAAATGGCCCAGTGATTAATTTTTTAGGAAATTACACCCGTAACTAGTTTTTAATTTTCTATTTTAATAGTCAGGCCATAAAGTAAATTTTCCAAGGTGCACTCCACACCTATTCCACCCCACTCCACTCCACTCCACCTAATGCCACACCTAGGACTGCATATGATCCAGTTCGGTTCTCTCAGTTCTGAAGATAACCGAACCGAACCAAACCAAACCAAACCAAAATTTTTGGATTGATGATACAACTCTTGGTACCCGACCTCTACCTTGGGCTACCACATCTGGCCCATCATGTTGGCCCTGTGACGTCGGGCTCGAGGTGTTACCAGGTCCACAGTGAATACGCGTGACCTCGAGGTCGAGGCTGTGCCTTGCTTGTTGGGCCCTAGTCGATATACCATGTCCGGTCATATGCTCCAGGTACGGTCCCTACGTCACGTGCCCCCCCTCCAAGCACATGTGACCATAGAATCCTACTTCACCCTAACTGTTATACCCCTCCACGTACCATAAATCTCGACATACCTAAAAAGTCATACAATCCTAGCGCAACACAAACATCCCCCAGAAAAAGGAGTACCAATCCGTCTAGGACTCAATCACCACCCTATATAAATATGTGTGCCATTCCCATGATTAAGGTACGTCTTTTTCCACCAAGCATTCAATATATAAAACCTCTCTTGGCTATTTGACTAACTTAGGCATCGGAGGGGCTACGAGGACACACCTCAACGCCCTTATTTCAGGTATTTGGAGGCAGATCGGGCGGAGTTCTTCCATCTGGTCCGGGTCGACCCAGGTACGATTTCTTGCATCATCATTGGCGCCGTCTGCGGGAACCGTGTGACGAAAAGCCATGGTTAACACACGTTCAGAACAACTTCCGGCAAGCTCATCCGCTCCTAATCAGCCTCCCGCTGCGGACGTCCCGCCCCCACAGGAGGTAACGTCAGGAGAACCACCGTATCCACTCACAACAATCACACCAGCCGCATTCGAGGAACTTCGCCAGCAAGTGGCCACACTAACTCAGCTGCTACAGGAGAGAAGCGCACCCCCGGTACCGTCACCGCAAAGTGGCAATATGGCCCATGCTAGGGTTCCGGGCCCCAGCAACTACGAGGCCGGAACATCGGGTATACCCCAGGAACCTATCGAGCCGAGGTCGATCGCGATGGATCCAACCGATTTGGCAAAAATTATTCAAGAAGGAATCACAACTGGGATGCTGCAGAAGTCAAGGGCAGTGGTAGGATTTGCCCCTAACACACCATTCACCCTAGAAGTCTTGTCCTATCCCCTGCCTGATCGTTTCAAATACCCCAGAGTGAAGGAATATGACGGGACGACGGACCCTATTAACCACCTGAATATATACACCAACGTTATGAACTTGCAGGTCGCACCCGATGCTGTAATGTGCAAAGCTTTTCCTCAGACACTCATGAACGCCGCGAGGGATTGGTTTTCCACACTAGAGCCCAACTCCATAGCCTCATTCTCGGACTTGGCTGACAAGTTCTCCGCTTTCTTTGCCAGTAGCAAGCGCATCAGGAAGATAGCCGTATCACTCATGCAGATGCGACAAGAACCCAATGAGACCCTCCGCAACTTCATGACAAAGTTCAACAAGGAAAGGCTTTTGATCCCGGACCTACACATCACAGCCGCTGTATCTGCTCTTACATATGCAGTAAGGTGCGAAGCGTTCAAGATGTCCCTATCAAAGACCCCCCCCGAAGTCAATAACCGACCTGCTCACCAGGGCGGAAAAGTATATTAACATGGAGGAAACTATGTTCCCGAGGAGAGACGTCCAGCCAGTAAGGAAGCCCGACATGAAGAGGCCCCACGAGTCCACCCAACGTACGGACTTCCCCCGAGGTCAACCAAGACAAGAAGCCACCCCCACATCCTTCACTCGATTGAACAACTCGAGGTCGAACATTCTGATGGAGATCAAGGACCTCAGAGAGCTAAAGTGGCCTCCTAAGATACAGTCTCCTCCCGAAGCCCGTGACAAGAGTAAATATTGTGACTTCCACAGAGATCATGGCCACACGACGGAGGGATGCTTCGCACTGAAAAGGGAGATCGAGTCTCTCATCAAGAGGGGCCTCTTGAGCACGTATGTAAGCCGAGACAAGCGGCCACAGAACAATCAGCACAAGGGAAGGCCACCAGGCGACAAAAGGGATCAACAACTGACTGCGGGAACCATCAACGTCATTATCAGAGGTACGGCCTCAGGGGGAGACTCCAACAACGGACGCAAGCAGTACGCAAGGTTGTATCCCCTTGTCTCTAGTCTAGACATGAGCACGATGGAAGACGTAACTTTCGGGGCGAAAGACTTGGAAGGCGTGTCTTTCCCACACGACGATGCACTGGTTATATCGGCAATCATCGCTAACTTTGAAGTAAAGAGGATCTTAGTAGACAATGGTAGTGCAGCGAATGTGTTGTCACATGACGCTTTCGAAAAAATGGGCATCTCGACGGGACAGCTCAGACCGGTCAAGACACCTCTTCAGGGGTTCGGGGGAGGTATTGTTGTTCCAGAAGGTGTTGTTAACTTACCTCTTACCTTGGGGTCAGAAGGAAAACAGGTAACACAAATCGCAGCGTTCCAGGTGGTTCGAACACCTATGGCCTATAACGCCATACTTGGCAGACCACTGTTGAATGGCATCCGAGCAATTGTGTCAACATTCCACCTTGCAGTAAAATTCCCTGCAAGCGGAGGGGTCGGGGTGGTTCGCGGAAGCCAGGCAGTGGCCAAACAATGTTATGTTACCAGCATTAAAGAAATCAGGTCAGACGTCATGCAGTTAACGGAGGCTGAACTCGATCTCGATCGTGGAGGGAGACTAGCACCGGCTGAAAGAATGGATGAGATCGAGCTCGAGCCTGGCAAGAAGGTTACAATTGGCCGAGGTCTTGACGCCACAACGAGGGATGAACTTGTCAATTGCTTGGCCCGCCATATCGACGTATTTGCTTGGAACGTGGAGGACATGCCGGGAATAGACCCTACAATCGCCGTGCACAAACTCAATATTAATCCGGGTGCAAAACCGGTAAAGCAGAGAAGGAGACAATTTGCCCCAGAACGGAGAGAGGTCATCCAAGAAGAAATCGCAAAGCTCCTGAATGCCAACTTCATACGAGAGGTACACTACCCTGAATGGCTTGCCAATGTGGTATTGGTCAAGAAAGCCAACGGGAAGTGGCGAGTCTGCATTGATTTTACTGACCTTAACAAAGCATGCCCAAAGGATAGCTACCCCTGCCCCGAATTGACAACCTTGTGGATAGTACTTCAGGGCACAAGTTGTACAGCTTCCTGGATGCTTTCTCTGGATACCATCAAATTCTAATGTCAGAAGACGATCAGGAGAAGACCTCATTTATGGCGGACTCAGCCATCTACTGCTACCGAGTCATGCCATTCGGGCTAAAGAACGCAGGGGCTACCTATCAAAGACTCGTCAATAAAGTCTTTGCTAACATGATCGGGAAGAATGTGGAGGCATACGTTGACGACATGGTTGTCAAGAGTAAGCAGGTGGATGGTCATGTTACAGACCTTGAAGACGTGTTTGCAACATTACGGCAGTACAAGATGAAGCTAAATCCTGCTAAGTGTGCGTTCGAGGTGGCGTCCGGCAAGTTCTTGGGATTCATGATCACCCACAGGGGGATAGAAGCTAACCCTGACAAGATAGGGGCATTAGTTTCAATGGAACCACCAAGGTGCAAGAAGGATATTCAGAAATTAACAGGTCGGGTGGCAGCGCTGAACAGGTTTGTGTCTCGCGCGGCAGAAAAATGCCTCCCATTCTTCAAGATCCTAAGAGGTAACCAGATCTTTGAATGGAATGAAGAATGCAAGACGGCTTTTCAGGAGCTGAAGAAAGCCCTAGGAACCCCACCGGTCCTCGTCAAACCAGAGCCTGGCGATACATTGCTTCTATACCTGGCAGTCTCGGAAAGTGCGGTGAGTGCGGTCCTGGTGAAAGAGGTCGGTAAGATCCAACGACCCATATACTACATAAGCAAAGTGCTCCTAGATACAGAGACTCGCTACACGTTGGCCGAACAACTTGCTCTTGCCTTGGTTGTGGCGGCCCGAAAACTCCGGCAATACTTTCAGTCCCATCCAATTGTTGTCCTCACTAACCAACCACTGAGGCACATACTTCAGAAGCCGGATGTGTCGGGGAGGTTACTCCGATGGGCGATCGAACTAGGGGAGTTTGACATCGAGTTTAAGCCACGACCAGCGATCAAGGCGCAAGCATTGGCCGACTTCATCGCAGAGCTTACACCTAGATCCCGGGGGCCATATGTTGTAGACCCGAACAAGAAGGTTTGGAAAATATACGTTGATGGAGCGTCCAATAGTTCTGGGTCGGGAGCCGGAGTCATCATCATCGACCCTACAGGAATAACCAAAATTCAATGCGCGCTCAGGTTCGAATTCGAAGCCACCAGCAACGAAGCGGAATATGAGGCTGTCATCCTAGCACTAGAGTTGGCACATAACGTGGGAATAGAGGACGTTATCGTATTCAGTGACTCCCAACTGGTGGTCAGCCAGACCGAGGGCACCTTCGAGAGGAAAGATGAAAAAATGAGCTTATACTGTCTAAAGGCGCATGACCTCCAAAGGAAGTTCAAGAGCTGCGAGATCACAAAGATTACAAGAGGTGACAACTCGAAAGCTGACACGCTGTCTAGACTCATGTTTATGGGAACGGAAGGGCTCGACAGAACGGTGCACTTGAAGATGGTGACAGAGCCCAGCATTAACCCGAGACCCAGCATCATGGACATTGATGATGGCCCCTCTTGGATGGACCCAATAATGGGGTATTTGAGCAACGGACGATTGCCGCCCGACCCCCGGGAGGCAAGGAGCGTAAAGGCCAGAGCCGCGAGGTATTGTATTATCGGGGGTGTTCTGTTCCGACGAAGTATTACATTACCCTACTTAAGGTGCCTGAAGCCCTCCGAATCTCTTCAAGCCTTAGTAGAGGTCCACGAAGGCGTATGTGGCAATCATCAAGGGGCTCGAGCACTAGCGTACAAACTCATAAGGTACGGATACTACTGGCCTAACATGAAGCGAGACGCCTCAGACTACGTCAAAAAGTGCGACAAGTGCCAAAGGTTCGGCAACGTCATTCATACCCCCGCCGAGGAGCTAACGCCCATTTCATGCTCTGCGCCGTTTGATCAATGAGGAGTTGACATCCTCGGGCCTTTTCCGTTGGCTAGGAGTCAGCTGAAGTTCGTTATTGTGGCGGTTGAATACTTTACCAAGTGGGTCGAAGCCGAGCCGTTGGCAACCATTTCAGAGCCGAAAGTTAGGTCATTCGTGTGGAAAAACCTTATTTGCAGGTTCGGAATACCTAAGGTACTAATAACAGACAACGTAAGACAATTTGATAACGCACAGTTCAAAAGTTTCTGTAACAACCTCAGGATCGAGCACCGACTGACATCAGTCTCGCACCCCCAGAGCAATGGCCTGACTGAAGTAACCAACTGGATCATACTGGACGACCTAAAGACTAGAATTGGAGACGCGAAGGGAAGCTGGCCAGAGGAGCTCCCCGCCATCCTATGGACATATAGGACTTCTCACAAGACAGCAACCGGTGAAACCCCATTCATGCTAGCTTTCGGTGTAGAAGCTGTGGTGCCCATTGAAGTTGGCCTCCCGACACAAAGGATGATTGAGTTGTATATCGAATGGCAAACAACCGAACATCTTGACCTACTTGAGGAGGTGCGGGAGCAAGCATCTATAAGGACCGTAAGCTATCAGAGCAGAACAGCCAAGCACTTCCATGGTAGGGTGAAGTCAAGGAGATTTAGAGTTGGAGATCTTGTGCTTCGGAAAGCCGCAGCGGCTGGTCACTCACCGGGCAAGTTGGGAACCGCATGGGAAGGGCCTTACGAAGTCATACGAAAAGTACGGGACGGGGCATACAGTTTGATGGACACCTTTGGGAAGCCACTCCCTAGGCCATGGAACGCGGACAACTTAAAAATTTACTATAAGTAGTCAGAAAAAGCGGGCGTCAGTTACTCGGAGTTTGGATAGTCAGTTTTTTCTTATTATGGCCTGTGTGCCCAAGTACTCTTAATTTCTCGATATGGCCTATGTGCCGTGTAACATCAGTTATTTTAGAACACTCAAGTCCATTCCGGCAGCTAGTTGTCTCCGACAATACATTATCATAGACACCGACCTCGACCTTAAGCGGTCCAACCATTTTCGCAACAAAAAATGGTCGAGGTCGATGTCGCATGCATTACAATAACACGACTGAGCTATTTGGCCCAAGAAATCAGCCAAGTAACACGCTCGAGCTCATTTACAATAAACACGACCGAGCTACTTGGCCCAAGAAATCAGCCAAGTAACACGCTCGAGCTCGTTTACAATAAACACGACCGAGCTATTTGGCCCGGAAATCAGCCAAGTAACACGCTCGAGCTCATTCATAACACGATCGAGCTACTTGGCCCAGAAATCAGCCATGTAACACGCTCGAGCTCGTTCATAACACGACCGAGCTACTTGGCCCAAGAAATCAGCCAAAGTAACACGCTCGAGCTCGTTTACAATAAACACGACCGAGCTACTTGGCCCAGAAATCAGCCAAGTAACACGCTCGAGCTCGTTTACAGTGAACACGACCGAGCTACTTGGCCCAAGAATCAGCCAAGTAACACGCTCGAGCTCGTTTACAATAAACACGACCGAGCTACTTGGCCCAGAAATCAGCCAAGTAACACGCTCGAGCTCGTTTACAATAAACGCGACCGAGCTACTTGGCCCAAGAAATCAGCCAAGTAACACACTCGAGCTCGTTCGCAACTCGACCGAGCTACTTGGCCCAAGAATCAGCCAAGTAACACGCTCGAGCTCGTTCCCAATAACACGACCGAGCTTCTTGAATTCCTCTACTGAGAGAGAAACTCGAACTCATGTAATAGACACTGACGACATACAAAAGATAAATACGTGAACGCGCGAAGTAAAAATATCGACCATTCATTAAGACCAGGTCGGGCAATGTACTTGATACATTTTGTTCAAAAACAAAAATACAAAAACATGTTACATTCGATATCGGGGATAATCCTAGTCTACATCCGTCGGGTCTGCTGGATCTTCATCACCAGGGGTATCGACCTCCTTACCAGCAGCATCATCCGGCTCGGATTCAGAAAGTTCGAGGTCGTTTGCAAGCTCATTTACCTACTTGAGGTCCTCGATGATGGGTTTCGCATCCTCGGGCAGCTTCGTCCGAAGAAAGGACCTGGCCAGCCTCAGGCCGTAGTGATAGGACCCCGAGCCGTACTCCCCGAGAAGGGTCTTTTGCTCATCAGAGTTCTTGAACTCCTCGATCGCTTGAGCTCGAGCCCTGGCCATTTGTTCCTCGACCCCTTTTCTGACCTGCAGCAGCTCCAATTTCACTTCCTCAACCTCGTCTTTCATTTCGCCCATCTGATCCCGAACCTTCCGAATCTCGATGCGAGTAAGATCCCGCTCGACCTTGAGCTCTCTAATGCGATCCTCCTTTTTTCCCAGCGAAGCCTCGAGCTCTTCTACCTTGCTCGATGCCTCGAGGCTCCTCAAAGACAAGCCTCTTGCCATGCTCAGGGCCTACACAATATCAAAACCAGATACGGCTTCAGCAATTACAGTCTTTACAAGTCAAAAGCACGATCGCATAAACATACCTTCAATGTAATCAACTCCAAAGCTCGAACACCTTCACCCGGATCGACCTCGTTTTTGAACTTCGCGACCATTGAAGGTATCAGAGGGCATCGAGCGTGATCCTCGAGTGCCTCTTGACCAAGAGGACCTTCATCCTCGAGGTCTACCACCTCAGCAGGTCCCCGAGAGGCTGATGGTCGGGGAGAGGGCTGTGAATTGAGCCCAGGGCTCCTCGATGTCTGCCCAGGCCCACTGGGCATCGGCTCGATGTGGCGTCCCGAGCCCTTTTCTTCCCTCTGGACGGGGCCGGTGGCTTCGGTTTCGGGCCCTTGGACTTTTTGTGCACGTTGGCGAGCAGAGCAGATGGGTTGAACGACATTTCTAATTCTGCGAACAAAAAAAAATAATGGTCATTAGCCCGATCTCAGTTCAGGATTGACCTCAAAGAAAGAAAGGAATCAGACTCATACCCTCGATGCCCCTCACGTTGGCAAGGTCGAGGGTGTCTTCCTCGAGCAGGAAATCAACCTTAGCCGCCAGAGGTTCGTGATTAACTAACCTAAGTCTATCTCTCTCCAAAACCTCGAAATAGGCTTGACCTTTGTTAAAATTGTCCTTATCGGAGACTGACCACATCGGTCTGAAAGGAGGGTCGGGATCTTGGGGTTTGACAAAAAAGTACCTCTCCTTCCAACCCCGAAGGGAGCTCAGGGTATCGGGTGTCCTAAATCCCCCCTTTGCCGACAAGTACACAAAACAATTATACCCCGGCGAGTATATTAAGTCATAGACCATTCTTAAAAGGTCAACCCTAGGTACAACCCCGAGACATCTACATAAAATAAAAAAAATATACAAGTAGTCTCCAGCCATTCGGAGCTAGCTGGCCCGGGCAGACTAGGTACGAAGTTAGGAAGTCGATAAAGAACGGATGTAGTGGCCACCTAAGCCCGGCCTTTAGGGCATCTCTGAAAAAAGTTATCTCCCCATCCCGAGCGTCCAAAATGGTATCATCGGGGCCGGGTGTCCTAACGTCACAAGCAGGCATGATCCCGAACTCCCTTGCTATTTTTATGACCACGTGTTCTTTGTACATGGTCGCTATCCTAGGGTACGACATAACAGACTCGACCTCGGGTTCGGAGGATAGGGGCACTGCAATGGGGATGATTGACGAATTATCGGGCTCGGGTCTATTCAGGTTCGAGCTTCTAGACGTCGCACTATTACTACTACTGCCACTCGACCCCTCACTGCTACTACTAGACATGATAAATAAATAACTTAAAGGCTCGAACACTTACCTCTTAAGGTAGACGTTAAACGAACCTCGATCTCGATCTCGAGTGACGTTGAGAGTAAAAAGTGAAAAAATGAATGGTAAAAAGTGGGGTATTTATAGGGGGCCTGAGGAAGGTGAAAAGTCTTTCAATCCTAGGCGTTGGTTCGTGCCACGTGTCGCTAATCTTTGTTTTTTACCTGCCAACCTACACGATTCCGACACGTGGCGGCCCATCAAGGCCCAACAATTCCAGCCCAGTTCCAGAACGTCTCTCTATGCACCAGACCCCGTAATTCGGGGCTATCCCATCATCGACGGGCTCGATGCACGGGGGCTTGTGATGATACAACTCTTGGTACCCGACCTCTACCTTGGGCTACCACATCTGGCCCATCATGTTGGCCCTGTGACGTCGGGCTCGAGGTGTTACCAGGTCCACAGTGAAAATGCGTGACCTCGAGGTCGAGGCTGTGCCTTGCTTGTTGGGCCCTAGTCGATATACGAGGTCGGGTCATATGCTCCAAGTACGATCCCTACGTCACGTGCCCTCCCTCCAAACACACGTGACCAAAGAATCCTAGTTCACCCTAACTGTTATACCCATCCACGTACCATAAATCTCAGCATACCTAAAAAGTCATACAATCCTAGCGCAACACAAACATCCCCCAGAAAAAGGAGTACCAATCCGTCTAGGACTCAATCACCACCCTATATAAATATGTGTGCCATTCCCATGATTAAGGTACGTATTTTTCCACCAAGCATTCAATATATAAAACCTCTCTTGGCTATTTGACTAACTTAGGCATCGGAGGGGCTACGAGGACGCACCTCGACGCCCTTATTTCAGGTATTTGGAGGCAGATCGGGCAGAGTTCTTCCATCTGGTCCGGGTCGACCCAGGTACGATTTCTTGCATCATCATGGATATTTAATAAATGGAACCATCGAGTTCAAATATAATTATGGAATAATTCGGGTTCGATTATATTCGATTCAGTACCATAATTAATTTTTCAACATTTACAGCAACACTACATAAATACAATTAATGACATGTTTGTTCGTAGCTTCGATGGGTAGTTGGAGAGGGGAAGTCGGAATTGATGGTTGGCAGCTTCGATTTGGAAATGTAGATATAAATTTTCAATTTATCAAATGATTTGGGGTTAGTGGACTTGAACTTACCAAATGAAAGTATGAAATTGGAAAGAGAAGGATAAAAACTTAAAAATGTCTAGATCTTAAACTAACAATGAAATTAATAATTGGACCAAAAAAATAAAACAAAAAAAAATTTGGAAATTTAGTTGGATTGGGTTGGGCTAGCTAGGCATGCACTTGACTTGGGAGTTGGAGCATTAATTACTAAATTAGTTAATTTGCTAATTTGTTTAGAAAAAAATTAAAATTTTTTTAATTAATTCAACATAAAAAATTATTTAAATTCAGTTTTTTTGGTTCTTGGTCTAGAACCGAGAATCGAACCAAATCCATCGGTTTTCGATTCAAATAATCGTTCGGGTATTTAACTTATGAAGAACCACTCGGTTCGATTTAGTTTGGATTCGGTCCGATTCGGGAGTTTTGTCCAGCCCTAGCCACACCACACCTGACCCGATTTCAATACCAACAATTTTAACATAAACAATGATCTCAATAAACTGCCACTTCTACAACCGCACCCCATGAACGTCAATTGCCATCGCCACTTTCAACTTATCTGGATTTGCAGCTAGTGTTGAATTAGCAATCGACTATTGCCATCATCGTCGTTGTCATCGCCATACCTAGATCTATCTAGTTATACATAAATCCAAATTCCAGCCATTGCCACCATCAACCAGTGTTGGAAGGTTCAAACATACGTTAGCCCGATAGAAGTCATAGTCCTAGAACTCTTTACTCCATATTGTATTATTTGTTCCCTCTGAACCCTTTCGATTATTTGATCAGCCTTCTACAACTCATTCGAATCCAGGTGCAACCAAGGTTGTATTAGTGTCTCATGCCTATCTACCACAACTCTACTCCCCTACACCGTCATACCATTCACGGTCAAAGTTGATGTTGTGATGGTGGTAAATGGAAATTAAGTGTGAAAAGCAATATAGTTGTGGTGGCAAAATGAAGTGTGGAAAGCAGTATAGAGTTGAAGGTAGCAGTGGTAGCGGCATAGATCTTGTAGTGAGTTGAGATTCAAGGTGGTGGTCTTCATATGGCTACAAATCAGGCAATCATCGGTGGTTGTAGATGAGGTGTTGGTGGGGAAAGTGGTGGCGGTGTGATGATGTGGTGGTGCTAGTGGTGTAGTATGGTGGAGGTAGAGGCGGAGGTGATGGCAGTTTTGAGGAGATGGAGGTGATGGTACATCTCTGGTTGTGCATATATTCATTATGGGGGTGATGGTGGCGAGTTGGTGTGGCTAGTGGTGTTGGTGGTGGCATCTCCAGTCTTAATATTCTCGAGTCATTAAAATCGTATCTTGAACACCAAAATGCGATTTTTAAAGCTTAAAACTTTATTAAATAATCTCATAAAATAATGAGAGTCAATCCACACAATTAATGTTCCGAAAAAATAAGGTATAATCCAATTATAACATAAAAGCACTTGTACACTTGTATTTGTGGGGGTGCTAAAAGAACTAATTTCAACAGGCATTACTTGTGTGTTTGTCTTGGAGAAAGATTGTTTGTGCACGCGCACGCGCATGTGGTTCAAAGAAAAATGTTCTGAATGTGCTCCGAAACTGAACATAGGATACTTAAGCTTCACTTGACCAAAATAAAATTCTCGACTCAAATACTCGTGTTTTAATACGAGCTTCGATTTGAGACCAATATTAATACATGATTTTTGTAAATTCCCAAAATTCTAAAATACTTATATATTTATAAATTATAATTTTTAATTTTTTATCATGTTTGGAATAAATAAAACAGAACATGTGTCACTACTCTATAGGTGCTTAAAATGCATTTTTTATGCTGAAACCTAGTAGTCTAAGATAAATATAGATAACAATTTATCTAAAACAATATATGTAATATATATATCACAACATATTCTTCAAATTTTGGGTCAATTTAGGATGTAGATAACTAAAAATTTAAATATTTACTTATCTAAACATACCATCTATTAGAGCCTAGCTTTGGACATGAGAGAATATTCCAAATGGGAATATTATTAATGAGTTACAATAGCTGACCCTAGAAAATCGAAAAAAGTTGCACATTGGACCCTTAACTATGTCAAAATTCAAATAGGTCCTTAAACTCTCAAATTCATTCAATAAGGTCTTAATTTCAAATATAACGGCTAGTTTTGGGGTACATGGTGTTACAATGTATCCCCATAATAATAAATTTCATCCTCAAAATTCACCCGTCGAAGAGTTGTGGATACTTGGGTTACATCTCTACATCTCTCTGCCAAGTTACTTCCTTGACTAAGTGATTCCACCATTGCACATTCACTAAATGTATTACCATGTTTATGATTGCTTGGAATTTCGTAGTAATGATCCTATATAGCACTTTCTTATAGCTCAAATCTCGCTGTAACTCAATGGGTTGATGGTTGACCATATGACTCAGATCAAGGATGTACTTTTTTCTAACATTGACACATGGAAAATGTCGTGCACTGTCGAATGTTCTAGGAAGAAAGCCAACTAATACGCAACATTCCCAATGCGTTGCAAGATTTCAAACATGCCAATTAGCCTTGGTTGCAACTTACACTTCTTTCATCGTTGCAACCTTGAGAAATACTTTGCCACTACCGAAAACTCAAATTCCTTTCTTCTTTAGTCAGCATAACTTTTCTATCTATCCTGGGCAGTTTTCATAGAAGCTCGAAATTTTTCGATAGCCTACACCGTCTATTTAATGATCTATTGACCTAAAATCTTTTACTTACCGACCTCGTCACAATGAATTGGCACTCTATACTTCCTCTCGTACAATGCCTCGTATAATGTCATGCCAATAGAGATATGATAGTTGTTGTATAATTCAATCAAGGGTAAATGTTTTTCCCAATGTTTCCCAAACTTGAGGACACATGTTCGAAACATATCCTCCAGTTTTTCAATCGTTCTCTTAGACTGCCTATCTGTCTAAGGGTAGAAAGCCATACCAAATTTTAGCTTAGTCTCCATAGATTAGTGTAGTCTTTTCCAGAAGTCCGATATGAACCTGGGATCTCTATTTGATATGATTGAAATGGGCACACCATGCAACCTTTCTATTTTATTCACATATAATTGTGCAAATTGGTTCATTGAGAATATCATCCGAATTGACAAGAAATGAGCCGATTTGGTGAACCGGATAGCCGCATGACCTTTTGCTGACTTCCAAAAATCGACCACAAAATCTATCATTAGATGTTCCCATTTCCACTCTAGAACTTCTAACGATTCAAGCAACTCTGATCGTCGCTGGTGTTTAGCCTTCACTTGTTGACATACTAAACACGTTTTGACATACTCAACTATATCTATCTTCATGTCTTTCCATCAAAATAATGCCTAAAGGTGTGGTATATCATTGTACCTTCTGGATGTATTGAATAATGAGCAGAGTGAGCCTTTTCTAATATTTCCTTTTTTTTTTAATTCCTTAAAGTCTCGTACGTACAAGCGTCTCCTTTAATACAGTGCATTATCCTGGTCTATAGTGACTTTTTACTTCTCGACACCAATCTCGATCTTAATAAATTTAAATGTCCCATCTCTTTTCTGGAAACATCTAATTATGTCATGGAGAGTTGGTCGATCGAGAGAATTACCATATGTGTGACCAAATCCAATGGAGTTGTGATAATCTCGCCAGCCAAAACATCAAATTCCTTCCATAGAGGTTTTTGTGTGGTCAACATCATATTTGGCATGTTGCTTCCCTACTTAAGGCATTTGTTACCACATTCGCCTTGCTTGGATGGTAATTTTTGCAATCGTAATCTTTTACAAACTCAAGCCATATCATCTATCATATTGTTCAATTAGTTTTGAGTGAAAATGTACTTGAGACTATGGTCTGTTTAGATGTCGTATTTACCTATACAAAGGTAGTGCCTCCATATTTTTAGTGTATGGACTACTGTAGAAAGTTCCAAGTTGTGCTTGGGGTAGTTCTACTCATGTGGCTTCAATTGCTTCAATGCCTAAGCAACCACTTATCATGTTGTGTCAAGATACATCATATGCCTTATTTAGAGGCATAACTGTAAATTACAAAACCCTCCGATCCTTCAAGTATAGTTGACAATGGCGCATGCATCAACCGCTAATTTAACTCTTTAAAACTACGTTCACATTTTTTGATCTAGTTAAACTTCACACCCTTATGGGTTAATTGCTTCAACAGTGTAGCTATCTTTGAAAATCCTTCAATTAACTTCTTGTAATATCCGCCTAAGACTAAAAAGATTCGTATTTCACCTACATTGGTTGGCCTCGACTAGTTTAGAATTGTCTGGATCCACCTCATACCTCATGTTGCGACAACGACCAAGGAATGCCACTCTTTCCAACAAAAACTCGTATTTCTTAAATTTGAAATATGGCTTCTTTTTCTTCAAAATCTCCTGCAAAATCCCCAAGTGTTCCTCATGCTCTTCTTCGCTTCTCGAATGGATTAGAATACAATCGATGAATACATTAACAAACCGATCAAGGCATTTATGGAAAATGTGATTCATCAAGTCCAAATACTACGAGAGTATTAGTTAGCCTAAATGACATAACTAGAAACTCGTAATGACCATATCGCGTCCTAAAAGATGTTTTCGAGATGTCACTCGCCTTGATTTTTAATTGATGGTAACTAGACCTTAAGTCGATCTTGGAAAATATCACTGCATCTCGAAGTTGATTAAAAAAATCCCCAATTCTGAAGAGAGGATACTTGTTCTTAATAGTAATCATGTTTAATTCTCGGTAGTCGATGCACATCCTTATTGACCCATCCTTCTTGAAAAATAGAACGATGCTCCCAAACACTAGCCTGGATAAATACTTTTTCTAACAATTCTTATATTTGTGCTTTTTGTTTGTGCAACTCCTTTGGCGCAATCCTACAAGGAGCCTTAGAGATGGAGTGCAGAGCTACGAGTGAGATCGATTGTAAACTCTACTTCCCATTCTAGACATCTCAAATAGTGTAATCCGAAGTTTTTATAAATATCCTAAAACTTTAACAATTGCCTTCCAATGTTCATTGCTTGTATTACTCATATATCAACCTTGCTTACTAATAGATTAAGCAATATCAGGTTGAGTCTAGTTCAGGACATACATGAAACTTCCAATAATACAAGAATATTTCAATTGAGACTTACTACATCAGTGTTTGAAATAAGATGCATACTAGGATCGATCGGTGTTTTAATAGGAATAATGTCATATTTCTTGAACTTTATCGGAAATCTTTTCAATATAGTGTGATTGAGACAATATTATACCATGGGATGTCCTAGAGATTTTAGTTTCTAATATAAAATCAACGACACCAACTCCTTCATTTTAAACTTACTCATTAACATTCTTTTGGAATTTTGAATTATAGCATCATTGTTACTCATAATTAGCATGCCATCTACATATAAATATAGCATGAGATATTCATTTTGAGTGCTCTTGACATACACATATTTGTCACACGTTAATTGTGAAACTATTTGACACCAAAACTATGTCAAAATTTTCGTATAATTTTTTAGGAGCCTACTTTAATCCATAAAGCATGTGTTTGGCCCCCGTTTTTTAAGAAGACTTAGTTTTTGAATAGTGATTGATGGGAGAATGTGTGGTTGAAAAGTGATGAAAAATTTTAGATTTGTATGTAATGTTATTTTATTTGGAGAATGTGTGATTGAAAATGAGTACCGTAGAAAAATGAATGAGAAAAAAGAAGAAAGAATGAGGCTCCAACATGGGCAAAGTGATTTAACAAGTCGACACATTTTCTTTTCTTGTTATGAGACAACAAATCGTTTAGGTTGCTCCATTGCATATAATTTTCTTCGTCTAATTAACTATTCAAGAATGTTGTTTTAATATCTATTTGATGTGTATTCAAACCATTTAACACTCCTATCACTATAGGCTTATGGATGGAAGTAATTCTTGTAACAAGTAAATGTATCGAAATAGTTAAGACCTTTATTTTGCTTGTAGTCTTTAGCGACAAGTTTAGCTTTATATTTATCAAACGATCCACACGCCTTCATTTTCTTTTTGAAAATCCGTTTACACCCTAGTGGCTTATTCCCAAGTGGAAGGTCTACTAATTCCATATATAATTTTGTAGTATGGATTCAATCTCACTACCAACAACTTCTTTCCAATACAAAGCTTTGGTAAATGATATTTAAGGTTCATTTTCTAGTAACACATGCTAGAAAATCAAACCTAAAGGAGGTTGTCTTCTGAGACCTTTTACCACGTCTAGGTACTTCTACATGTATAGATTCTTGATCTATGGCCTCATCATTATTGCAAGGTCACTTTAGTGAATTTTATTCACTTTACATGAACTAAGGAAAAATATTGTCAAAATTTTTAGAATCTCTAGATTCAATAATCGTATGAGCATGTACATTGGGAATTTCACACTTATATAAAATAAATATGTACGCACTAATATGGTAGCATGAGCACAAGAGATTGAATAAGCCAATGTTAGCAAGAGCCATCAAAAGAAGGAAGTCGAAAAGGTGTAAGAATGTTGAATGTCCCGGCCAAACTTCAATTGAAAAATTGTCATCTATTCTTTTATGAAATATTCGAAAAAGAAGAAATCTAGAAGATTTGAAAGTGGAGTTCACATAGCATTCTCTTGGCACATATTATCAAAGGGACCCCACGAATTGAGTAGTGCTGAGTCAAGAGATCTTCCGTTGGATCGTTACAACACTTGGGTTGGTGTGTGATCACCTTTGGTGACTAAAGATGTAAGAGGTAAGAATTCTCCATTTCTGGATCCTCCAGGTCGCCATTGATAGCCACCATCTTTTTCATTTGTTTGCTTCTTCTGATTAGGCATAATAATGAATACACAATCAATAGTCTCAGTCATATCTTAACCTTTTTAGGTTTAATAATTGCTATCTTAGCCAAACATCCCCATACTTTTAATTATTTATAGTTAAGTTTGTGACACTTCCATAATTTGTAAAGTATTTCGTGCGTTTTTGGACAATTTATTGAGAATATAACTGGTAAAGAGCAAAGCTTCTCCCCACAAGTTATGCGGTAATCCTAAACTTATCAACATAGGATTTTTAATCACCCAAGCCCCATACCTAAGCCATTATATCATACGTACTGTCCACTTTGGGAGGGAGCCTGCACTCTTACCCCCTCATGACTTTCGATTGCATCATCCATGATTCGAATTCAAAACATCTGCCTTATGAGAAATTTAAGATGAATCATGGTATCAATTGAGCAACTTTTCTAATTTGTATAGAATTTAACTTAGGCCTCTCATAAGGTAGAGGTCTTGGATTTGAATGTTGGAAGACTTAATAGAAAGTTGTAAGTGTGTATTAGGGCGAATTCCCTCCCAAAGTAGACATTACGTAAGAGAATGACTTGAACATGAGGCATGGGTCGTTATAGCATTTATTATCTCCTTTAATACTCGATTCTTACGTTCAGTAATTCCAATAGATTGAGAAGAATAGGTGTAATTGTTTGATGAATAATTTCATGTTTCGAACATAATTGTTCAAATAGAAAATCATATTCACCAACTCTATCACTTCTTATTGCATTAATCTTTTTGTTGAGTTCATTATCAACCTCTAACTTATAGTGTTTAAACACTTCATTTGCCTTGTCTTTGCTTTTGAGTAAATACACAGCAATATGGAGTGCAATCATCGATAAAACTAAAAAAAGTACTTTTTATAGTCTCTAGTTTGAGTAAACTTTAAATCACATATATTGGTGTGCATTTAATTTAGGGATTCGTTACTTCTTTGGAAAGAACAAAAGGGTAAATGAGCCATTTTGGCTTCTGCATATATATCGCATTTACGATTAGGATCTAAATCGTGCTTTGATAATAAATTCAATTTGATTAATGTACGTAAAATATTAAAAATCACATGCCCTAATCGATCATGCAAAACATTAAACGACTCAAGAAAGTAAGGAAGAGGTGTAATTTTATTTATAGTCGAAAGAACAACAGTCATTACATTCATTTTGAAAAACACCTCATTTGGTAGCTATTTCCTACAAACATATATTTTCTAGTAAGGACAAACTTGTTTGATACAAAGACTAACTTAAATCAGTCTTGCTTAACGAAGAATCGAATACTATTTTTTTACAAATCTCGAGCACATGAAGAAAATCATTCAAAGTAAGTTCCGTATCACTAGTCATTTTGAGCACATCTTTTCATGTCCTTCAACTTTGGAAGATGAAGATTTTTTCATGTAGAGCTCACCATGATACATTGCATTGTAAGTAGCAAACATCTAGCAGTTTGTAGGTATATGGCAAGTATCTCCAATATCCACCCACCAATCTTTAGTATTCCCTACTAAGTTGCATCCAGAGATGACTGCAAAAAGATTTATATCTATTACGTTGTCAGAAAGGTTGTCACTTGTCATGTTCTATTGAGCATTTTTCCCTCGACGTTCTTTGGGTTCCAGCAATCCTTAGACTGATGAAACTTATTACAATGATAACAATTTCCTTTGAACTTTTTTACTGCCTTTAAAGAACCAAATTGTCCTTCCCGGTACTTCTTTCTCTTTTTGTTAACCTTGGAACCTTCTTCCACAATGTTGGCTTTTGTGATTGTCTTCTTCGATTCTCAATCGACCAATGATTCTTCAAGCTCTATTTCCTTGCGTTTATGCTTCATGTAATTTTTGAAGTCCTAATTCCTTCCTTGAAGGCGACAATTTCTTAATTAGTGCAGCAACTTGAAATGATGCGCTAAGTTTCATTCATTCGACATGAATTTCACTGAGTATTATTTGAAGTTCTTAAACTTCATATATGACAATTTTGCTATCAACCATTTTATAATTAAAAAAAAATCGATAATGAATTTATCTGTGTTGGCATTATTATACCGAAAATAAAACTCTTAAAATTGTAATTTTCTGTACTATAATTTTCTCTTCCAAAAAATGTGAAGAGGCTTACTCTTGCAAATTTTCGAGACTGCATTTGAAGAAAGTAACATGATGAAATCAGAGCAAAATGATCAAAATCGAAAAAACTCACGAATAGAATGTAAATTAAAGCTCACCAACTTCTCGATATGTCTGTAAGATTAATTTGCTCCTTTATATGGTATTTAAAGCGTTTAACAAGTGTCTCTCAAGATAGAACGGATTTCATCTCTTACGAAAGCAACACAACAAACAGTAAGAGTTCCAATGAATTCGGTGAAGTGTTTTATACTTCGGAAAAATAATATCAAAGCAAGAGAAGAAATGAGATTCAAAGTAGGGTATTTGTAATGAAAATTGTGTAAATTTCTAACAGTAAGGCAATCAATTTATAGACTTATTCGTTGCCATTTGAGCACTACAAACCTTTTTAGACCAGTGGTGAGTGGTGACTATTCAAATAATCATATAAAAATGAATAGATAGCTCTGTTCGAAACGAAACACTATGTCTGTTAAATCAGTTAATAGACGTCTATTACAAAAAAAAAAAAGAAAAACAAATGCTGATTACAAATATTCACATTACCGTGATAGAAAATTACGTGAAAAATAAGCCAAAGGTTAAATTTTAAATTAATGATAGAAATACTTTCACTAAGTACCAAGAAATTTGATTAATTATAATTTGACCCAAAAATTTATATAAATTTTGTTAAAAAAGATATATATATATATATATATATATATATATATATATATATATAAGATAAGGATTCATCTGCGCTTTTATCAAACTTGGACATGAGTTCGTGCTTGTGCCGTGCCAAGTCAGTCAACGACGATGCGCATGCGTATGTGTGAGTTTAGGACCAAATCCAATAAAATCTAGGTCTCCTCCTTCCAAAGACTAGTGGTAGTCATTGGAGCCCTAACTCAATTGCCAAACTTCCATTATATAAATCATACAAAAGTTTTCAAGGTTTCCTATGTTGTAAAGCTTAACCATTCAATCAAATTCTTTGCTTTTTCAAGTTTTAAGTAGGTAGCTTAGACATTAAGTTCTTGTTTGGGTTCTATTAAAATGAGATTTTCAAGAAAAAATGTGTTTTGGAACAATATTTTTTTTTTGGAGAAAGCGTGATTAAAAAATAAAAAAAAAATTTAAATTTACGTATAACATTATTTTATATAAGAATGTAGATTGAAAATAAATTTTGAAAAAAAAAATGTATTTTTTGAAAAATAAAGCCCAAACAGGTTTCATTTAATTTTAAATGATTTTTTTTATAAATAAATATATCACAGTATTCGCCTCGCGGAGTAAACATGAATATGCTCTATCTCCTTTATTTCAGGGTACGGTCCAATTCAAATTTGAACTCCCATTTCACTTTATATATGCACCATTTACAACAGGTTCAACTCCAACCGCGTTGGGACCCGCACAATTGCAGTTCAAATTTACCCTGTTTGGCAACCACAGAAGCAAAACCTTTTTTTTTTTTTTTTTCACACTTATTTTTAACCACACATTTTCATAATAAAATATTCTACACGTGGATCCAAAATTTTTTCTTACTTTTTAATCACTCATTTTCCAAAAATCATTATTCCAAAACTCATTTTAATGGTTGTCAAAAAGGAACTCTTATCCATGAATTAAAGAATCCATATTAGCAGACTTGACAATAAAGAAAAGGTGCATCTTTCTACATTTTATACTAGTCATAATGTGCTTTCACCTGAAGTCTTGACTCTTGGCGGGACTCAGACACAAAACACGACAAGGACAGTGTAGAAAATCTGGAAGACCATGAATTTGCACAACGCTGTAAAAATGCACAAGCTGAATTTCACACAGAGAACATGAAATGCAGATTAATTAACATCCAATGACATTAACATATAATAGTAAAGCTTCAATTTGTTTCTTGATTCTTAAAAAGTCAAATGATTCACAACCATTTGTGGAATAACTTATTCGACTGATAAGTAGCGCAAAAATCAAATATGTAAAGAATCAAAATCGTTACAATAATCGCGTAAATATTTTGCTAGCACGAGGGAGAGGGTCATTCGGTAGTCCAGAAATCAGGATGTACTTTCTGGAACTCAGTCCAGATTTGAGATGACAGCGTCCACGACTTCTTGGGTGGTGCTATCTCCACCAAGATCTTTTGTCCGGTATTTTCCTTTTGATATTACGCGTTTCACCGCAGTCTCTAGTCGATCAGCAAATGAAGGAAATTGCAAGTGTCTCAGCATCATAGCTGATGAAAGAAGCAAAGCCACGGGATTTGCCTTCTTTTGCTCCAGTAAATTCTCATTTCCTACATTTCCCGCTGAAGCACCTTGCTCAAAAATGGCATGATCAGCCCCCACATTGCCTGAAAGTCATCAAAACTATGTAGATCACTCAAGAATATCCACATTGCCTGAAAGTCATCAAAACTATGTAGATCACTCAAGAATATATGGACTAATTTCCCTCATTTGTATAGCATTACTAAAGACTATGAGACTAAGTATACCCTTCTAAGTTTAAAGAAATAGTTCTGACTTCTGAGTTCTCAAAGTTGCTTATAATATATACATACCTCCAGGCATGACACCAGTACCTCCAGCAATACCAGCAGCTGTATTTGAGACCAGATTCCCATAAAGATTAGGTGTTACCTGTAAAATGTGTTCTAATTCAAGGGTAGAAATTGAAGGGGGAGGACACTAAAAGTTCATCGTTAAAGACTTTAAAGAACCACAGCATTTCTGAAACTTAAATATGTACTCTGTGATTTAACAACATAGCTTAGTTTTTCCTCAAAACATAGTAGTTAAGGACAAATTATGCACCCAGGCATCAAGATGCCCTGGAGTTAACACATAATTCTTAATTTTGCTACGCAAGTGTTGATGGTGAGAAGTTGTAATTAGAACTAAAAATCCCTCATTCACAATATAGTCCCAGTATGTCCATATCCATGAGGCATCATTTCTTCTTTCTCAAATTAGCTCTCTCAAACTCCGTATTAGTTTACATACACGAACTTCAAAACTAAAAGATTATATAGAGTTAAAAGTTGAATAGTCCACCATCCTTTAAACTCGCCTGGACTTACATGTCTATACAGGAGTTCAAACACATCCAATGGTGTTGGCATCATAACCGTGGATGCTCAGCGCAACCATGTACTCTTAGAAATTCAATATGGAAATGTAGATATGTAACCTACTTCCGACCAAGACTGGCATATGGGTCTGATTCAAATGTTCAATCCATCAGTGGCCTCTAATTTCTTTCTTCACATGCACCATCAGCGGTCATTTATAATCCAATTCTTCGTCCAAAAGAAAAATGAAAAAATGAATCAACAATTTATAGACTATAGGCTAAAAAATGGGTATGAGCTCTCTAAGGATGATTGTGCAGACAATTACGTCCGATTCTTCGTCCAAATTTTGTCAACGGAGCTGAGAAAATAAGCTCATCAATGTTCTTCAAGCAAATTCTAAAGATATATCAAACAGCAATGAATTACTACTCACATGATATCTCATCACCTCATCTTCAACAGCGGATCAACAGATTGATTCACTTAACTGCATCTTCAATTAGCATTTTCTCTGTTTCAGTCCTAACATGAAGAATTGGTAGCATGGGTACTAAGAAACAAAATTCATCATCATTTTAAGTCATGTTTAATAGTGAAAATGAAAGTTTTCGATATCTGAATGAATAAAAAACCGATACAAACAGAGAGAAGACAATTTCACAACCAACAAATTAAAACGTAAAGAACCCTGCAGTGAATAAATGAACTGTAAAAGTAGATTGCCATTGTGCCTTACCATGACATCAAATTGCTCTGGCTTTGAAACAAGTTGCATAGAACAGTTATCCACAATCATTTCACTGTACTGGATACTGGGGTACTTGCTAGCAACTTCACGGCAGGATTCTAAAAACAGACCATCTGCAAGTTTCATTATGTTTGCTTTATGCACTGCAGTCACTTTCTTCCGATTATTGAGATAGGCATATTCAAAGGCATATTTTGCAATCCGTTCTGAACAGAACTTTGTAATCACCTAGCAATGTCGCTAAATGAGAAAAAAAAAATGGGAATGCAAGTCGACATAAAAATTGAGAGAGAATACAAGTAAAAAACACTTATTCAATAGGGAATGTGAACATTCCACAAAAAGATAAAGCAGCAGCAATAATGTAAGTACAATAATGTGGTCCCAACAATTTTAATCAGCCAACCAACTTTAGATACTTCCCTTTCAATTATGTGATGCATCATATATAAGTCAATAGAAATATTCCATAACTGCACTTTAAAATGGTTAATTGAGACAAGAAGATTAGTAAAATAAGAAAAAGTACCACATAATGTTGAAAGAAAATATGCCTGATGAGTATTTTAATGAGAACATTAAGTTCATCAAGAAGTTGCTTACAACATGGTATGTGAAGTAAAACAATTACCCCCAATAAACAGCACAGTTCAAGCAAGATTGACTATTCAATAGAATTCGAATTGGGGTGTGGAGACTGGAGATCAGAATTACAAAAGTTGAATATATTTTTTATAACTTCAAGTTGTAATGCTTCAATTCCACTTTGCTGCTTGTAAGTTAGCAACCTAAACTCAAAACCCAGGAAGTAGCTAACAGATTGTCCTATATTCAACATGCATTAAGCCTTGAAATCCATTCTTATTTTTGCAGCTAAGAAATCATTAATCAAGGTCATTGCAGAGAATAATATGAGATGCACCACACAGCTTGCATCATTTTGAAAAGTGGTTCTTAAACTTATAAGATCATCCTTTGAATGCTAAAGAGACAAATTCATCCCTGCACACAAATACTTGTTCTAGTCTTTCACATCTCACAAAATTCTTTTTCATTGCATAGACCAAAATCCAAATAAGTTTCCAGTTAAACTCTCTGCAGAAATATCATATATTTTTTTCTAATTATGGTTTTTCCCTTTTCGTCATGCACTTCCTAGTAAATAACTCAACATAATGCGAGTTAATTCACAAACATAATAGCAACATTTGATAAACAGATATTACTAAAAGGTATGACCAGGGGTTTATGTGTGTTCCACGTGGGTGGCACACCCAACAATTCATAATCGTAATCCTGAATTTACTGAAAATCGATGCAGTATCAGAATAACTTTTATATAAAACACAAAATTGACACTACCTTGAGGCTCTCAACAACACCGGGAACAACCTCGTGCTCAAGCCCCGAGTATTCGCCTTCAGTATTCTCCCGAATCACGACAATATCCACATCCTGGTGGCGAGTTGGGAGCCCCTGCAGATTAAAGCAGTGAACAAGCGATGCATAGAGATCAAGCTCTTTCCTCAAGAGCACGTTCAAAGAGCTGACACCTCCACCGACGGGAGTCTTCAACCCTCCTTTAAGACAGACCTTGTTCTTCTTAATCGAGTCGATCACCTCGGGAGGCACACTCTTGGCGTCGCCATGGACCTCGTACTTCTGGAAGTAGACAGGGGCATGTAATGCCTCCATGACCTGCTCGACAGCGCCGGTGACGAGTGGGCCAACACCGTCGCCGGGGATTAAAGTAACGGGTCTCGGAGTTCCATCGCCAGGTCGGGGCATGTAGGTGACCGATCGAGTAGCGGTGGTGGGGGAGAAGATTATGCGTTTGAGGATTGGAAGGGTTCGTGGAGTCATTTTATTTTGTTTGATTTCAGAAATTGGGAATTTGGTAATCAAGTTGAAGGAAAGAGCGGGCAAGGAAAATTAATTATTGATTGATTTTAATTATTTAGCCGACAACAGTACTTTTCAAAAATAAAATTTTAAATACTAATTTTTTTAAAAAATAGATAAATAGGACGGAAGGAGTATATTGAAAAATGAGTTTAAAAAATATGGTTGTCAAAAAGGGGCTTAACTGTAGGCTCGATAGTAGAGTAGTATCTTTGATGTATTTTCTATCATGAATTGCTAAAACAATCATATTACGTGTACATATATTTTTTACCTCATTTTTGACGTGCGACACATAATTGGGCAATTAAAAAAAAAAAAAAAAACTTTTCCACCCTATATTTTTTGAACTTCAATGGAGTGTATCCAAAGATGTAAACCAAATGATTTACACTTAACATAATTCTTGCTAAAAATAAATTGAAGTGAAATGATACTAGAACACCCAAGTTTACCACCTACGTAGAATGCACAACTGAAAGATTTTATGGGCCGATGAAACTTCGTTTTTTATCCTCTAGCCTATGAAATCTTACAACCTCTGCACTTTGTCACTCGGGTGGTAAAGTTGAATTGTACATATAACATTTCTCTAAATTGAAGCATCCAATCGAGACAAATGAGTAATTTTTGCAATAGTTATTTTTTGGCGAATGCATTATTTAAATGTAAGGAAAAAAATTGAATTCAAGTATAAAATTATTTTATTGAAAAAAAATCCTGTAATTAAAAATAAGTTTGAGAAAAAATGAATTTTTATAAAAACAAACTCAAATACGGGCTCAAGTTAGTCAAAAGAACTACTCACATTTGGGAAAGGCCATAACAAATAAATAATGGTTGGCAAGTTCACTTTTTTGTGGTGTGAAACAAACGGTGCCCAAGTAGCCAGCTATTGGTCCCACGTTCCAGAGGAAGTTAACCTCTATTCCAATTAAAGTCAGTCACATGCATTTAATAAAAACTTGGGAAGCAGATTAATGTTCCAAACAAAATAGAAATCATATACAGATCTAAAAGTAAAATCCATGGTAGAATTGCAAAAACATTCACTTCAATGCTTGTGTTTCTTCGAGAGCCAACAAGATTCTTAAGAGAGCCGGGTTTCCTCAGCAGCCCTCTAAAGATGCCGATCAGAAGCTTTAAGTATATCCTCAAAACCTCAAACAGCTTGCTCAACTCAACATAAATATGTACAACATATCTATTTAATGGCTGGAGCAATATCACTGCTTCCTAATCCCATCTTCTTCCCGAGAACAGCAAGCTGCTCGACGAACTCACTTCCCGTCAGTATTTCAGTGGTTCCATAAATGACATGCTTGACTGGCTGCTGGCTGCGTGCAAGATCTTGCAAGCTCCCGTGCTCTACATAATTTCCACCACCGATCATAAACACGATAGCCTCTTTGAATGGTCCTTTCAGGTGGCTACTTGAACCGGAGGTTGACTTAGGTGCGCGAGGATCAAAAACGAGATAAGAATCAATTTCAGGATTTGGTTTGCCCTCCATTAGTGCATCAACTGTTCTTGTCAGAGCCAACTGATGATCACTAGACAACAAATTTTTCACACCAGCAGTTACAGCACTGATTGACTGCCCATACAATTTTTCGGCCCAATCGACAATATTGCTCCTGCTGGCAGAATTTGCTGATGCTAATGATATATTTAATGACTTTATCTTCTTCACATACTGAAATGCACTAGTATCAACCTCTGACTCCCTCAGTGCAACTTCAACCGTTTCAACTTCTGAAGGAGAGAGGCTTTCAGTTGATATGAGATACATTACAGCGAACCGCAGTTTGTCCATTTTATCTCCTTTCCCTCTGAGCACGCTAAGAAGCTCGTTCCTATCAATTCCACCTCTGATCATCATTTCACTTTCCATTTTGGCATAAGAATCCAGAGACCGTTCCTTGATCTCACCCAACAATGCAGTAGCAATATTAGTGTGCTTATCAATCACCTGCTTCCGCTCAGTCAATTCAGGCAGAGAGTTTACTGCACTCATCAGATGCTTTGTGTTGCCAATCAAATCTGTTCCATCGAACTCAGCCCCAGCATTTCCTCCAGTTCGCCTATTTACCTCCTCAACATCTTTCTTATACTTGTTTAACTGCGTCTCAATTTCCACAGCCACTTCTGGAAACTCTAACGACCCATTTGCCATCCAAAATGGGTCTGAATGATCCAATTCAAACGACTTCATCCCACCTTTCTCCCCTTTTACATTCAATCTATTCAACCTCAACCCAAGCACGTCATGAACCAGCGGCTTATACCTAAATTCATGCTGTATAGCCACAGACAGTTCGAAGTTCCTATCAAATATACATAAAATCGGCCTCTGGAACGAGCTTGTGAAATTCCCACCCTCTGTGAACAAATTGTTCTTTGCCAACAAATGATCACGCAACCTCTGATCAAGTAAGGATGCTACCATCTCAGAGGGCCCTCCAGGGGGGCACCTAATAATTGGCAC
This sequence comes from Fraxinus excelsior, assembly GCA_019097785.1. NCBI lineage: Eukaryota > Viridiplantae > Streptophyta > Magnoliopsida > Lamiales > Oleaceae > Fraxinus > Fraxinus excelsior. The sequence continues at coordinate 27,456,284 of CM032625.1, read as the reverse complement.
AACAGCAAGTGTTGCCAACACACAAAACAACCCGCTGACAATTTTTTCAATTTTTTCCTCTATCTCCTTATCCCCAGCTGAAGGATCATTTAATTGAACATAGCAATTCTTATTAGCAAGCGAAAATAAATTATCCTCAAGAGTCACAAATTCCAAATACTGATCATGGACCTTGGAAATTCTCTGAATTGAATCAGAATTAACAGATCCTGAAGCAAAAAAAAAAAAGAAAAAAGAATCAATATTGGTTTCTATCAAACATTTAAATTGATCGTTCCTGAAAACTACTTTTTCTTTTTCTTTTTCTTTTTAATTATCTTTTGGCAACTTAATATTTGACTCTTAAAGGCTGAATCTGATCACGAGTCCCTTAGAACCAAGAACTACACTAATATCCCTTAAAATGAACTCTTGAAAGTCGAATTTATACATATAGTCTGGCTCTCGCTGGAATTTCTGAAAAAATGTTTTGTACCATATATACTTAGATATTAGGCATACGTCTTGGGATTATAATGTGAGTTATATGCTAATCCCCCTTTAACTAAATTGCATCACCATTCATTTTTAAATTATAAAATACAGATTGAAAATGGTCCTGCATCATGGATCCAAAAGTAAACATCACCAATCAATCATACTAGAAACGTGGAATAAGATCAAAGCCACAAAATAATATAACTTTTTGTTAAAAATCTAGTTCCATGTCCTAATGAAATCCAAATTAATACAGTTCAAATCAAATACCAGATGCGAGGTCCTCGAGGAGCGGCCTGGGAATGGAGGAGGAGAAATTGAGGTGAAACGAGTCATAGAGCGCCCTGGATGTATCCAAGACGATACGCTGGATGTTGAGTTGGGTAGGCTGAACGAAGTATACAGCAGGGACATCGTGGACTGGCTTGCGATCCTTGTCGACAAGAAAGTAGAGCGTGACACCATGCTTTCGCAGATCCTTGACGTGGATAAGCGGCGACAGTATATCCTGGCAGAATCTATCGTAGATAAGGATCTTGTACACCTCCTCGTTCGCCGTTCCCCCTCCGCCACCAACCGGGTTGATCACCGTTTGGTTCAGATTGAGCATCCGGATTATGCACTCTGCACAGTCAGCAACAAGATGAAGATAAACCCAGAAATAAAATTACCCAAAAACTGTGCGCCTACGGGAAATCAGGATTCCATTACCGAGATCTGGGAAGGAATATAAAAGAATTTACCCGTTTGCTTTTGCCGGAGATTGAGTGCCATTGTCGAGCACGATTTATCTTTGAATCCTCCTCGAAATGATGGATTAATCTGCGTGTGTGAGTGAAAGAGAATTGGTGGAGTTGCAGAGACAGAAGATGGGGAGTTGTTGGGGTTGAAATTGATTTATATGAACTATATTAACTTGTACCTGGTGCATATAAAATTGTACATGGAGCAATCAATAGATGAAATTATAAACGGAAAACGGCGCCGTTTCATGTCTAACTGCAGCACTGCTTCACCTGTTATAATAAACTCGTGTGTTGGATAACAGCGATTTATTTTTTTCGCTGAACAGGAAAGAAGCGGCTTCCCCAGTTCTTTGGTACCTCTCTCTTTGTTTCTTTGGATTGACGAATGGCGAGTGGGTACACATTTCTTAAGAACAGGTATTGGATTCTGAGACACGGTAAAAGCATTCCAAATGAGAAGGGTCTCATCGTTTCATCTATGGTACTACTTCATTCTTTCAAATTATTTGTACTGCCCAATTACCCTTTGACATTCTAGATTTAATCTTTACGATCTGGGTTCATGGTGTCTTAACAGGAAAATGGAACACTTAAACAATATGAATTAGCTTCTGAAGGAGTTCATCAGGCGCGCTTGGCTGGAGAACTGTTCCTTAAGGCAGGTCTTTTTTTTTTTTTTTTCCTGCTCGAACTTTCCGCTTTATATTTTGATTTTTTTTTTTCTCAAAAGAAGTATTTCGAAATTCGGGCTGTTGATTATAGATTTTGAAGTAGCTAAAAGTTGATACTTCATACTTGTAATATTCACAACTGTAAATAAAGCGAAATTTGTGCAATGTAGAGTCTTCTTTGGGGGCTCAGAGGATTTTGTTGGAAATGGTGCCATAATTGGATCAACTTTGATCACAATTTTAAGTGGGACCCGATGTCCGATTTATCAAAATTAATGTTCAATTAAATTCTACGTTCCAAGTAGATGAGCGTAGAATATTTAATTGCGAAAAATCATTTCAATATGAATGATAAATTATGGTTGAAAGTTGGACAATAAATAAAAGGAATAAATGGGAAAAAATTGGAAAATTGTTCCAATCTCATATATGTTTCCAACACAACCTTGAACCACTTAATAAATTTCAAGTTTGGAAATGAGTTTGGGCCCCAAGGGGTACCAATAGTCTTTGAAAGGGGGAGTCTTAGACAATGTCTCAACTAATCCAAGGCCGCGCGCTCGCCACCGTCCGACCGGCTCTGGTCGTGGGCCTGGGCTTAGGATTGGGCCGGGCCCGTGTCAATATTAATTTTTTGGGTAAAATTTATTTAAATTTTATCTGAATTCAATTAATTTCCTCCCTTTACAGTTTATTAACCGACCCATCAGTTTATTAAAACGGTGTGTTAAGTTGGCGTGAGTGGTGAGTTGAGGGTTGTATGGAAACTGCACAACCGTACACTCTCTCCTTTATGTAAATGGTCCTCGGGCTTTCATTTCATACACAGAATACAATTACGAATTCATTCATTCTGCATACATAGTTTTCTTTTCCCTTCTGCATTAGTCTACAGAGAGTACTGTCGGTTCTAGTTCGTTGTCTTGCAGTCGAAGTGCTGCTTCTGCAAGTGTGATCGTTGTATCTTGGGAGACGCTTTACCACATACCATAAGCACTGTGTGATGGGGTAAAAACGTCTTAAGGACAGAGAGCCTAGTTCTCGCCTCGATCATCCTATTCCGAATTCTGGATTCATTTCTGCATTTTTTTATTACTGTTTTCTCTAATTATTTATAATTGTTTAGCAAGTCTTTCTGGAAATTTTATTCGCTACGTAAATTTCAACCAACAATCTTAAGACGTTTTTTAAATTTAATACTTTTTCCAGAACTGTACTGGCTTATTTCAAGTACGATACTATTCTGCAGAATTTTATTTGTAAACTCTGATTTGTTGATCTTCTGTTTTGAAAACAGAAATGACTAACACGGTTGGGACGAATGCAATTTCCCCTACTATGGCTGTGGTCCTTACTGTGATGCCAACTATGGTTGGTCCGTCTGCTTCAACTCATATTTCTCACGAAGAGAAATCTGAAAAATTTAATGGGGTCGATTTTAAGAGATAGCAGCAGAAGATGCTGTTCTATCTCACCACTCTGAACCTGACAAAGTTTCTTACTGAGGATCCTCTTTCTGTTCAACAAGGAGAAAATAATCGAGCTTCGATTATTGTCTTGGACGCATGGAAACATTCTGATTTCTTATGCAAAAATTATATACTGAATGGACTAAATGATTTGCTATATGGTGTATATAGCGTAATGAAAACTGCAAAAGAACTATGGGAATTTTTAGAGAAAAAATATAAAACTGAAGATGCTGGATCTAAAAAAATTTTTGTCGGTAAATTTTTGGAATATAAATTGATTGACTCTAAATTTGTTATTTCCCAAGTTCAAGATTTGCAAGTACTCCTCCATGATTTACATGCTGAAGAAATGACTGTAAGTGAGTCATTTCAAGTAGCAGCAGTAATTGAAAAACTCCCGCCCTCATGGAGAAATTTTAAAAATTACCTCAAACACAAACGCAAGGAAATGAACATAGAGGAGCTGATTGTGTGTTTGAGGATCGAAGAAGATACTAATAAATCTGAAAGGAGGAACCGGGGACCAAGCATGGAAGCTAAGACAAACATAGCTGAATCAAGTTCAAAGAAAAAATGAAAAGGAAGCACTCAAACTTTGCTTCGAAGAAATATGAAAACAACCAGAAGAACAAGAAGTTCAAAGGGGATTGCTTCAACTGTGACAAACCCGGACATCGTGCAATTGGCTGTCGCAAGCCTAAAAAGCAAATTGACCGTGCACATATTGTTGAAATTGAAAATCTGACTGAAGGTGTTCAAGAAATGCACCTATTTGCTGTAATATCTGAATGTAATGGTGTTGGAAATCCCAGGAAATGGTGGGTGGATACTGGTGCCACTTACCACATTTGTGCTGAAAAGAATGTGTTTTCTGATTACAAAACTATCGATGGAGAACAACTGTTCATGAGAAATTCCTCAAGATCAAAGGTTTCACGACAAGGAAAGGTGACCTTGAAGATGACATCTAATAAGGAACTCGTCCTCAACAATGTGCTGTATGTACCAGAAATTCGGAAAAATCTTGTTTCTGGTTCTCTTCTTAGCAAGAATGGGTTTAAGTTAGTATTTGTGTCTGACAAATTTATACTAACTAAAAATGAAATGTACGTTGGAAATGGTTACATGACTAATGGGATGTTCAAGATGAATGTCCTTACTATTGTACCTAAATTAAACAAGATGAATGAAGCTTCCACTTCTGCGTATATTGTTGATTCTTCTTGTTTACGACATAAAAGATTAGGACATGCAAACTTTAAATCTGTGCGCAAATTAATGAATTTAAATTTGCTACCTTCTTTAAGTTTCGATCCTAATCACAAATGTGAAACTTGTGTTGAGGCTAAGTTAGCTAAAAGACCATTTCCTTCAGTTCATAGAAATACTTTATCTTTAGAATTAATTCACAGCGATATATGTGACTTGAAATTCGTACAAACTAAGGGTGTGTTTGTCATCCTTTAAAAATTAAATTGTTTGCTACAGTATCATTTCTTCACCACACGTTCATCCAATAAAATATTCTTCATACAAATCAATAAAGTTTCTTTAAATTTTAACCACACATTCCCCAAAAAATATTATTCAAAACTTCATTCTTTCTCCCATAATGGGAGACAAACAGGGGCTAAAGGTGAGAAAAAATATTTCATTACTTTCATTGACGATTGCACTCGGTACTATTATGTTTATTTGTTAAGAAGCAAAGATGAGGTTTTGGAAATGTTTAAACATTATAAGAATGAAGCTGAAAATCAACTTAGCAAAACAATAAAAATTGTTCGAAGTGGAGAATATGGAGCGCCGTTTGAAAAATATTGTTTTCAACAAGGCATCATTCATCAAACAACGGCTCCTTACTCACCTCAATCTAATGGAATTGCGGAACGAAAGAACCGCACGCTTAAAGAAATGATGAATGCTATGTTGATTAGTTTTGGTCTACCACATACCGTAAGCACCGTGTGATGGGGTAAAAACGTCTTAAGGACATAGAGTCTAGTTCTCGCCTCGATCATCCTATTCCGAATTCTGGATTCATTTCTGCATTTTGTTATTACTGTTTTCTCTAATTATTTATAATTGTTTAGCAAGTCTTTTCTGAAAATTTTATATTTACTGATCACGCGTAATTGATTCTTGGAATGTTGAAGTTCCTCAATGATTCTTATAGGTCTGGAGAAAAATCTCTAGTCTGCTCGCACTGATTAATTTTTCTTTTCTTAAAATTAGGCAAGTGGATATTTTGGATGGTTTTGAAATTGAAGGATTACAAATATTGACTTTAGGAAATCATTGATCTTTAATAACTAAAGATAATTTCAAGGATCAAACTTGGGTAGTACCAAAATGCCAACTAAAACGAGCAGTGTTAGATTTGAATAACGCTTTGGAGGTGGTGACATTTGTCATTTGCAGAGCCCACTCTCACTCTTTCTTGAAGCCGCATCACTGTTCGGGATGCATGGCATTTCATGCAATTAGTTGGTTGCTTTTCTCTGTATGGGCTCAAACCACTCTGTTTACTACCACATTACTGTCTCTCTAAGATTCTTCCTACACAGACAAAAATGCATCCACATTCCATGCTTGTCTATCAAACCTAACTGATTATGAGGTGATAATCTAGATGATACAAATTATATACACTCAATAAAATGGCTTTGAGTCAGTCTTTCGGGCTGATGACTTGAAGATATTCTGGTTTCCCCTTAAGTTTAGTGATGAGGCAAGAGGGATGTCACTGAATAAAAGTCCTATTTGTATTGGTCATCGACTGTGTCATATCTTTGTTTTTAAGAGAAAAGGTGGTCCTGGATGGTAAATCCATTCTGTATGTAAACAGCTCTATCAGGATGTGTAAATCAAGGGAAGATCTAAGCAGGAATGAGACCTGGGGAGGGTGGAATTGCCATCCTTAATATTCAATTATTGCATGTTTGACTGTAGAAGCTACAAATTCTTCAAGCCTTTTCAACTTTTATACCCGTTATTGAAAAAAAAAAAAAAACAGATGTTAATTATGGATTTCATTTTACATTTTGCTCCTCCTTCAAACAAATTCTAGATTTCCCCTAGTTTTGGCTGAACTTTGAATTGTCACAGGAACTCAGTGAAATGAACTTTGGACTGGAAAATGTTCGAATCTGCTATTCACCATTTTCAAGAACCGGTCATACTGCAACAGTGGTGGCATCTGTGCTAAATATTTCACTTGAAGGTCCACAGTGCAAGGTAAGCTATTATATCTAATTGATTTCTGTATACTGGAGATAGTTTAGATACAAGCCTTTCAAAATATAGTTGTAGAAAAGATCTTTCTTTACCAGATACTCACATTTGAGGGAGTATCACCACATTCTTAGAACATGGGCAGATGCATCCCGATCTTTATTTGAGCAGATTAGTTTCTTCCAATGATTAACAATAAAATAATAAGAAATATGAGTAAAAACTATCATGGCATGCCAAAAGTGGAGTGGATATTGGAACTGTTAGCTGTTAGGTAAACTGAGACTTCTTTTCTTGCGATTTAGCTAATTCATCTAAATTCTATGTATAGATTTGTTTGATTGCAGCTTAAAGTCAAAGAAGATGCTTACCCAGCTATTTACTGGATGAAAATTATTTTTTGGCTTGGAACTAGAGGAAGACTAATAGGAAATGGAATTTTGCTTTGTACCATCTTAATACTATACCAGCAATCAAAGATGCATTACCTAGCCAAACACGAATTACCGGATTGTAAACACTTAAACCAATAAAAGATGGGATGCATATATAATTTTGTTTTTCTTTCCTTCCATCATCCAAATGTATCATTCAAATGATAAATTAATTAACAAATGGTTGCAAATTTGGGTATAAATTTTTGGCAAGGGGTCTTGTGTACAATGGAAGTGAGTTAGGACTAGTAACTGTTATCTTGCTCTTCAAAAATTTTCAAGATGTTGAAATTTCTCATTAGTTTACTTAATGTAAGTAATAAATACTGAACAGGCCATGGAGGATCTTCGGGAGCGATACTTTGGTCCCTCATATGAGCTTATGTCTCATGATAAAGTAAGTGAATTTTGAGAATTTATATCATCTGATGCCAGCTCTGAGATGATTTACTCAATTTGCTCATGTAATCTACTTCTCTAGTATGGAGAATATAAATATTTGCAGTTGGTTCTCCATTTGGTTGGAATTTAAAGTTTTTTTGCTTTTCTTCCTTTACAGTACCCTGATATATGGGCCGTGGATGAGAATGATCCCTTCATGCGGCCTGAAGGTGGAGAAAGTGTTGCAGATGTTGTCTCTAGACTCATGAGGGCTTTAAATATTATAGAATCAGATTTTGAAAGGTAATGGTTTTTATCGGTTCTCTTGTTCCTTTTCAAGCATGCTTTTTCAACTTTTTGGTCAAAATTTCTAGCAATTTCGAAATCTGTATATTAATTGTTTTTAGGTCGTTGTTCGCATACCTTGTGCAACTATATGTTTGAAACTGTAAGTTAGATCTATTTGTGTATATGTATACTTTGCCTCACATAAATACTAACATAACAGGCTCTTATGTAGAAGCAACTATTGCTGCTTAATTCTACTACTTGGGTATTCATATAGTTAACTGTCAATGTCCAATAAGAATCAGTATTGCCAAATTAACATATTGACATTGTAGGGTATGTTTAGCATAACCGAAAGTTGGTTGAAAATGGAAAGTGGGGAGTCGAAAAGGGAAGGTTAATAGACCTTTTCCTTCAGAGAAAAAGGGAATGAAATTGAATTTTCAATGGAAGGTAAAAATTTAGTTCCATTTCAAATTAGATATGCAAATGCTTAATGAGAATGTAGCAAGGCAAGTCTAAAATTGTTTTTTTCATGACGCGTTTCAAAATCCATGATTATGGATCTCTTTGTAAGCCGTTTCCCGCTACATCTTTCCATGGTCTTGTCATTGGCTGAAAACAGATCTCAAATCCCTTAATTTGTCCTTGTGGATTGTGTTTACTACAAATGTTTTTGGATGACGAACACGACTGGATGTCTCTTCTCTTTTGTAGATGTGCAGTATTGGTTGTGAGCCATGGTGATCCGCTCCAGATTCTGCAAACAATACTTAGTGCAGCCAAGTTTCACAACGATGACTTGACATCAATAATGCAGGCAATCAGCATTCCATCTATGCTGTCAGGGCATCGCAAGTTTGCGTTACAAACTGGAGAACTTCGTCGATTAGTATAGATCATAGCTTCCAAGTTGCAGCAAAGCATACAGTAGTTTAAGTATATTACTGAAATCTATATTTTTTAATAATGAGATAAACATTGCTACTAGATGCTAATTGGAAGTTGCCAGTTATGAAGGTATGGTATTTGAATTTGGGAATAATGTCACCTCTTCACATGTATACAAATGCAACCATTAAGCATGGAAAGACTAGGTCTACCTACGTAACCACTTTGAAATTTAATATCTACATGTTGCACATTCCGGGTTCTTCTAAGTAGAGGAGAACTGAACATATCTATCCCCTAGGGTGAGAACTCCAGCTTGAATTGGACGAATATAGCATTCTAATGTGCTTTGGATGATCCTATCAAGCGCCGATGAGCACATTCAACTATTATGTGATTGAGAGTCCTAAGTTGTATTCATTAATCCTAAAGATTTTATTTCAATTGGAATTTGTTTATTCATCACATACGAGGATCCCCAATAAGCGTCCATGTCTGAATGGTTAAAGTGACCAACTCATAATTGGAATTTGGTTGTTCGATAGTTATTAGATGCACGCCAACAGGTCACTCCATCAAGTCTATTAGTATCAAGGTTTTAAAATGTGTAATGCATGACAATGCGTTTCAATCGAGCATCAAGCATTATAAGAATACGCGTGCTTATGCGAAGTATGTACGTAATTATGCGTTTTCCAATTTTTAATATTTTAAAAAATAAATAAATAAAATATTTCATTCTTTGAATTTTTATACATATTCTTCAAAATTTAAAAAATAAATAAATAAATAAATACTCAAAATTATAAATATTACAATAAGACAATTACTTCAAATTATTAGGTTTACTAACATTTTCAATAACTGTAATTTCCCATCCAACATCCCCTGAACTCTTTTTGAGCTCATTATCTTCAAAAATGGAATTAGATGCCTTAGAAGAATCATTTTGCTCCATTGGCTCCTAGTAAATTGAAGAAAAAATAAAATTGGATAAAAGCAAGAATCAACTTGTGAACACGTATTCAAATAAATACTACTTGATGACTTCAACCCAACAGTCTAATATACGAATTTTTTCAAGTATGAAAATGCAACATTTAATTGAAAACCAAACAACTTATGAATATTTGACAACAATTGATTTTAATGAAGGCAGTGGACTTAACAGTGAATTGGTTAGAGCTCATGTTGTAATCTCACTAACATAATGACCAAATTAGAAACATTAGTTAATTTCATTGACCCATTATTTAATTAATATATTATCATCACAACTTTAGTAGATTCCTTAAAGTATATGATTCATCCACGTTATAGAACTTGCTTCTCCCTCTTTCTATAACCGTTAAATCACCATAAAACTAAGAATAATATCAATAATAAAATAAAAATAGTAAACCTACACAAAAAGTCAAAAACGAACAGGTTTCCTTTAGTGTTTTTTAAACTTTTCTTTGATGAGGAGCGGGATGATGGGGTATGTATACGTGATGTTATAGTAGAGCACATTCAAAAACCATTTTTATGTTAATTCCCAGATGAAGATGTATGCAAAAGCAAAACCCTAGAGATTGTTGTATATAATATAATTGATGGACTTGGGTGATTTGGGCTAATTTGATGTTTGTTGGGCTCAATTTACTTTTTGAAGTTATAAAAATGGGTTGAACTTCGTTATGTTAATTTGAATATATTTTTAATTACAAATGTGTGGGCATTTTGGAGAATATGCGCTCATATGCGATCAACGAAATGAGTTGACCGCATTATCATTGCATACCCCATATGCGATACGTTTCGAAAACGCATCAAGAATATGCGAGCATACGCGAAGTATATTCGTGCATTTTAAAACACTGATTAGTATTGACTCTATATCAATGGAATCTCATCATCCTTACATATCGAATTGGTGTGGTTTAGTCATTTCATAATGTATGAATAGTAAGAACTAACATTTTTTTATTGAGACTAGAACTTATAGAAAAGATAATAGACAAATGGATGAAGTCAAGATATAATAATATGGAGAAGACAATTATTTTCAAATACGGGAATTACACAAAGCAACACTTCTTTCAAAGAGAGGAGGACGTGCTATTCCCATTTCATTTGATGGTCAAGACGAAGTGAAAGCTAACTAATGAGAATTCTAAAAGTTCACCAATGGAAAAATAGAGATGACTACAAGTCTATAATATATTTTAATGTTGACTTAATTTTATAGTCATTCGGTCTGAACGCTGCTTGAAAAACATAAACCATATGACGAAACGGAAAGACCTAGGATATATAAGATTATACCATAAGTGATTCGATGATTTGGATACATATTGATATCCACTCAAATGATACTTCATCGTATAATATATGTTGGGGTCCGAACTCACATGACAGCTATGACCCACCATAATTAAATAGGGACCTCTAGGTCGACTCTTCGAGACACCCTTGGCAAGTCAGCTTGCACTCATACCGCAATCATCCAAGAAACATAATCATTACACCTTGTTATATGTGTTCCCTAGATGATGTCATCACCAACTATATAGTCATCCTAAGAACGACAAGTGGCAACAATGATGTTTGCACCTCATTCTCATCCAATCATGGGTCTGCAATGATTAACTATCATCCACATGTCATCATGACCTATTTTAGGCGACCTAACTCCTAATTAGAAGTCTTGGATTCACGTTGGTGACACACATTTTTATGCATGTACTGTGGATGATGTGACCTTGTGCGGCCAAGTTAATAGATTAGTGATTTATAAATAGAGGCAAATGGTCCACCAATGGGCGAACTCATTGTACTCTAGAAACATTATGCAATAGCCTCAATTATTACAATTACTTCTTTTTTTAATACATTCCAGCAAAGTACTTTTAGTATTTTCTCCATTAAGTTAATCTAAATTTGCAACATCATTTTAGTCATCAACAGTTTGACGCTAGAAGGAAGGACTGTAAGGAAAAAAAAAGCCAGTATTTCCCATAAAAATTCCAAGACGATCCTTAAACTATCAGACCTCAATACAACCAGAGCTACTGCTCAGGCTTCAAAGACTATTCTTGCACCAATCCCAACAAAACAAGTATTCCCGAAAGTTTCCTAAGGAGAAACAAATCCACTGAGGAAGACCATTATAACGACCCAAATCTTTAATATTTAAATCGTTACTAAAAGTTTCATTTATTCGTAAAAAAATGGCATGCAATAAATATAAAATCATGTAACATTAATTTACTCACTGTTTTATAGAATAATTCCATATTCTAAAAAAAAAAAAAGGACTTTTCTATGCCATAACCTATTCATTTTGTAATTAAATAAATATTTTAAATATCATAACATGAAATTTTTGGTTCCATCAATATTAAATAAACATATGAAAAAAATACATAACCAAATAAAACATGTTCTAAATCCTAAATAACAAATCCACATGATGATAAAACTAAAGCAAATACTGAAAATAAATCTATAGTCACGTTACACCGAATTTAATTTATTAAGTCCAATGAATCCAAGCACAACGATTGTACCTCATCGCCCCGTCATATGATGACCTGTTCATCTGTGAGAAGTAGGAAAAATGGTGAGTATATAGCAATACTCAGTATAACATGAATATTTTGAGCAATTCCGAATAAAAATATTAAATTAAATCATGCGTAAAAAATATCGTACTTTTAGAAATCGATAAGAGCTCAATAAATATCATATCTTTAAATAGGTGGTCATAACATACATATCATATCACATCATAACATAACATAACATAACTTTCACTGGAATAATATTTATCAACATGAAGAAATAAATTAAATGGGACAAACCATTTGTACCTCGTAATCCTACCTCGCTTGATCAATAAAATTTGAAAAAAAGATAAAGCACATTTCCAATTTTATTTGCTGCCTACTACTGCAATCATGTGCGTATATATATTCTGATATGAGAACAAAGAGGTAAATGCATATTATTTAAGTTAAAAAAAGAGAATTGAATTTTTGGTAGAATAGAGTTACATACAGCCTTGTACCACCATGCAAATGTTACTATCAAGAATATTCTACTTCATCATTATTTCACCCAAATAAAAAAAAAAAAAAAAACCCCCACATTATCTCCATCTCACTCTACATGTGACTGCTACCTATTTCTAACCAAATATTTAATTTATCAAAAGCAATTAATAACATTTTTTTTAAACTTCAACAAATTAGGCTTCACTTATTCGAATTAACTTTTTATCGAGCCCAATATACATGATTAATTACAAGCTATCTAATGAGCACCATATTTCGCTCTATAAACATCTAAATATTTGGCCTAAGTAAAATTGAATTAATACATATATCACTTTAATCTCCCAATTTTCTTTTTTCAAATAATAAAAATATAGCATGTTAAATAATTAAATTCTATTCTATGAATTTTTTCTTTAAGTTTTACAATCTCCCTCCTTAAAATATTTTCGTCCTTGAAAATTCACATTAGCTTATCGAGAGTTCTGGATATTTGGTTTTTAACTCATCTTCTTTCTCCCAAGTTGACTTGTTAAGTCCATGATTTCGTCATTGAACTTTGATCAGGGGAACCTTTCTATTTCTTAATTGGCACACCTTTCTATCCAAAACCATCGTCGGGATTTCTTTATATGATAAGTCTTTTTGTACCTCCAATATTCGATAATTCACTACATGCTTAGGATCATGAATATATTTTTTAAGCATCGAGACATGGAACACATTATGCACTGCTGCGAGTTCGGGTAGTAAGGCAAGTGGTAAGTCACACTACCAATCCTTTTGAGAATTTCGAAAAGTCTAATGAACCGTGGTCTCAACTTTCCCTTCTTACCAAATCTCAATACACCCCTTCATTGGTGATACTTTCAGAAAAACTTTGTCACCTTCAAATTCCAAATTCTTTTTTCTACCATCTGCATAACTTTCTATTGATCTTGTGATGTATTTATTCTTGCTCTAATCTTGTCAACTGCTTCAATTGGTTGTTCAATGATTTAAGGACCCAAAATTCTATTCTATCCGACCTCATTCCAATGGATAGGGGATCTACACTTCCTACCATAAAGAACTTCATATGAGGCCATGCCTATAGTAGCTTAAAAGCTATTGTTGTAAGTAAACTTTACTAACGACAGATGCGTCTCCCAACTACCATCAAAATAAAAAACACATGCCCTCAACATATTTTCAAGAGTTTGAATGTTCTTTATAATTGTTTATCCATCTGTGAATGATATGCAATACTAAACTTCAATTTTGTCCCCATGGCTACCCGTACACTTTTCCAAAATTTCGATATGAACCTTGGGTCTCTTTCTGAAACAATGGTGACTGCAACTCCCTACAATCTATCACTTTGATATATAACTGTGCGAGTTGTTCCATATTAAAATTTACTTTGATTGGAAGAAAATGAGCTGACTTCATCAAATGATCGACCACTACCGAAATAGCACCGTGACCTCTTGCTGATTTCACTACACCAAAAAATGGCTTTTACAGCAGTAAAAAAAACGCTGCAAAAGACCTTTTGCAACGTTTTTTCAAGTGTTGCAAAGGTCGGTGTTGCTGTTGTGTAGCGTTTTTTCAACGTTGTGGTAGATCCCCTTTTGCATATTTTTTCAACGTTGCGGTAGACCCCCTTTTTGCAGCGTTTTTTAAACGTTGCGGTAGATCTCTTTTTTTTATTACAATTATGGTAATCGAGTAATTGATCCACAAAATTAAAAATTACACTTTGTAACATTTTGAAATTGCATAAAAATTGATAATTTCATTATAAATTTTTGAATCAATACAAAATTCGAATGTGATACAACACGACCTATCTAAAAAGGAGTAAGATAAACAATACAATTGTTTCATCCATCATTCCACTAACTAGATTGCTGGAAGAAGTAGAGACACTTCAACCTATGTTTGAACCCGGACTCTATTAGTAGAAACTAGTAATATGCCACCAACTTCATCTTCAGATAAATCACTCTCCTCAATTACTTCATGGGAGTCATCACTTTGCCCTTCACCATCATGTTATTTCTGGTATCATCATCATCATCACTTGAGACAACATATATAAAAAAAGTAGAAGTAATATACTCCTCCTTCATCATCATCATCATCATATCTGCTTATTTCAAAATTAGTCACAGCATTTAGTCTGCGAAATTTAATGGTTACAATATCGTAAGTCTCGGCTGCTTCGTCTTGTGTAGCTGAAACAAAAACAATTAAGAATTTATGAGTCATTTACTAAAAACTCATACAGCTTGAAGTTAACCTTTGACTTCACCTTCCACAGGATACAGATAAGCATTTAAGCAAAAGAAATGGATTGATCATAATCATTTGAAATCAAACACACACCAAATCCTAGACTGAAAGCATGGATTGATCCTTATATTTTCATATAGACTGAACAATAAGCATACTTATCTAAAACTAGTCAATCGCACGTGCGATGCACGTGCTATTGGTGTAGTTGGCTACTCCATAGCGCGATCTTTTTTTAAAAAAAACTAAGGATGACTTAGACAACTAAAATCATATAATCACATCGTCAATATCATGGGGAAAATTCAAACTTTGATTTACAAAATCAATATCAAATGAGCAGTTCCAAAACTAATGTAAGTGAATTGTTGATTTTAATCATTTTCCTTAAAGATGACCGAAATTAGAATTGATGAAGAGGAAAATTGAGTTTCAAAAGCTGCATGCAATTATGGCCATCTTAATGAATGCTTCCTATTTTGCTTTAATTTCCTGGAGTTTGCTTTGTTTTCCACTCTCCCTTTGATAAATCATCAGGGACAGTATATTTATATATACAACAATTGAAGAAAATGAAGCTGAGGACTCTTTGATTGATTCAGGTGCACATTCCAGGACATAAACACCATCCGGTCATACCTTGTCAATTGCATCAACAATCATGGTACCAATGATCTCATCATTTCCAGCAAAGATAGAGGCAATGGCTGCAATAGATCAAAACATTAGTACAATGGATTTATTCAGTGGTGATCATCGCCAAACAAAATATGGTGATTGGCATATGACAACAATACCTTTAATATCCTCGCACCCCTTAATGGGCCTACCTTTCTTTTCAAGCTCTTCAACTAAGCCATGCACAATTTTGTCAATACAATTCTTCAAGGAAACTGGATTGGCACCAGAAGTAAGAACTGGTGCAGTTGTTGTCCCATCACTGGCAGAATCATTTGTCTTGCTTGCAACCTTCCCATGTGATACATTGGGTCAAGTAAGAAAATATAGGAAACTGAAGGGAAAATATAGGAAACTTAATGCCAAGAAATTTGATGGAATACATGCCCTCAATTATAATGGAAGTGAAATTGCTCATCCATATAGAGGAAGCCACATTAGAGAAGTAAAAATTGAAGTTGCAGTTTGATTTTCAGAAAAGGGCGAAAAAAGGTAGCTTCAAATGAATTCACCGAGGCTTTTGGTCGATTGTAGAGAGAAGTTACAATTGCAAAAAGAGAAGATATATGTACCATCCAAAAATTATCACTTAACCGTCCAAATCCATCCCTTTAACAAATCTCTAGGAGAATGAGTACTACAAATAGAACAAAAAATACACAAAAATAACATCAAAGAAACAAACTTTAGATACCTTAGGTTGGATCGCTTCAAAGAAGAAAAAAGAGGAACAAATTGATGGTAGAGGACAAGAACCCAGCAAACTTCTGTGATAATTTGATGAAAAGAGAATTGGTCGACTGCATGGGGAGAAAATGAAAAGGAAAAGTGTGAGAGAGAGAAAAATGACTTAATACGATCAATATCACCACGACACCTGGACTTTAACTCATTGTTTCCCTAACCTCGCTTTGCAGTGCCTTGTGTCGCTGGTGTTCTCCTTTATTGTTAATATCATTCATTATATCCTGCAAATCAGACAACAATTTCAAGACACTGTAAAATGGAAAACTTCTAAGTATATCAATTAGATTGTACCCAACACACTCTGGGCTCGGAACATTTATGAGATAGATAGCCAACCCATTCTACAAAGTCAATCAATTCATTGTCGGCATTTTCTGCATTCCATAACACAAGTATAAAAAGGTAATTACAATGTCAAATGATTGGGTAAGTTACCAAAAAAATAAAAAATTTAGGCTTGGCCAATTTTATATTCATAAAAATTTCAGATCTATTACGGAAATTACCAAGAATTCTAAGAAATCCTAAAATTATCCAAAAAACAAGAAAAGTAAAAAAGCTTGAAGGAAAAAGAAGCCTACCAAATTTATGCTTGTAAAGGAAAGCATATCACTCCTTCAAACCCAGCATTAATTCCTTTTTCACAGAATGAACATTTTGTTCCATCTTCATCTGAACCTAAAAATTCCCAAATAACCAATAAATCCTCGAAAGCCTAAATTAACTCTAAGACAAAAAAAAAATCACATTGTACACACAAACAAGAAAAGAACTAATCTCACCTCATGGATAACATCGTGCAGAGATTTGATTCTCTGTTCAAGAAAATGCCTTTCGTAAAAAGTAGATTCTGTGACATTTTTAGCAGCGGAGGCTCTTCTTCTTGCAATTTCGTAGGTGTCTCAGATGTTTAAACGAGCGTACACTTCATAAGCATGCACATCAAGCACCTGTAAGATCCACAAACTAACTTACCTTCTTAAGAACATTCCTTAAATTCATTATCTCAAGGACTATATTCCCAAAGTTATACTTTCTGACAACAATTAAAGTTACTATTGGTGTATTATCACGTTCTTTCCTTTTTAAAGGTTCACCTGTGCAATATGATTTAGGTTATCAAAGTAGAGAATTTTAAGGATGTAAATTTAGGTGTCAGCATTGTATGAGTTTTTACCTGGTGAATTTTGATGATATGAACCTGAGGAGTCCCTACTCAACAAAACGGGTTGAAACATACCACAATCTTGTCTAGAACCAAAATAACCATTTGAAGTCATTGTTGCAGGGGGATTTTTTTTTAATTTGATGATAACCAATGAGTCCACAATGATAATCCCTGTCAGGCTTCAATATTACTTATCAGCATAATGTCAAATCATCTAAAGCATAAAGTAAACAAATAACGGAAGTCCTCGATGCAAGGATACAGCCTCAATACACCAAATTTACTCTAAATGGAATGCACAATATTACTTGTGAAGGAGACAAAGGGGAATAATCCTACTTCCTTGCTTATATAAAAAAAAATGAATGGTACAAAAATCAAATAAATGTCTTACAAATTTCGTATCATTGTTTGTACAAGAGTCACATTGATTAGTCAGGAAGTTACTCCATGTAAACAAATCACTTACTAGTATTCTAGTGTCATTTCTTTCAGACGAGTTTCAAGCTTCTGGAAAACTGGCGTCTTCTCATATTACCTCCAGGAAAGAGTCCCTCATATTACCTCCAGGAACCTAAAAGATTAAATAAGTAAAAACATTGTTATACAAAGAGATTCATGATGGAAGTACAAAGGAAGAAGGAAAATATACTCTTCTAAGAAAAAATCCATTTGACACAAAATTGAAATAATAGAAATCGGTTTACCCAGAAGCCAAGAAGTGGCAATCCACGACCACAGCCATCGCCAACACAATCTCCATCACAATCTCCACAGCCCACCACAATCACCACTATCTTCATCTTCACCGCACCGCAACCACCAACCCCACTAAAAAATCCCCAAACCTTCATCGACACCACGATATCGGTAAATCACACAAATCCATTAGACCACAAATATGAATCTACCATAGCGTAACATCCTCTAGAAGTCCAACAGATCGCAATCGCGGTGCTGCCACCATCATTACCGAACTGAAGCAGCAGCGACGGCAAAGCCGTTCTGTAATAGCGCGGCGCCGCAGCAACATCATCCCAACGTTGCACTCACATAAAGAGGGGCCTCGTAGTAACGGTCGGAGGTGCCTCTGGCGACGATGCTCCTCGACAATGATGACAGTCTAATGGAGAGGGTAGAGAGATACGAAGAGAGAAGGTAGAGAGAGTTGAAAGAGGAAGAGAGAAAATTATTTAGGATTTAGGGTTTGTGGTGGATGGGTAATTATTATTATTAATATTAACATATTAATTTATATTATTACCTTTAGCAACGTTTAATAAACGTTGCGAAAAGCATTACCTTTCACAACATTTGCCAAACATTGCTAAAGGTGAAGCTTTCCGCAATGTTCATTAAACGTTGAGAAAGGTAAGACTTTTCGCAACGTTTATCAAACATTGTGAAAAGTCTTAACCTTCGCAATACTCAATAAACGCTGCTAAAGGTAAAACTTTCCGTAACGCTCAATAAACGTTGCTAAAGGTGTCTATTGCAATATTTTTCTAAAAAATGTTGTCAAAACTCATTTATATTAATCAATGACAACATTCACTAACTAAAATGTTGCCAAAAGACCCTTTTGGCAACATTTTTAATGTTGCAATTGATGATTTTTGTTGTAGTGTTTCTGGAAGCCTACCACAAAGTCCATCACTATGAGTTTCCATTTCCATACGGGAATATCCAATGGTTTCAGTAGTCCCAATGGCCTTTGATGTGTTGCCTTGACCTGTGACAGACAATACATTTCTCTACGAACAGATCTCACTTTTAATGTTTCTCCAACAAAATGTATCTCGATACATTTTCGTACCACCTGGATGTGCAGCATACGTGGTGGAGTGAGCATATTCCAATATCTCACTTCTTATACTTTATCCTTAGGTACACACAATTTATGTTTAAAAGTCAACACTTTATCTACAGATACTTCAAATTCTATACGTTTGTTTGTACCAACCTCAGCCTTAATCTTCTGCAGAAATGGATCTTTATCACATGCTTCCTTGATTCGATCCCGAAGAGTAGGTTGAATCATAAACGCTTTTATTCTCGATGTAGTCTAAGTTGGCGGCGTGATGACTTCCAATCTCAGTTTCTCAAAGTCTTTTATCAAGTATTCCTACACCGTGGATAAAACTACTAACTGCAATCATGTCTTCCTACTAAGGCATTTGCAACTTCGTTAGCCTTACTCGGATGGTAAAGAATTATACAGTTATAATCTTTCACTAACTCCAACCATCTCTTCTATCTCATATACAGTTTCTTCTGTGTGAATAAATATTTGAGATTCTTGTGGTTTGTATAGATTTCACACTTCCCTCTATACATATAGTGACGCCATATCTTTAAGGCGTAAACTACCACTGCAAGCTCCAAGTCATACGTTAGATAGTTTTATTCATACTACTCTAACCGTCTTGAGGCATAAGCAATACATTTCCATGTTGTATCAAAACACGGCCCAAGCCTTCTTTGGAGGCGTCGCTGTAAATTACAAACACATCTTAACCCTCAGGTATTGTCAATACAGGAGCCGATACTAGTCTCTGCTTGAGTTCTTAAAAACATTTTTCACACTTTTTAGTCCACTAAAACTTCACCCCATTTCTAGTCAATTGAGTCATTGAACCTGCTATTTTTGAGAAACCTTCAATAAATCTCCAATAATAGCCATCCAACCCTAAGAAACTGTAAACTTCACTCACACTAGTCGATTTAGGCCAATTAGTTACTGCTTCCATTTTAATTGGGTCTACCTTAATTTCCTAGCCGGTAACCATGTGATCAAGGAAACCCACTCGATCGAGCCAAAATTCGTACTTCTTGAATTTTGTATAAACTTTATCATTCCTCAAAGTTTCAAGTACTACTCGAAATTGTTCTTCATGCTACTTCTTATCTTTGGAGTACACAAATATGTTGTCAATAATACTATGATGAACTGGTCAAAATACTGATGGAACACTTGATTCATGAGATCCACAAATACATCTGGAGATTAGTTAAACCAAAAGGCATGTCGGTGAATTCATAATGTTCATAACAAGTCCTGAAGGCAGTTTTCGATATATCGCTAGCCTTGATCTTCAGCTGATGATACCCTGATCTCAAGTCAATCTTCGAAAACAACGTTGCACCCCTTAACTGGTTGAATAAATCCTCTATTCTTGGCAGTGGGTATCTATATTTGATAGTCAGATGGTTCAATTCTCGATAGTCAATGCATATCCTCATATTCCCATCCTTTTTGAACTGTAACTTCAATTCTTGGAGTTTTTCGATGCCATTCGATATGTGGCCTTAGATACTGGTGCAGCTCCGGGAACCAAGTCAATTGTAAACTTCACTTGCCTATCTAGTGGATTGCCTGGTAGATCTTTTGGGAATACGTTTGCAAAGTCTCGCACAACGTTAATATCATTAACTATTGTTTCTGTATGTTTGGAACCGATGATATTAACTAAGAATCCATGGCATGACTCCTTTCTCAACATATTCTTTGCTTGTAAAACTGATACCAGACGAGGTATACACTTGAACTTTGTTCCAAATAAATAGAACTTTTCCTCTCTAAGTCTGTGAAATAACACTTCTTTCTCGTGACATTGAATGGTCGCATGATTGAGTCCTAACCAGTCCATGCCTAAAATAATGTCAAAATCTTTCATATCCAAAAGGTATAAGTCTGTCTATAGTATTTTCCCGTCAATCTCTAATTTCATAGCTTTAGTCATCTGATTTGTGCAAAGAGTTCTTCCTGAAAGGATGCTAACCTTTAATTCATTATTCGTTTTCACACATGCAAAGTTAGACCTAGCGATGAAAAATGCGGAAATAAAAGAATTTGTAGCCCAGAGTAAAAAAAATATGTAAGCAGGTACATCAGATAATAATAGCATTTCGTAATTATAGTGTTAGACTTAGCGATAGAGGATGCAAAATCAAGAACTTAAACATGTACTTCAAATAATAGTTAAATACCTACTATCACATTCGAATATTGCTCCGCCACATGCTGATTTAATGTAAAAACTCATGTTTTCCCTTTCTTGTTCTTGTCCTGATCATTCTTCTTCTTTGGATGCTTAGTGCAGCTTAATGCAATGTGTCCGGACTTAACACACTGAAAAACACATGTTCTTCCCAAGCAAGCATTCACCTCTGTAGAGTTATTACATTTAGGATAATGTGTAATACTCCCACTCATCCTATCGATACGAACTCTTGTGCTTGGCCTTTTATTCTGCCAGTTACGTCTGTCATTGCTTTGATCATTCCACTTTCTTTTTCCGAATGACTCCATACACTGCTGGGCATAATGCTCAAACGTAGTCCTCTGCTATGAAATAGAATGAGCTCTCTCCAACATTTCACAATATGAATCATGCGGATCTCCTAGCGTAGTCCATATTCAAACCTCCTGATCTTTTTAACTTTTGTATCTACCAAGTGCAGGGCATATCTTGAGAGCTACTCAAACTACCTCTCGTAATAAGTAAGCGCCATGTCCCCTTGTTTGAGCTGTAGAAACTCTGATTCCTTAATGTTTCTCAAATCTTTTGGGAAAAACTTTGCCATCACATTATCCTTAAACTGCTCCCAACTTAAGTTACGCTGTTGTTCTTCAGTCCTAGTGCATGAGACAGACTCTCACCAGTGACTGGTTGCTCCAATAAATATAAACTATGTACATCCGTACAAGCAATGTATAGAAATATTTGTTTCAGACCTCTCCCACTACTCAACGACCAGTGGGTCGAAACCTCCATCAAAAGAATGAGGTTTGTACCTACGAATTTGCTCAACCATTGAGACAGCTCCGGGACAAACAGAGATGCATTTTGCTGTAGCGGTACATTTCGTGGTGGAGATACTTGATTCTGCCTACTCAACTCTTGTACCGCTCGCAATAAATTACGCATCAAATTCGTGTAGGTAGATTGTACCATTTCCTAAAAAATTAATATTAAGTCACTCGTCACATACTTGTAGTAAGTCTAACATATTATACCTATATTATCATAAATATCATGATTTTAGTTGAAAAAAAAAACGTGCACGTCTTAAAATTTAAAAGTATGCAATTTAAAAGATTTAAGTTCTACGAACAATTTGAATAAATACATCTTTATACCCCTTTACATACCTTAGAGTCGTCGGAGGTGGTCGATGGGTGGTCGTTGAGTGCCAAAGATCCTTTGCATTCTTATATATTAAGAACTTAAAAAAACAAATTTACCGCATCTTTAAATTTATATCTTTTAAAATTATTAATCATTAACAAATGTAAATTTACATATAAGAATTTACTACACGCAACGATTAAAATATAAAAGTTAATATTTACTGTCACACACACACACACACTCTCTCTCTCTCTCTCTCTCTCTCTCACACATTTATATACATATAATACAATTAACATTTTTTTATGGTGATAAAAAAACATATTATATAATGCACACGGATCCATGCTAAATAATCTAAGCCCCTGTTTGGTATACATTAAAATCTTCATTTTCATTCTTTTACTCATTTTCAATCACATTCTTCAATAAAATAATATTTTACATCATATCAATAACTTTTCATTCTTTTTCAACCACACATTCTCTATCAATCTACTATTCTAGAATACATTTTTCCAAAATAATGAAGCTCAAACACACCCTAAAATAATGGTAATTTTTTTTTCACTGTTCATGTGAACAGTGACACGTCCTCCTTTTTTTTTCAAACAAGTTTACAGAAAATTTAAGCCTGGGCTCTAATACCAAGCTATGATGACCCAAATTTTTAATATTAAGCCTTTACTAAAATTTTCATTTATTCTTAAAAAATGGCATGCATTAAATATAAAATTATGTAACGTTAGTTTACTCACTGTTATATAGAATAATTCCAAATTTTAGAAAAGGGACTTTTCTACACCATATCCTATTCATTTCGTAATTAAATAAATATTTCAAATATCATAGCATGAGATTTTTTGTTCCACCAATATTAAATAAACATATGAAAAAATAACCAAATAAAACATGTTCCAAACACTAAATAACAATTCCATCTAATAATAAAACTAAAGCAAATACTGAAAATAAAATCTATATTCATGTTACGCCGGATTTAATTTATTAAGAGTGTGTTTGGCACCAATTGTTTGGAAATTATAAATTTTGGAATAGTGATTGATGGAAGAGTGAGTGGTTGAAAAATAATGAAATGTAATAGATTTGTGTGTTATAGTATTTTATTTGGAGAATGTATAGTTATAAATAAAGAAATATTTAAAAAAATTAATGGGTGCCAAACACCCTTTCTAAGAACAATAAATCCATGCACACTGACTATACCTCATCACCCGCCTTCTAATGACCCGCTCTAATCTGTAAGATATAGGGAAAATTGTGAGTACATGGGAATATTCAGTAAGACACGAATATTTTGTGCAATCCCAAATAAAAATATTAAACATATGTCAAAAATATCATACCGTTATATCATATCTTTAGAAATCGGTAAGAGCTTAATAAATATCATATCTTTGGTACCAGATGACTATAACATACATATCATATCATAACAAAACTTTCATTAGCATAATATTTATCAATATGAAGAAATAAATTAAACGGGATAAACCACTCGCACCTCGTAATTCTACCTCGCTTGATCAATAAAAGTTTGAAAGAAAGAGAAAACACGTTTCCAAGTTTTATTTTCTGCCTTCTTTTGCAGTCGTGTGTGTATGTATATTCTGATATGAAAACAAAGAGGCAAATGCATAGTATTTAAGTTAAAAAAAAATACAATTGGATTTTTGGTAGAATAGAGTTACATAGAGTCGTGTACCACCATGGAAAGGTCACTATACAGAATATTATACTTTATCATTATCTCATAAAATAAAATAAAAAACCAACTTTTCTGTATCTTACTCTACACATGGCTCCTACCCATTTCAAACCCAATATTTAATTTATCAAAAGCAATTAATAACAATTTCTTTAAACTTCAATAACTTAGGCTTTGCTTATTCGAATTAACTTTTCTTGAACCCAATATATATGATTAATTACAAGTTATCTAATGAGTACCATATTGATATATTTATCATCGCTCTTTAAAAATATAAATATTTGGCTCAAGTAAAAATATAGCATGTAAAATAATTAAATTCTATTCTACAATTTTTCTTTCTTTAGGTTTTAGAATAGTGTCACTGTTTATCGTGAACAGTTGCATGCAATATTCACTGTTCACATTTTTTGTCTTTGGGCTTTACAACCATCCTTAGCTTACTGTCATGAAAATGCCATAGAGCATCTTACAAATGATGTACTAAGAATAGAACAAAAACAAGTTGCTATTGTCCTAATGGCCAAAATCGAGGTAGAGCCTCCTGCTAGAGGAATAATTGGGCGACCTCCATTCTGGAGAAGTTTACACTTCTTTGAAGAAAATCCTCCAAAAGTATGAGGGTGTTTGATGTAGATTAAAATCAGATTTTAAGTGGATTGTGATAGAATATTTTGAAATGTGTGGTTGAAAAGATGTGAGACCCATGAAAAATGTGGTTGATATTGATTATTTGACTTTGACTTAGATTAAAATCAGATTTTAATCTGGCTTAAATAAACCCTACAACTAGCAAAGTGAAAAGTATCCATCCTTTAGCAAAAAGGGCAACTAAGAGAATTGGAAGCATTTTTGACAGGCTAGGTATGCAGTATTCACTCATACCAAGGAGTGAACAACCTGGCCCTATCTAAGAAGAACATATCAAAGAAGTGGGCAATGAGCAAAATTAAGCTAAATAAGGAAGAGAATAGCCGATCTGGAAGCCTGACACAAATGAGTAATGGAAAAGTACTTCACCAATCATTATTCTCCTTTCACAGAAGACACACTAACTGAGCCCCTACCTAAAAAATTGAAAATGCCCCAGCTTATCGAATATGAAGGGAAAGAGACTTACCCTTCATCCACCTCAACAAGTACACATCACGGTCGGAACTGCAGGGGCCAAATATGCCATTATGTGTAGTGTTACAACTCAATTTTAATTAGTCAAAGTCAAAGGTGGAATTGTCAAAGTCAATAAAGATTTAATTGGACTAAATTACTTTCTTGGGACTTATTTTATGATTGGAAATATATAAGGGTTTTATATGCATTATATTTGAAGTGGAGGACTTACTTGTATAACATTGGTAGTTAAGGGACTTATGGTGCAAAATCTCCACTACTTTGACATTTCAACACCCATTTCTCTCATTTCCCTCACCTCACATGCAGAGAATAGAGAAAACTGGTCAGAGAAGAAGAAAAAGGGAAAAAGAGAGAAGGGAAGGAAGAAAAAAAAGAAAGAAAAAAAGAAGGGAAAGAGAAAGGAAAAATGGGTAAGTGTTAAGGTTAAGCTTGAGTTCGATTTACCTCTTTTTTTTTAGAGATAAATGATTATTTATGTTGGATTTCTAGGGTTTTGCATGTTCTGAAAATTTCTAATGGAGGAAAGGATTGTGATTTCTAGCTCAAGCTTGTCGATGGGTTAACTTCCATTTGATTCAAGGTAAGTTATATCTTTTTTGGCAAACCCTAGAATTTTAAATTTGGGTTCTTGAATGAAGTTGGGTTGTGGAAATGCGTGTGTTGGTAAATACTCACTTGAAAGAATGTATTGATGGAACAAGATGTAAAAGTAATGGTGGAAGTATGATTTCAAGTTTTTCCTTAGATGGAAATGGATACTTATTTTATGGTTGTGATGGAAATGATTTTGATATAGTGCATGCTAGTGAAGGAACTAGAAAGTGTAATTAGTTCCATTGGATTAAGTGAAATATTTGGGAGATTTAGTCAAGTATCGAGAAGTTTAGTTTAATTATTATTGTATTCGATTTTAAAGGTTTCTTGGTTCGTCAGTGGCTAAATTGGTTATGCATATCGTATTTCAGGTGATGAGGAACAGATTGGAAATGTTTATCAGCCAGTCTAGCTTGTAGCACTTACTCTGTGAGTGGAAAAGCTTACTTTTCAGAAATGAATAATTATTGAATTTATATCATATCAGGAACTTAATTAATTCATATATTCGATTTGATAGCATGATTTCGAGAATTTAATGGATGTTATAGTTAATTCTTTTAAAGTTAAATCCAGTTTATTTAAATCATTCATCTAGTATTTTATATTCATATTACGTGTTTTAACATATTAAAAGTTATTTTAAAACCACCAGAAAGTACCCAGGTGATTTTACCCCCGTTTGCACTGGTATGAATGTGTTTCCACAGTGTATGACTTCCTATGGTTATTTTGCCCGCTCTGCACTGACGTGAATGTGTTTTCACAATGTATGACTAGATTATCAGAGGTCTTTGGGACCCACTCTCGTACATACATAGGCTTTGGGCCGTGTACTAGGGTGATTAGTCTTTGGGGCAGCTCTGCATACGTATGACCAGATTATCAGATTATCAAATTTGAATGGCTTTGCCTTGTACATCGAGATTACTCTGTACATGAGTAAGGTTATTCATTGGGTACTTATTGGTGTGACTATTCAGTATATTATATTATGTTTATTCAGTTATAGGTTCACAGATTTTTGAATATCAGATGATAGTTCCTTTCAGATTATAGAATTCAGATACAAAAATACGATTTTAACTTACAGAAATGGCAACTTTACACATATTATTGTTGATACCAGATTATCTATACTTGACATAATTTACGGTTGGCTATTCTGAATAAAGAGTAAGAATTTTATGATTTTAGCATATTTCAGTTCTAAACAAATGTTTAGAATTTAGATTTCTTAAAGCCAAAAGAAGATAATCAGATCTCTTAGTAAATATGCATATAAATTGAAAAAGGTATGTGTTTCGTATTATCCACTCACTGAGTTACAAGCTCATATCTTTTGCGATGTTTTTCCTCTCAGGAGGCCGTTGAATTTGAGATACTTGGAAAGCCTGCTCCGTCAGAGCCTGATTAACCACCATTTAGTTGCACGATCTTAATCATTTCATAGTATGTATTATATTTTGGGGACTCATGTTATTAAACATTTGGTCTAATATTTCGTTGAGGTGCATTTAGTCGAAGGGTTGTAAAATTGATGTAATGCATGCTTGTGGACACGATGTTTGGTAGTAAAAGTACTCAGTCTAGTTTAGTCTCATGTTGTTTGCGTTGTGGTGGCATTGGTGGCTTCCAAAATATTTGGTATAGGTGTTTTTATGAATATATGTTGATTTTCAGGTTGGTTTTGCCAATATTTAGGAGAAACCATGTCAAAATTTCTATAAAAATATTGTAGTCCTCGAATAGTCAATCAGTCATAAAACAGTCTATGTGGCCTTGGTGGTGGGTCCATCATCTAGCTGGAATTCATCATTGGCGCACGCCACGTCTGGGTCCACTAAGGTGACTCGGGGCGGGGTTGTGTCATGTAGGGTTCAGAAAACTACACCAAAGGTCGATCAAAATTTGGTAAGAATCAAACAAGAACGAAGTGAATAACTCAAAAGCTGCCTCAATAGGTTTAATAAACAAATGATGGAGGTGGAAAAAATCTTAGATAATGCAGCAGCTCTATTTAGACTAAGGCCTAAAAAGAGATTCTAGTGGTTCGTATATGTAGATGGACCTAAAACTTATCACAAGTTCCTAAATTGAGCTAAAAATACATAGGTACGGAAGAAGTGACCTTAGACCAGAAAGGATGAATGTTAGAGCCAAATAACACGGCTCGATCCAAAGATAAGAGGCCTAACAAAAGATCTTTGCCTGAAAATGAACAAAAGAAAGTCGAGTGACCTCGCCCATTCCCAGAGAGGTTTTAGCGATACCACCCATTAAACATGACCCTAGAGAAAGTCTTCATGCAAATGGGGATAATGAGGTTTTCTGCAGACCTCATCTTTCAAAGAGGAGCTCAATGGGGGCCAACCAAAACAAGTAGTGCCGGTATCAGTATGACAAGTCGACATGATATGATACTGATGAATGTAGAGACCTTAAAAGTTGGTAGAGGCCTTAATTAGGCGAGTTCAGCTCTACGAGTTATTGGCTAAGCTAAGAGAAATAATTTGGGAGCTTCCTTCCCAGCTGCCTCACCCATATTAGCAGGCAAACCCATAGCCAGCTTCACCAAATATACAAGCAAGACTTTAGGATGTTGATTGGTGGAAATCATTATGTAAATGGGTCAAGAAGATAACGTCACAAACTACTGGCAAAATTTCGAGGTAGCACCGTACATGACAAACCCTAAAGTAATGCAGTATCCTGAGTTGTTTGCGTTTTTAGAGGAAGATTCTCAAGGCATATTGCAAAACCAAAGCGACACTTTGGTAACTATCATGCTTATCTTCGGACTTGAAATACAAAGAACCCTTATAGATAATGGGGAAATTATTGAAAATAGCCAAAATTTGATGATAGCGTTTTCAAAATACCCTTTGACTATTCAAAGGTAGTAAAGTACCAAAAATACCCCTAAATTTACAACTAAAGTCATCATAGTATAAAGAAAATACCAATTAAGTCCTAAAGGATTTATTTTAATCTCAAAGTTATAATATTTTCTCAAACTAACTTAACTATGACTAATAATAATTATAAAATGAAAAGACCTAAAACTAAAAGAGGTCCATATAAAATTAAAACAATTGCAAAAAATAAAAAAGAAATTGAATTTGAAAATAAAATTGATAAAATAGGATATCAAGAACAATTATATAATGCTCAAGAAATATTAAAATGCTTTAAAGAAAATTTAATAGAAAATTTTGCCAGAGAAATTGTTAGATCTATAATCATAAAAGATATAATAGATAAATTAGAAAAAAAAGAAAAAGAATATCTCAAAATATAATATACCTTTTGAATCAAATATTGATATAATAACATATCTTGATATTATAAACTCTCAAACATTAATAAATTTTGAAAAATTAGTTAAAAATTTATAAATGAGAAGACCTATCTCAAATAAATTACAACAAGAATATAAGAAATTAAAATTAAATCTGACTTTAAAATTTTACATATCAATAACCAATAATAAATTGGATCTTGATCAATTAAAAAGATACATAATACACGACCATATAAAAATTAGATTTTAAAGATTTTAAGAATTATTTGATTTTTGTTCGCTCCAAGTAGCACCCATATAAAATGGTATCATAGTCATAGAGATCATGGACATTATAATTACAAAAACAGATTGCTATTACAAAATAGAAGAAGAAAAAGGAAGTTATATATTTTTAGAACATATTCCTAAGAAACTAAAAACAATAATATTAATAATAATTAAAGAATTACCTCGAGAAGTAAAAGAACAAATTATAGATAACCTTATATTAGGATCGTTAAGAGATGAATATGCATATGAAAAAATTATTATAGAACTTGAAAATGAAGAAATTATGTTATATTGCAAAAACTATGAATTATAGAATTATAAAAATAGATAATTATTATAAATTGAAACAGAAAAATGAAGTTATATATTTTTAGAACATATATCCAATAAGTTAAAAATAATAATATTGAAAGTATTTAGAAAATTACCTACAGAAGTTAAAGCATAAATATTATATAGACTAATAATAGAATCAATAAAAGAAATATATATATATATATATGAGAAAATAATGGAAACCTTTGAAAAAAAAGAGATCAATTTATATTATAAAGAAAAATATGAAAATCAAATATATGAATCACCCTAAACGATTTATAAAAAAACAACAATTTTCTCAGATAACTAGACTAATAGAATTAATGGAGATAAAAGAAATTTTAGATAAAAAATTAGCAAGAGTAAGAGAAATAAATCTACAAATAAAAGATGAATTTTTAGAACTTGGAGAAATAACAAAAACACAAGAAAAACAAATATTAAAATTAAAACAAGAAATATATAAAATAAGAGCAAGTTATTACGAAAAAATGAAAAAATTAATATATAATGAATTGGCAAAACAAAAATATGAAAGAATAATAAAAGATTGTAAAGATACTGAATGTAGAACATATTACTTAAATCAATCAAAGAAAAGACGACAAATCATTAAAAATGTCAATAGGTGAGTATATAGAAGAATTAAAAATACTAATAAAAATATTAATAGATGATGTCCAAAACATAAATAATGAAATAAAAGAAGTAAGAAACGATATTAATATTCTAAAACTTGAAGTAAGAAAATTAAAAGAAAATAATAAAGGAAAAGATAAGATAATAGACAAAAAACTTATAGAAAAAAGAATGTCTAGAATAGAGAAAAAACATTTTGAACAAGAAAATATAATAATAGAAACATGTAGTATGGATGATGAATTTAGGAAAAAGATTTTACCAAAAATAATAGAAGAAGAAGAAGAAAAAATGAAAAAATGTAAAGAAAAAATACTAGGAAAATTAGAGATTAAAGAAAATCAGGATAATATAGAAAACAAAGATGAATGAAGAATTATATTTATTTATAGAAAATTTCGATCAATTAAGTTTAGAAAATTTAAATGAATATCAAGTCCTAATGTATACTGGATGATGACCAAATAGAGCAGAATCTTCTAACAAACAAGAAATACTAGATCCAGAGGAAAGTTATGCACCTACATATAATAAACCATATAGACAATATTATGACAAGATAAGAAATAAACAACCACCAAGAGAAAACAAATATAGTAATAAGTTTAAACCAAATGATAATTATGATAAACTCGTTAATCATGGATGAGCAAAATTAGATTTAGATTATAAAATAGATATTAAGAAAGCCTTAGTAACTTAGGCAGATTCAATGATATTATTATTTTTATATAATAAAGATGATACATGGGAAAGTACTAAAAGAATGATAGACTTCTTATTAGCATCTTTTGAAGGAAATGTTAGGAACTGGTGGGATGGAATAAATAATGATACAAAAATACTAATAAAAAGAAATGTACAAACAGAAATAATAAAATCATATAGAGAGAATATAGAAAGATTAGTAAACTATATTTCAGATAAATTCTTAGGAGAAGATTGGATAAAAAAATTTGATGGAGAACCAATAAAAGAAAAAGAAAATGTTGGGATAAAATTAATAAACCTAACAATAGGTGATATGTGTAAAATTAAAGAATATACGTATGAGTTTAAAGAATATTACTATATCCAATTTTATAGTAATAAAAATCAAGATGTATATAAAGATATGTACTATAATAAGTTACCAGGTTCATGAGGAATATATTTCAAAATAGAATTTGATAAATATATTAAAGAAAATCCTGAAACACCTAGATCTTTAGGATCGAAAATAAAATTTTTATTTGAAAGACTTGCATATATATGTCAACAAAGACAATTGATGAAAAATCAGAAAAATTAACTATGATTGTTGTGAAGAAATGGAAAAACTTACACAATGAGGATATAATCGTAAAAGAAAAAATATTAAGAGAAAATTCAAAAATTAAAAATTCAAAAATTTAGAAATTTTAGGAGAAATATATAAAACCTAGAAGAAGGTATTATAAAAGGAAATATAATCCAAATAGACAATAAAAAAACAAACCTTATAAAAAAAGATAAAAGTCAATGCAAATGTTGGAATTATGGAGAAATATGACATATAAGTCCTGATTGTAACAAGAAAAAAGTTAAAATATTATAAAAAGAATATTTAGATATAAAAAGTAAATTGAGTGAAATATCAGATATTGAACAATATTATGATCAAGAAGTATATATAAGTGAAACAGATTCAGAAAAAATAATGAATTTAAATCTGAATAAAGAAATTGAAGAAATAGAAAAATATAATATAGATAAACAAGAATATGAAAGAATAGAAGGATATGGATTAAAAGTAACATTTGATAATAACAAATTCAAGAAAATACGAAAATTATTTTTAGATTTAAAAATAAGAAAATGGGAAGCCTTAGAAAAGAGAAAGAATAGCAATAAATGAATATCATAAAATTGAAAAAGCTATAAATATTAGAACAACTCAAGGAACACATAAATTAAATCTTTTAGCAAAAAATACAGTAGATGAATTGTTAACAAAGATTAATAAAAAAAAAAGGAGAAAAAATCCAATATCTTTATTTAGCATGAATACAAATAATGTTTAAATCCTTATTTAGGAAAGAAATAGATTCGCCTTTAACAATAAGTTTACATAATGGAAGAATAATAAATTTAAAAGATAGTTATTTAGGAACTATAGAAGGAAACTTAGCATACCAAAAATTAATATGTACTTGTTACCCAAAATATTGTGTCTCAATAAAAGATAAAAACTTCAATAAAATCTTAAGACTACATTTCAAACTACATAGGGATGATATAATGGAACCAGAAGACAGAATTATGACTATAGAATATAGAGATTTGTATACATTTACCAACTCCAATTATGGAAATGTATACTCCAAAAAACCATACATAGAAGTTCATAAGGAATGTAAGGATATTAGTAAAATAATAGAACCAAGCAAACAAATAAATTTAATCCCTAAATAATATGAATTTAGTATAATCAAGGATAAACCTGAAATAACAGAGGATAAAGAAGATGATTATTCTGATAAAATAATGTTTAGAGATGGAAGATTAATTAAAAGATCGACAAGCCTTAGATTACCTAGAAAACAGTTAGAATGAACTAGTAATATAAAAGGAATTCGGCTTAATAGAAATGCTGAAAATATGAAGATAGAATGAGAATATTATAATGGAAGAGAACATATTGAAAGACCAAATATACTAATAGATACAAGAACAAGTGAATGTCATATAACTTCAATTAGAAATAAAAGATTAATGATTCATAAGGTTGAACCATATAAATATGTAAATTTTAATGGACAAATACATACTACAGAATTAGAAGCCAAGGTACCAATAAAAATAGGAGGAATTAATATGGTAGTACCATGTTATATAGATAATAGTATGAATACAGATCCTCATATATTATTATGAATAAGTTTTCTAAATGGATTAGAAGATTATAGTATAAAAAGAGAATGATTATATATAACACATAATTGTCAAACTATGTTATGCGGAAAAGATAAATAAATAACCAAATAAGTTTTCCATTAACTGTATATATACATGTTATTATAGTAGAAACAAATATAACAACGTGTGCCTTAATAGATATAGGAAGTGATATAACAATATTTAAAAACTTCTTAATAAAAACATGGAACGAAAATAATAAAATAAAGATAACAGGAGTAACATGAGAAAGTATAAAAATAATTAATAGTGCTGATAAAGTCAGTATAATACTTGGAAGTAAACAAATAATAATAAACAAGATATATAGTTATAATAAATTAGAATGTGATATATTATTAGGAAATGACTTTATACAACAATTTCAATATTATAAACAAAATAATTATATGATAATGTTACAAACACCATGTACACGCTTATTAAAAATTTCGAGGGAATTTAGACCTTATAGAGTTCGGACAGCCAAGCGTGGTGATAGATGGGAGAAAAAACCAATTATAAATAGAGATATATATACAAAAATTTTATACAAAAAAGTCTTGAAAGTAGAAATAGAAATAAGCATGAAAAAATCATAGAACAATTAGAAAAGACATGTGGAGAAAATCTATTATTATTTTGGAAACCATATCATCCTAAAGTTAAAATAGAACTAATAGAGAATGTTATAATTAGAGTTAGACCTGTGATGTATACTATACAAGATACATAAGCATTTAAAATCCAAATAAAAGAACTACTAGAACAAAAACTTATTAGATCTAGTAATGGACCCCATAGTAGTCCAG
The DNA here is from genome assembly GCA_019097785.1 of Fraxinus excelsior. NCBI lineage: Eukaryota > Viridiplantae > Streptophyta > Magnoliopsida > Lamiales > Oleaceae > Fraxinus > Fraxinus excelsior. The sequence goes on along the minus strand of CM032625.1, from coordinate 27,421,926 downwards.
CTTTTATGATTATGAAACATTTTGAGCAAGTTAGAGGAAAAGTCAGAATGATAGTCAATTATAAAGAAGTAAACAAATATACTAAATTTGATCGATACTTTTTACCAAATAAAGAAGTTCTAATAAACCTTGCAAAAGGAAAACAATATTATTCTAAATTTGATTGTAAATCAGGTTTTTGGCAATTTAAGATGGAAGAAGATAGTATACAATATAATGCATTTAGTACACCTCAAGGTAAATATGAATGGTTAGTAATGCATTTTAGATTAAAAAATGCACCACAAATATATCAAAGAAAAATGGATAATATATTTAGAAAGTTTGATGAATTTTTAATTGTATATGATATATTAATATGTTTTAATACTAAAGAAGAACATAAAAACCATTTGATGCAATTCATAAATGAATGTAAAAAGGAAGGGATTGTCCTTTCAAAAAAGAAAGTTATGATAGAAGACAAGAAATTGATTTTCTTGGATTATCAATAGATAAAAGAGGAATAAAATTACAAACTCATATATCCAAAAAGATAGAAAGTTTTCTAAATAAATTATAATTAAAAGAACAAATACAAAAATTCTTAGGAAGTTTAAACTATGTAGAACGATTTATTGAAAATCTTTCAAAAAAGAGACATAAAATACAAGTTTTACTTAGAAAAACAAATACTAAAGGATGAAGTGAAAAACATACAGAGATAGTTAAATCATTAAAAGAAGAATGCAAAAATTTACCAAAATTAAGATTGCCAGATGAAAATGATAATTTGGTTGTTAATACTGATGCTTATGATAAGTATTAGGCAATCATATTAAAAATAGTTTTAAATGAAATTTGCAGGTATTCAAGTGGAACTTTTAATCAAACAAAAATAAATTATACTACTCATGAAAAAGAATTGTTAGCAATTATTAGAGGAATAAAAAAGTTTTCATTATTCCTATTATCTAAAAAGTTTATTGTTGAAATTGACAATTCTAATGTTACAGGATTAATTAAAAATAAGTTACCAATGGAGCATCAATATAAGAGATTGCACAGATGGCAAACATATTTGTCATTTTATAATTTTGATATTATTCATATTAAATGTATAAACAATTATCTTGCTGATTTTCTAAGTAGGAATATCGAGTTTGAAGATGGATAATATCAAACAGGTGATATCAGAAACAAAATTATTGATGAAGTCGATGATATAAAAATTGGAATGGAGACATTAGCTGAAACCTTGAGTTATAATGTCAAATTATTACTTGAGATCATTGAATCTCATACCAAAGTTACCAATGAAATAAAAGACCAAATTGATACTCTTGAAGCACAATTAGAGTCTACAAATACCAACAAAAATACAAAGATTGATGCTTTAGCACAATCTCATGATACCAAACAGGGAATACAAATAGGTACACCAAGCGGAAGCAGTAGTGGACTTAGTCAAATAAAAAGAGATGCGATCATGGAAAGTCCCCGAAAGGTGACAATACAAAATGATGATAAGTATACAAGGGCAATTAAAATCAGATTAGATGAAGATGATGAGACCACTTTAACCCCAAAAGAAGAAGAATTTAAAGCTTTTGCAAAGATTGTTTATGAATTACAAGATGATGACTATTATATCATCTCCCTAGGAGAACATGTCTACCTAAGAACGATCATTACACATAATGGAGACCATAACATGGTCAAGATGGCAGCAGACTATGGATTCTTGGACCTAATTTATCCAGGAAAAGATTTAAAAGAAATTGAAAAATTTGATATCTTCCGATGAAAAATTTCAAAATTTGCCAAGGGAAGATCAATATATCTTAAATTTTATTCAATCATTCCAGAAATTGATGGAATGATATATTATCGTGTAGAACATATTATTACAGTTGGATATGTAGGCTGAAATTTCCAGATTGAAGTAGGCCAAAGTAGAAAGCTATTACCAAATATTAACAAATCATGGATAAAATCCCGAAGAGTCCTAGGGATGAAAGTTCTCTATAATATGGCAAAAAACATATATGATAAAAAATTCCAATGCCTATGCCAATATGAAGGATGGACACTCATGACAAATAATGGAAAAGAAAAATCTTCAATTTTAAAAGAGTATATCCAAAAATTTGATATCCATCAAATTCATGGAAGTCCATCAACTATACAGGAATCATGTCAATTAAGGGAATGCCCCACATGCTCCCAAATGAGAAGAAGACAAAGATATAAAAAGATAGAAAATGAGTCTCACCACTATGCCAAGCATTATTGAAGAATTTTGCCAACTCCATATGAAGACAATATAGGAAAAGAAGATGTGAAAGAAAGGTGGACAGCTAGAAGCAATAATAGAACTACAATTATGAAGTGGATAAACTGTTGTAATGATAGAACTCCATTAATGGAGTATAAGATAATGAATGATGTAAGTGGCCAATAATTGAGCCTCGTGTAGTTGTATAAATAGAAGCCTTTGGGCTAAGATAGAGGCAGAATGAGTTAGAAAAACATTTGAGCTCTCAAACTGTGAGAAAGCCAAAACATTCCTGTCTTTTGATATAATCATTGATTATCAATAATATTCCATTTCTTTCATAGAAAAATGAGTTTCTAAGTTTCCATTCCCATAGATTTTTGATAGATCTAAGAAGAAACTTCGTTCTTATTTTAACAACCAAGACAGTTTCTCTTTAATCCAAGTTTATGGATTTATCCTTGGAAACGATACAGTGAAGGCAAGAAGTTGAAATAGCAAAGATCTCGTTAAGGCAAGAGGTCGTTGAAGGGAACAATTTGCATATTCAGAGCCTGAAGGTCACTCAATTCTAAGAATAAAGATCCAGATCAAAATTAAGGTAGAACTACTATTTCTTGTTAAAATTTTGAAAGAATCTTCTTAAGATCTTAGAAAATCGTAGAGATCATAAATGTTTATGATTATTCATAATGCTTGAATTATTGTTTACCATAATGTTTATATCATTGTTTTATAATGCTATGATAATTTTCATGATAATAGTATTCAATCATGCCAGGATATACAGTTAAAGGATTAGACGATTTGTTAGAAATGATATTAGAAAAAATAGGAAGTATTAGATCCCAACTAGAAAATATAGATAAAATGTCTGAAAAATATGATAAACTTATAAAAGAATATGGATAAAAAATAGCATATTATACTAATACATTAGATCAAAGAATGGATTTATATATTAAAATTCAGGATATAAGAAATACAGAACAAATTCAAAACTTACTTTAAAATAAAAGGACATGTCTTGCAATAAAGAAACCCATTTCATTAAGGGTAAAATAGACTTTTCTACAAAAATCTCAAATAAACTAAGTCAACAGGCTAGTTTGGAAATCTCCCTAGATAATGAGTTTTGTCAATATCTTATATTCCTAAACTTTGGAATATATGGAAATCTAAGAAAAATATCTACAGCTTTATCCTCGAAAGGTTCTAAAGCTTTACATGAGACCCTATTGACACGAGAGGTGATATCGCTCAAATGGTTAAATAGGAGATCCACCCTATTAGTGAAGGATCATTGTTGATTTTGTAATAATTGATCTACATTCCATCTACAATACAATTTTGGAAAGACCTGTACTACATGAATTGAAAGTCGCCACTTCAATTGACCACTACTGCATAAAGTTTTCCCACTCTAGAAGGTATAGGCATTATACAAGGAAAACAAGTTGAGGTTAGATCCTACAACAATGACCTACCCAGAGCTTACACATGTTCCAAGAAAGGTGGATCGACCAAGCCAGAAAAGTTTGATTAAAAAGACCTATTTCTGCTGACCTGACTAAAATATATATCATGAACAAGCATGACAAGAGATCTAAAGACGATCATTTGTCCTTCGATGAAGTAGAGTTGAACCCATACCCTTACCCAGATGTTCTAGTGATCACCCAACCTATCGTTGGGGGAAGCATACCAAAAGTATTGGTAAATACGAGGAGTTCCCCCAACATCGTCTATGTCAATAAGCACTTCTTGGGACTAAATGGAGCTCAACGATGCCTAAGGAAAAGATTAAACTCACCGTGGAGGTCGGCAAATCTTATCGAAGAGCTGATGTCATGATAAGTGTATTTTATACACTTATTCAAAGTCCTAAAATATCAATATTTGGTAATTCTTCTGACAAAATATATCCTAAATTGTTTTATTTTATGTTATATAGGTAAAACTCAATGGTTGAACGAAGAATCAAAAGAAAGAAGCAAAAATTGGTGAAAATGGGCAAAATCCAAAGTTTGAGGACCAAATTGCAAATATTCAATAGTTGAATCGGACCAAAAGATGATACTTGAAAGATTTTTAGGAGATAATTGGATGGAATTAGAACTTCAAAAGGAATGGAATGTGATCAAAATCAATTTTCAATCGCACAAGTTTTATTCTAGATTTTCAGTCAAAGATTGAAACTAATTTTTGGCACAGTAAACGTCCGAATTGAAAACATTATATTTCTAGAAAAGTTTTAGCCCTTTGAATTATATTTCTAACTCACTTTTAATCGCATCAATTGGATATATATATATATATATATATATATATATAGAAATTTATGGCCAAAATAGTGACTGTTGTGTAGAGAGTCAAAAAATTCGCATGCGAAGACAACTTTCCTTATTCGATTGTAACTCTTTTGGAAGACAATTTGGATGTGATTTTCAACCAAATTTTGACTCCTACAAATAGATAACAGTAGAATACATATTGGGGAGCTCTCACACACATCTCATACTCCAATACTCATCAATTATTATCATAAAAAAGAAGAATTCATAGTTTTTGGGAGAAATCTAGAAGGGATTTGCAAGAATTCAATCAAGTGAAGATTCAAACCTAATTTTTGGACAAAAAAAGAGAGGGCATAAGTGAAGATTCATCAAGAAACCATTGAGGAGATTCAAGATTTTAAGATGAATCTTCATCTTCTCAATTTATCAAAAATCCGGGTTATATCTTTTCACTTATAATTTCGATATTGCTAGGATGACATGAACCATTGTTATGATATTTTTAGTTTTTAATTAATTATTTTGACTTTGATTTGATTTGATTTGATTTATGGATGTTTATTATTATTTTTATCGTTCTTTTCCATTGCTTGATCTCCAATTGAATTGTTAGTAAGTTTTATTGTTATCGAGGGAGACAATAGGGTTTAAGCCCAATATAATAAACATAGTAAGGTTCAATAGAGGATAGAGATATACCTCTATGTTTTATATGGTTTCAATAGGTGTTCTAGCACTTGTTAATGCATTTATCATGTTTGCATCTTTCATCGAGAGAAAGAAGGATCACGTGATGGGAATATATTTGATCGCTATCGAGATATGCTTTCAATTAAATTAGGAACATTGAGCAACATGAATAATTTCGAATCGTCATTTTAATTGTTACACTAAAAATGGAATAATAAGGGGGATTGAACATCTTAGTAATGTATCTCAAATATTTGAAAAATACATTTACTTGCTTTTATTAGTTTAGTTGATAATTTAGGGTTTAATTTACTTGCTCTTCGATTAAATTGCAATTAATTTTAACTCGATCAAACACGTAGTCCTCGTGGGTTCGACACTCTATTCACTACGATGTTACTTGATAACGATCTCATTCACTTGCGGGAAATCAAACGATTGGGTTACATGTAAGTTTGTGATATTATATTCCGCCTCGCATACATCGACGCTATCACATGACAACCTCTATTCTTTGACCTGAGAGTGATCGTATCATTGTATCATTATTAAATCAAGTACTCAATCCTTTATAGGATAGGAGAAATTAATGGTAAAAAGAAACTGTCGAAAATTGTCGTATGGTGTATTACCCTACCAAGCCGAGAATTTAAGCAAAGTCTGTCCAGTATGGAGTGCACATGTCCTGTATAGCATAACTCGACCTCAATCCACTGAATCCTAGAATAAAAGTTAGTGGCAAAGAAGTAGAACCCACAAAAGAACTAGATAAGTTCCAGGTTAGCTTGAACCAACCACTAAAAGAGCTCCGAATTGGAAACGAAATGTGATAGCCACTACGAAAGAACTCAGGGAAAAATTGTAGCACTACGCCGATTTGTCTCCAAATTAACTTACTATTGTACGTCTTTCTTCAAAACAGTTCAATGAGGTAAGAAGTCTGAATAGAAACAAGAATTTCAGGAAACCATCGAGGAACTCAAGAAACAATTAGCTTACCAACGTTCTTCTCCAAGTTGAGAGCAAATGAAAACTTGTCATTATATATTGCTGTCTCCGATCATGTTTTAAACATCGTGCTAATCAATGAAGAGAACGATATATAAAATTGTCACTATATCTTGCCATCTCCATGCACACTTTAAACGCCATGTCAGTAAGGCGCTCCATGATACCAAGCGTGATTCTAACATGGAAAAACTAGTGTACACCGTAATTATGTTTGCTCGGAATCTGTGGCCATATTTTTTTGGAACATCCTATAGAAGTCTTGACCATGTATATGTTGAGACATGTATTACAGAAACTTGACATCTTAGGGCACATGGTTAAGTGGACCATCGAGCTAGGACAGTTTGATATTTCATATAACCTGCGAAATGCTATCAAAGAACATGCCTTAGCTGACTTTGTGGTCGAGTTTAACTTGGACCTTTCAGAAGATCTACAAAAAGTAGTCTTTGGGAACTATTTGTTGACGGGTCCTCTACTGAAGCTCAGTTAGGTGCAGAAGTGGCGTTGATAAACCAAATCACCATTATTTCTACCAAGCCCTAATTTTCGATTTCAAAGCAGTTTTTACTGGGCAAATATTGTATGGAGACTCATCCATCACTTGCAGCAGTTCCCTACTCGGCCTCCCCTACCTGGAAGAGGCTGAAGAAAGCTGCGCCACACACTGAGCCACACATTGCATGGCATCTTGGCGCGGGACGTATGTTCTTCTGGCACGATTGTTGGATGGGTGATACTACTCTGGCGTCCTTGTTTCCAGACCGGCAGCACACATCTGAGAGGGTGCAGGATTACTTTGAGAGCACTGTATGGGACTTTGGACGATTATTATAGGCGCTTCCACCCCTCATGGCCCAGCAGATAGGGGCTATACCTTTGTGTACAGACGACCCGGATCGTATTGTTTGGCGAGATACATCAGATGGTAGATTCGTTACCAATTCTGCATGGCAGCTAGTCCGTTCAGCTCATCAGACTCAGGACTCATATCGACTTCTATGGAGCACTATTTTGCCTACCACCGTTTCTTTCTTCTGCTGGAGACTCTGGCAGGATCTTATTCCAGTAGATGTGGTTATTCAGAAGAGGATTGGGTGTCAGTTAGCTTCTCGTTGTCAGTGTTGTTCCGAGATTGAGACCATCAGTCATATTTTCACGGGCAGCAGCATCTCCAATCAGGTATGGCAGCACTTTGGGGATATTTTCCAGATACCTATGAGTGCAGGAGAGGGGGTCAGACAGAGGTTCCAGAGATGGCGGTATTCTGGACAGCATGTTCAATGTGGACACATTCGCACCATCATTCCTCTACTGATATTCTGGTTTCTATGGACCGAGAGGAATGACGCGAAGCATAGAGGGATTCATATGGTGGCCAGACGTATCATTTGGAGGGTCTACCGCATGATATCTTTTTTGTATATCGGAAGACTATTTCGAGCTGTGCACTGGAGAGGGGATGTCACACTTACACCCCTATTTGGTATTTCTATCACTCTTCCTCTCCCACCACCACCTATTATGGTTTTTTGGCGTACCCCACCAGTGGGATCCTACAAGATCAACACTGATGGTTGCGTCAAAGAGGGATTTGCGAGTGGTGGATGCATCATTAGGGATCACACTGGCCAGTGCATCAGGGCATTTTCAGCATCTTATGGTACATGTCTTATTTTGGAGGCCGAGCTCAGAGCCATACTTGATGGGATTCTATTGGCCAGAGGACTTGGGATCTCAGCTATCTGGATTGAGGCAGATTCAGCCGTGGCCATTCACTGCATCACCAGAGGTGGCGGACCATGGACGATTCAGGGCATTCTTAGACAGCTCAGAGACATCATTTCTTTCGACAGAGACACGATCTCCCATATTTTCAGAGAGGGGAACCAAGTTGCTGATGCTTTTGCCTCAGAGGGTTGGGATCATCGACTTTATCAGGAGTATGGACCATCCAATCTACCTCGGCATATTAAGGCTCTTATTCAGATTGACAGATATGGCTTACCTAGCATCAGAACTTGACTTCTTGTTTATTAATTTCACCTTAGTTTCTCATTTCATTTGCATTTGTAAGGGAAGTAGTACTTCCTTGTTTATTGCTTTCTCTACTTTTGCTGTAAGGGTAATAGTACTCCCTTATTTATTGCTTATTTATAACTCCTACTGTAAGGGAAGTAGTACTTCCTTATTTACTGCTTTGAGTTACTATTACTGTAAGGGAAGTAGTACTTCATCATTTATTGCTTTCTTGATTTCAGTTGTAACCACGGTATTCCTCCGCCACAAGTGAGGACAATTAATAAACTCTCGGAGGTACCGCCATCCTTCAACTAAAAAAAAAACATTGAGGTTAAATGCAAACCATTCCTTCCCCCCCTTCTTTTTAGCCATGGGCGATTTTTGGCCCTCTCACTAGCTACCACCACCTTTACCCTCAAACACCATCGACCCGCCACCTTTGCCATCAAAAAACAACTTCTATGATAGCTTTTTCACTTCCTAAAACACCTAACAAAAACAATTGAGGGTGATTTGAGCCTTAATGTGACTTGGGGAGGCTCGAAACCTAAGATTCAATTTTCTAGCATCGGCGTTGATACACACGGCGTTAGGCCACCACAACCACTTCACCAACCATGCCTTATAATAGAGGGCTTCATTATTGAATTGTTCAATCAATAGAGGTCTAGTTCGATTTAAATTCCCTAAGAATCGAGCCAAATTGAACGGAACTGATCTTTTGTCCACTATTAATAGAAAATATGTTGCCCACCACATGATGTCATATCACTGGTGGACAACATATCCCTACCTACCAAATTGAATATTTATAAACAATTTTATATGCACATATTCCACATATGGGTCATCATTAATTGACCCCCAACCATGCAGATTCAGTGACAGCTCGGGATACATGTGAAACCCTAGGCACGCATCTTAATGTCTCAATTTTGACCTCTTCCACTATCAATCTTGTTATAGAAAATATCACAATCATCTCACAAGGTGTAAAAGCCCTTGAGGTAGTCTCATTTTCGGCCAATTTAACGAGTAGCTGCATTGGAAATTGCACTCGATGGCACGTATATTGAGGTACTCAATTTGGCCATTTTGAACAGATTCTGGTGACATTATCTGTTCCAATTATCTTGGAATCATCAAAAACCCCTAGGGGCATTACCTTTGATGATAATTTGGTTGGAAATCGTACATTGGGAATCGAGCTACCTCTCGTTGCTCCGTATGGCACTCAAACAGTTGCAAACACATCCCGTCTACCTACTTATGAATTATTACCCAGTCGACCTCTACTCCAGTGTAAAAGTCATATGCTGATTAAGTCATCCCAATATCTCTCAGATAGAACGAAGTTTTAAAAAATCATTTCCACATGTCCTGCTAGAACCCCAGGATTCATCTGATCATAAGTTCATTTCCAATGAACCTTTCATGCATATGGGTGAACTTGCAGTTTTCTTTACCGAGGAAGAGAATGAGATTTTCTCTAAACCATACAAGTTTACACTTGTTGGTAAATTCTCTCATCACAAGCCCTTTTTGATTTGTTTTCAGAAATTTGGTTTTTGCTGTGATTATAAGATTGTTTTGATAGATGCTTGTCATATTTTCATTAATTGGTGCACGAAGATGACTACTCATGGTTATCCTCAAACCCACTTAGTACATTGATGGGTGTCCGATGTAAGTTATTAAATGGACGTCTAGTTTCAACCCATAGCATGAGACCCTTATCGTCCCTGTGTGGGATTCATTTCCTCTATTGCCCATTCATTTTTGGGCCAAGAGCAATTTATTTGCCTTAGCTAAGGCAATTGGAGTACCTTTCACATTGACGAGTTGACATCAGATTTACGCTGACCTAGTTAGACACAGATATATATCGAGGTTGATTTGGAGTATATGCTCCCTAATAGAATTTGGATTAAGAGGGAGAACCTTGGCGAATATTGAGAGACTATCCTCTATGACAAGAAGCCAGACTATTGCTTTCGATGTAGACATTTTTGGCATATTGATGAGCACTAGTTTTTTGGATGACGGCCAACACCACCACTTGCTGCAATTATAGTTGCAGACCGCATTCCAAGGCCTACTGATCAGCTCGAGGGCAAGGAAAAGGATAAGAAGGTAATTGTTGAGCATCATAAGTGATAGGTTGCAATCTGTTGGGAATCAAGATGACAATATTCTGCTAGCACTTCGGGCATTCCGGTTTAGTTTATTTCATAGCCTACACTACCTGGTGTTATGATTGATATACCAACTCCTACCGGTACACATACTCAGGTTCAGCCAATTGTTCCATTATGAAGTCCCACAGATTGCACAATTCAACCAGTTCTCAGTTGCTCTTCAAATCAATTCTCTATTCCCATTCGTTCCTACTGTAGTTGCTATTACTGAGGCTTCACCCCAAGTTGTCAGGCTCGTATATACTTTATATTTTGATCCCCTTGTGGATTTTATGGTTCGTGAACCAATGATACCAGATGATTCAAAGTATGCAGATATCAGAGCACACAGATTACAGGTCCATCTCCAGTTCAAATACAGGCACCTATTACCACTACTGCTTTTCCTCTTTGTCAGCAGAATGTAGATGCCTTTATCCTATCTCTACAGTCTAAACTATCAGATATGGAGAACACATCACAGATTGAGGTCCACCAGCAAGGCATGTTTCATATGTCATATACTCAAGACGTTGTTATGGCTGGATGGACGAGGATGATAGTTTCATCTGAGTTATACAGATTAAACACTCACGGGCTACTGATACTCTACATTCGAATAGGAGGGTTACATGAGTCAGTCACATGAGACCTCCTCACATTTTCCATCCCTATAAGTGCCATCATGTGGAATGTGAAAGGTGAGCTACTCTCTGGCACCTGAAGAAACTTATACAGCTTCATTAGGTTTATCTTTTAGTTATACTAGAGCCTTTTATTCTTTAACATAGTTTTAACTATATTCGACTATATCTGTGCTTTGACACAAGAGTCCAAAATGTGAACAATATCTAATCTTTTTTGGAATGTTGGGACCATTGTTACTGTTAATGATGATCATCCCCAATTACTTTACGTTAGAGTTGAGGATCCTAGAATAGCGCGTCCTATCTATTTGCTTCATGTGATGCTGCTATCAGGAGGGATTTATGGGTGGGTCTTTACCACATTTTTCTCGATATGGATGACCCTTAGCTAGTTAAGGGAGACTTTACCATTATTACACATGATAGTGAGCTCACTAGTCATAATACTCATGATCGAGACACTACTACTTTATATGATATGATGTTAGACTGTGGTTTAGAGGATATTAGTTTCTTTGGGAATTGATATTCTTGGACTAATGGGGTCTGAAAGAGACTGGATATGATACTTAATAATTCTACAGCTGCAACATTCTGTCGATAGCTTATGGTGAGGTCTTGAATCGGACTTCATCAAATCATTCATCTTTGTTACTTCAGTAGAGTTCTGATGATAATTTAGAGTCTAGACCTTTCAGATTCCTCAATGTTTGGACAAAGTATCATAACTTCTCAACATTTGTACCTCAGAAGTGGTCACTCTCTACTCATCTCACAGTGATAGCTGTTCTTTGGGAGAAGTTATTTAGGCTAAAATAGGGACTGTATTGGTGGAATCGACATGTGTCTGGAGATTATTTTCAGCAGGTGAGAGATGTTGATGATAAGGTTGAAAGGGTAAAGACAATATATGATAGAGACCCTACACCGGAGCATCGTGACTTACTACATCATTCTCAAGCAGTTTTGAACCGGACCTTATCTATTAAGGAGAGTTTTTGAAAGCAAAAGGTCGATTCATGTTGGGTATGTGAGAGAATCACAACACTCAATATTTCCATGTGATGGTTCAGGAACGTAGGATCAGATCGCATATTAGGTCTATCAGGACACATGCAAGGAAAGTCTTAGCTATTTCTACTGACATTCAGACTTCGACTATTAACTTTTACCAGGATCTGTTATCTACACCTCCACAGTCATTGGATCCCATTTGTTCTGACAACATCCTTAGCTTTTGATGGATGATGATAATTTGACAATAAATTGCCCCTCCTTAATTCATGAGGTATTTGGATACAATATTCAGTATAGATGTTGACAGTGTGGTCGACCCGGATGGGTTTTCGTCCCTGTTCAGGATGATGTATACATGGCAGTCTTGGACTTCTTTGACGACGACATCTTTCACGGGGTTTTGCTCCCTAAGAGGGATGGTGCTTATAGATGGATTGACTTCAGACCCATCATTTTATGTACAGTGTTCAATAAGCTTATTACTAAGCTTTTGAAAACTTGACTAAATAGATTGCTACCACGCATTATATCCTTTCCACATAGTGGTTTTATCCTTGGCCACCTGATTGAGGATATTGGCTTAGGAACTTTTCTATACTTAGGATGCTAGAGTCTGAGGAGATAACACTATGCTGAAGGTAGACATGGCTAAATCATATGATCGTATGGACTGGGTCTTTATTTATTCTATATTAGAGGCATTTTGATTCGATCATATCTGGATTGACAGGATCAGGCGGTGCATCTCAAAGTGTCATTTTTCTATATTCCTAAATGGTCACCCATGTAGGTTTTTTCCCTCATCACGAGGGCTCAGATAGGGTTATCCCATTTTGCCATCCTTGTTCATCATAGTTGTAAACTACATCTCATGCATACTCACTTAGAGGTTTCAAGAGTACCCAGTATGTGCTATCGGCTAGAGGTAGTACTTTTGTCTCACACCTTTCATTTACTGATGATATGATCATATTTGTCAACGTCTAGAAATAGTATATCAAGAGGGTTTTTGATTGTCCAGAGCATTATGGGGATTTTATAGCTAGTTGGTGAATAAAGACGAGCAAAGTTATACTACTCAAAAGGGCATCTACTAGTTAAAACAAAAGATTGGATATTTTGACTGAATTTCGACACCAACGACAACCGTTCACTAATATGTGGATTTTCTTATTAAAGGGGACCGAAAGGAGTTTCATTTATGATAACCTTCTCCAGAAGGTCAGGGACATGGTCTTCGGTTGGGCTTTACGATTATTATCACCTAGGGACCGTATTACCTTGCTAAGGTCAGTGTTTTTTTCCATACCATTACATTTTCTTCAGATTATACAGTCCCAAAGCTATCCTACAAATTGAGAGCATCTTTGCGCAATTCCTATGAGAATCCATGGAATAGGCATGACAGTTACATTGACAAACCTGGAAGAAGATTTACCTGCTTATTGATGAGGGTGGTCTAGGCTTCAGAAGATTACATGATATGGTGGACACCTTCTTTATGAAGCTCTGGTGGTTGTTTCACTCACAAAGATCACTTTAGGCCTAGTTTTTATTGGGCAAGTATTATATGGGGACACATCATTTACTTGTAGCAGTTTTCTACTCAGCTTTTCCTACCTGGAAGAGACTAAAATTAGTTGGGCCCTAGATATAGCCACACATTGCATGGCACCTTGAAGCGGTTCAGATATTCTTCGGCATGATTTCTGGATGGGCGACATCATGTTGGTATCCCTATTCCCACATTGATAGCACACATTTACAAGGTTGCATGATTTTTTTGATGATATTGGACGTTTACTACATGTTCTCCCTCCTTTTATAGCAGAGCATATATGGGCTATACTTTTATGTGCAGATGTCCCCGATCACATTATTTAGCAGGATACATCGAATGGTAGGCTATCTGCCAAGTCAGCATGGCATCTAGTACGTTCTGGATGCTAGTATCAAGATTCGTATTGTTTACTGTGGAGCTCCATTTACTAATGTCTCATTCTTCTACTAGAGACTTTGGCATGACCTTTCTCTAGTAGATGTGGTTATTTAGAGGAGGATTTGATGTTAGTTTTTTTTCTCACAACCAGTGTTCTTCTGAGACCGAGACTATCCGTCAATTTTTAATTGGTTGTAGCATCTTCGATCAGGTGTGGCACCATTTTGGGAATTTTTTTTAGATACCTATGAGTTCAGGAGAGGGATTCATATAGAGGTTCTATAGATGGAGGTATTCTAGATAGCTTGTTCTCTATGGATACATTCGCACTATCATTCATCTACTGATATTTTTGTTTCTATGGACCAAGAGGAATGATGCAAAACATAGAGGAATCCACATGGGGGCCAGACATATCATCTAGGGTCTATCGTATAATCTCTTTTCTTTATATGGAAGGACTATTTTGAGTTGTGCAATGGTGAGAGATTCGAGCGCCCACTTTTGGTATTTCTATGAATCCCCATTTCCATCTTCTTCTGTTCTGGTTTAGTGGCGCATTCCATTAGTTGGATCTTTCGAGATCAATATAGATTGATGTGTCAAGAATGATTTTGCGACTGGGAAAGGTATCATTAGGGATCACATAGGACACTTCTCAACTTTGTATGGACTATGCATGATATTAGAGGTAGAGCTCAGGGCTAATCTTGATGGGATTCTACTAGCTTAAGGATTTGGTCTTTCAAGCTTTTGGGTTCAGTCGGACTCTAAAGTTTTTATTCACTACATTACTAGAATGGGAAGGCTATGGGCTATATATATATAGCATACTCAAACAGATCACAGACATTATATTCTTCGATAGAAACATAGTTTCCTACATCTATAAAGAGAGAAACCAGATTGCAGAGGTTCTAACTGTAGATGGTTGTGAACATCGACGTTATCAGGTATATGGACTAGCTGACTTACCATGACATATTAGGACACTCATATGATTGACAGCCATTGATTGCGCAACATTAAAGTTTGATTTTTTCTTTATTATTTTTTCTATCTTCAATTGCTTTAATTCATATTGTAAGGGAAATAGTATTTCATTTTTACTACTTTACAACTACTTTATCATTTACTTTCATTGTAAGGGGAGTTGTACTTCCTCATTTATTGCTTTCATTGTTTATATACGTAACCACAATATTTTTTCGCTACAAGTGAGGGCATATTAATAAAATCTCGGAGGTACCACCCTCATTTAACCTAAAAAACATTGAGGTTAAATGCGAAGGTTTAATAAATGGACTGAAAAATGGCCCAAGAATTAAGGGTGCCTAAGGTGGTGGTGCACAATGATTCGCAACTCATCTTTAATCAAGTCAACCAGACTTTCCAAACCAAAGAAAAATGGATGAGCAGTTACTTTCGAATTGTTCAAAGAAAATTATAGAACTTCGAAATGGTCGAGGTAAAATAAATACTCTGATCCCAGAACTACCATGCTAACACATTAGCTATGACCACAACTAGTAAAAGAGTGGTTGAGCTAGATAGCATTCCCTTAGACAAAGTACGACATCTTAATATCAAAGAAGAAACGATGGTATCTATGCTATAGACAATAAACCAAACTGGATGGTTGAGATCATCCAATTTCGTAAGACTAGAGTAAGCCCCACATATCAAGCTATAGCTCGAAAGTTGACAATAAAGTCAGCAAAGTACACAATGTTCTTTACAAAAGGGGATATACAATCCTACCTTGAAGAGCCTAAATGAAGAAAAAGACCTCTACGCTTTACAAGAAGTACATGAAGGAATTTGTACAACCACACTAGGAAACAATCTTTAGCTTATAAAATTTTGAGGCAAGGATATTTTTAGCCAACCATGAAATAAGATGCGTTAGATTTCGTTAAGAAATGTGACAAATGACAACATCTCCTACCTAACATTCAAGCTCCCTTGGAAGAACTCACCTCCATTAGAATGTGGAATAGATCTAATTGGGCCAATGCCCCTAGGAAAAGGTGGAACCAAGTTCACCATCGTCATCATTGATTATTTCACCAAATAGATGGGTCCAACCCATTGCAAAAATAACTGAGCATAAAACAACAAATTTAATCTAGAAATCCATTATCTACAGTTTTGGCATGCTATATTCAATTGCCATTGACTTCGGAAAAAAGTTTGATAATACGCTGTTAAGGATCTTTTACAAAGAACTCAACATAAAGAAGAACTCTTCCACTCCAAATCACCCTAGGCCAATAGAAAAGTTGTGGCAATCAATAAAATTATCAATAAAAGTTGAGGACCTTTCACAAAGAGTTCAACAAAAAGAAGCATTTTTCCATTCCAAATCATCCCTAGGCCAATAGACATTCATGGAAATCAATAAAATTATCAAACATACGTTGATACCCTCTAAGGAGCTTGGCCTGACTATCTAGCTTTTGGTATAGAAGTAGTAATCCACTTGAGATAGAAATCCATTCATTTCGAACTAAAATATTAAATGAAAATGGTAATGAGGAGATACTATGCACAAGTATCAACTTATTAGAAGAAAAAAATAACTGTGGCCGAGCTCAAAACAACAGTTTACAAGCAAATGAGTGCAAGGTATTACAACCAGAAAGTACACAAAAGGGAATTTGAAGTCGGCAACTTGGTACTGCAAAAGATTTCTTGGTCACCACAAAACTAACACCGAATTATTAAGTCTTAAATGGGAGAGACCTTATAAAGTGGTTAGAACCTAAAGGCCCCTATGATCTAGAAGACATGTAAGGACATTCTCTTACATCCTTGGAATGCAAAACACCTCAAAAAATATTATTAGTAAACAACTGAATGTATTGATTAATGTGTTGGAATAAACTCTTTTCAATAAAAATTGCATGTTCTAGCAAATGTATAGTTAGACAAATCAATTTTCAACAAGAAATAGAACTGTCCCCATGGCCTTTATTTTTTGTTTTTTGTTGCAAGATAACCTTTATAGAGGGCAGGGGACATAGCTATCTAACCTTTGTTGTTTTGCTATAACCTAGTCTTACTCGCTCTTACCTCTTTGCATGTTTCCTTTCTTGATTGTCTGAACTAAGTGTGCTCATGTTACAAAACTTAGTCAATTTTTGTATGGAAATTTTCCAAATCCTGCTCCTTAGTAGCCCGAGTGAAGGTTGTAAGTGCTACAACACTTACAAAAATCAAATTTCAACCGAAAATAACGTAGCTCTGTAGATGCTCAAACTAAGTTTGCCTAAACTACAACACTTTATCAAAATTCATAGCTAAGAATGACCCTTACTAGTTTGACCTAGATAGGAGTGAATTCGAGTTGAGTAGCACAAAGATACAATACCAAAATTATGGAACAAAAGAAAATAGGCGAAAAGATTTGTCATTTCATTCATAAATACCTTCAAAGATTACATTTAAAAGGCAAAAGGAACAAAAGAGAAATTGCTAAACTTGAAAATAGAAGAACTAAAAGGTCAAGCAGTTGGAGAAATGATACCTTGTGGATTTTCAGGCTAAATTAGAACAGAGGCAGGGTTATCTTCATCCTGGGTCCTAGAGTGTCCAACCCCAATCAGGTTCGTTAATAGCTCTCCCTGGCATCTAGTGACTCATGGAGACAGTCGGTGTCGAAGTCAGATACCTTTGTTTAAATAAAATAGATGGTCTCATTCAAAGCCATGACATAGAGCTCTTGATTCATGGCATTGACTTTAGGAGAGGCTTTCACTCCTCTACTGCTTTGCATGCTTTGGTTGTTACTTCATCAACTCGATTCTTTTTTTTACCTCTATCTCTTTCATGACCTCAATAATTTTAGCTTTATCCCACTCTAATTCTACATTGGCTAGCTTTTTCCCTCCCCTTGACCTTTCCTAGTTATTTTTCCAGCTGGACCTTCATTGCCTATCCAACCTCAAAACGATCCATCAGGGTAGCTTTCTCCCCAGCCCATTTTCCTACAACTTCTGCATGGCGAACCCTCTTTTCCTCACCAATCTGGTGCAAGGTCAGTGTATCCTCATGAATCTTACCTAATACAAACCCACGTAGAAATTGAAGCTACAAAATTCACGACAGATTAGATCAAACCTAAGAAAGCCAAGAATCAACATTAAAAGAGAGCTTTAACTAATAAATTATTAAACCAACGAACAGATACAATTGTAACAATATCTTGACCACATGATCACAAAATTTATGAACCTTGCTTGAATTGTTGAACACCACAAGAATTTAATTCTTGATAAGTTAAGAATTAATTTAATGAAGAATGAGAAGAAAGCAATATGCCTTGCAATAATAACTCTCAAACTGTGTGTTTATACAATGAATGAAATGAGCCCTATTTATATGGAACTCATAAAACCTAATTAAAAATGGAGTTAACCAAAAAGATACCATACAAGAGTTTTAACAAAAATAGAATTCTAGGCGAAATTTGGAAAATACACGTCCAGAATTTGTACTATACGGCCAAATAGGCTTCTCTCATGCAGTGGCATAGATCAGTTGATAGCCTTCAATTGAGTTTCAGTAAGGGGCTATACAGTCGCAAGCTTAGTTAATAGGTCTTCACTTGATTTCCTTCATTCGTTGCTCGAACCAAGTTGATCCATCTTCTTCCATCCTCCATGTCCAATATGAAACTTATCTTTTTGCTTGTTGTGGTTGATGTTTCATCCACCGTAGCTAGAACAAGTAATCACATAGCTTCTTTGACTTTCTTTGCCCGTGACCTAGTCACGAGTTGATAGCCTTCAATTGAGTTTCGGTAAGGAGTAATGTGGCCACAAGCTTAGTTACCCTATGTGGTCACATTAGTCTTTACTTCAGTTCCTTCATCCACTGCTCAAACTAAGTTGATCCATCTTGTTCCGTCTTTCATATCCAATATGAAACTTGTCCTTTTGCTTATTGTGGTCGATGTTTCATCCATCGTAGATTGAACAAGTAATCACATAGCTTCTTTGACCTTCTTTCCTCGTAACCTAGTCATTGGTCCTTCATCCACGATTAACGGATCCTTGCCCTCGCTTGATCTCGTACTTTAGATCTCATCATTACCTCTCTCTTCAAAAGAATTTGCCCTTGAATCTCCATCTGCATCAATCAAAGAGAGATCAGAAACATTGAAAGTAGTAGGAACGTATATTCACTAGGAATGTCCAATTTATAGGCATTGTCATTAATCTTTTCAAGCACTTGGAATGGTCAATCGCCACTCGATTGTAACTTCGACTTCATTTGAGCCAAAAAAACGCTTATTTTTTATATGCACCCAAACCTAATCTCATGATTCAAATGTAACGTGCTTTCGTCCCTTATTTGCTTCAGAAGCATAATCCTCATTTTTCTTCTCAATCTGGCACCGTACCTTCTCATATAGGGATCTTACCAACTAGGCATTCTTCTTTCCATCTAAGCTATCTCTCCCATCAACAGATGAATTAAATCCAAAGGTGTTAGTGGATTAAAACCATAAACAATTTCAAACAGAGTATAAGAAATAATAAAATACATGACTTTATTATATGAAAATTCTATTAATGGTAAACAATCCTCCCAACTCTTCAGGTTCTTATTAACTATGATGTGCAATAGTTGTATCATAGTCCTATTAACAACTCAGTTTGCCCATGCGTTTGTGGGTGACAAGTTGTAGACAATAATAGCTTAGTTCCTAACTTACCCCACAAAACTTTCCAAAAATGACTAATGAATTTAACATCCATATCCGATACAATACTCCTAGATACCTATGTAAGCACAGTACTTCCTTGAAGAATAAATCCGCAATATTAGTGGCGTCATCAATTTTATGACTTGGAAAGAAATGAATCATCTTACTAAATCTATATACCACTACAAATATGGAATCTTTTCCTTTCTTGGTCCTAGGTAAACCCAACACAAAGTCCTATACACATTAACATAAGGATCACTAGGAACGGGTAATGGCGTATACAAACCTTGATGTAAAATCTTAGACTTAGCCTTTTTACAAGCGATGCATCTGCTACAAACCCGATCAACATTAACCTTCATTTTAGGCTAATAGAAGTGTTCGTTTAACATATCTAAAGTCTTCTTAACCCTAAAGTGAAACATTAAACCTTCACCATGTGCTTCACGTACTAACAATTCTCTCATTGAACACATGTACACATAACTCATTCTCTCGAAACAAATATCCATGTCGCTATCACGTGTTTTATGCAACGTGAATTATACTGCAAGTGTACGGTGTCAAGTTTTGTAATATAATAATGGAGTTAGAGTGTACCCACATGGAATGATATTTGATTTTATACTAAGAACTATAATTATGTAGCATTTATTTTATCTAGACGAATGAGTTATGAATCAATATTGTGAACTGATCAAATGATAATTTTGGTGGCGAATTCAATGAATACAAATTATATAAATTTAATCAAGATGGAAAAATCTAGGGAATGATTTTACCTAACTATCAAATATGATTCTAAAAAAC
Organism: Fraxinus excelsior; assembly: GCA_019097785.1. Lineage (NCBI taxonomy): Eukaryota > Viridiplantae > Streptophyta > Magnoliopsida > Lamiales > Oleaceae > Fraxinus > Fraxinus excelsior. The sequence goes on along the minus strand of CM032625.1, from coordinate 27,401,343 downwards.
TTAGTTATCTCTACTCAATTTTACATGTTTATAAGCAAGAACCCTAATGTAATTATAACCCCTATCTCGAGTGCCAGATAAAAATTAATTCTAGAAATTAATTCCAATATCTTTATTTCAAATTAAAATCTAGAAAATATCAAGTTCATGATTCTTTTATGGAGTAAATTTCATAGATCATTTACTTTTTCTCAAAACCTATAAAATCTATGTTGTATTAATCTTATGATCGCACCTAAATTGTCCTCTCTCAAGTGCCGGAATTGACTAATATCTAGTGGTGTCAATCGAGCCGAGTGGCTCATCGGCTCGGCGGCCCGACTCGTGAAAAAATGAGCCACGAGCCTCAGCTCTCCTAGGCGAGCGCTCATCGAGTTGACCCACAATCCTGGCTCGTGGCTTGCTATTAAAAAATAATAATAATGTTAGTGTCTAAAACGGTCACTGGTCATTGAATTTTGTTTCAATTTCGTTGACTGAATTTTATTTTATTTTATTATTATTTTTCTTCAATTCCATTTTTTTCCTATAAATACCATTCCATTAATCCATTTTTTTCAATCCAACTATCAATCTCTCATTTTCTACTCTCTAAATTTCTAATATCTTGATTCTCTTCTACATTTTACAATATTGAGTTATAATCTTGATTTTACAATATATTTTCTACACTACTACATAATCTACATTCATTTCTCAATTCTACTTCAACATTCAATTTCAATTATTCAATATCAATTATCTCTTTACAAATTTCCAGTTCGCAAATGGATCCACACTCATTTGTTGAAAACTTGTTCGGTGTCGGAGGTGAATCACCTATCACGCCTCATAGTTAATTTCGAAATGAATTCGTTGGTCTAAATGAATTACCTATTCCAGAAAATATTTTGGATTTCTATCTTCATGGAAGTAGTAATCCAATTGATTTGGATGATGTTGATGTTTTAGAGGCGAAACAGGATGATGAACCGATTTACAAAAAATATGGGGGTGTTATATTTTTAACTTCAGATATATGGGAAGAAATTAATAAAGAGGTTATATAGCTGTAACTGCACACTACATAGACCCACTTTGGTGTATGCATAAAAAATTATGGCTTTTAAAATTATTGAGTTCCCTTGTAATGCTAACAACATATTTAATGATATTATGAACATTGTTAAAGAATATCGTTGCGAGAGTAAAATTTGTTCATTTACGTTCGACAACGTTAGTGTAAATAAGGTAGTTATCGATAAATTGTACAGAGTACTGCAACCTGATTTCAGTGATTATTTACTTCATATTTGATGTGTATGCCATATTTTTAATTTAATAGTACAAGACGGTTTAAAACATATTAAGGATGAAATTCAGCGAATTAGGAATGCACTGTGTATTTCACGATTTCATCTAGTAGAAAACAAGTATTTGAGGAATTTTGTGCCCAAGCTGGGGTGATGCATACGAAAACATTTATTAGTGACATAGGGCATAGATAGAACTCCACTTATTATTAAAATCATGTAAAGATTTTGAACATTTAATAAATGAATTTTATAACAATAGGTATATTAGAGACAAAGATGACACTATTTTGAATGACACCGATTGGAGTTTAGCTTTAAAAATTTTTAAAAATTGACAAGTTTTTATAATTTTACAAATATTTTGTCTAGTGTTTATTATCTCACTAGTTGTATGGCCCTTGAACGTCTTTATATAATTGCTAGAGCTGTTCATATATATATAAATGCCACCCCGATTTTAGTTCAATTATATATTCCATGGAATTAAAGTTTAGAAAATATAGGGAAGACTTGCCTATGTTATTTCCGTTAGCATGCATTATGGACCCCCGATATAATTTATCGAGTACTAAATTTGTAATTGATCGAATTTCAAGAGCTTTAACTTTTGACGTACCTATCACTTTTAGAAATTTGGAACAAACGTTTTGTGAAATGTATGAATTATATGCTGAACGAATGGTACACATATTAATCGTGTACCCTTCGGCTCTACACTTACTCCTCCCCATGATATAGCAGATGACGACGTTGAAGTTTTAAATTTATTCGAAAGCATTAACTCATATAAATATGATTCAACTGCAATTGCATGTGGTTCATCAAGTACTAGTCGTAGTTTGTCTTCCACTGTACGTACTCAAACGTCGAGCGCAAGTGAAAATGCATTGCTTGCTGAATTAATTGATTACTTTAATCATAATATGCCTAATAATAAAACAATTAAGAAAAGTTCAGAAGAAGTAATAGAATTCTGGCGAAGATATGAATGCCGATGGCCAGTGGTTTCTTTTATGGCAAAAGATCTACTAATGTCTCTAGTTAGCACTGTAGTTTCGAAGTCTGCTTTTAGTACATGTAAGAGGGTTCTCTCCGAGGTCAGGAACCGACTGAAAGAAGACATTTTGGAAGCATTAATGTACGTGAAGGATTAGGAAGATGGTCATTTTTTACTACAAGATAAATATACCGAAATTGCATATCTTTAAGTAAGTGATATTTAATTTAACCATATTCATCAAAAACAAAATATTAATACCTTTATAATTTTTTTAAAAAATTGTACACATAACAAGTTGTTCGTGTACAATTTTTAACTCTACCTACTCGAAATTGAAGTAGCCGATCCCAAGTTCGGATAAAAGAGGATGGTTTATCTTTATCTTTTTATTATTTTAAAAAAGAAAAAGGTTTTAGAAAATGTATATCTTTTTTAAAGGTTTAGAAAATGTATAGTAAACAACAACAAAAAATTACGTAGCCCACGAGCTCGTGGGTCGAACCGAGCTCATTACAAAACGAGAACGAGCCAGCTCATGGGTATATGGGCCGAGCCGACATTGCCACCGCTACTAGCATCTATTTATTCAATTAGTAGCAAATTTATTGAAAGTATTAAAATCATAACACAAATATATATAATGGAAAATTTCATAGAAATAACTAAAATAAATTGAAATCATACTCTCAGGTTTTGGTTACAACCAAACTTTGGAAGAATATTTTAGTTCATGCTAAGAACCATGAAATCTATACAATTCAAAAAAAAAAAAAAAAACAACATAAAGAAGAGAATAGAAAATAAACTAGTTTTTGGATATATCTTCAATCTTCTTTCTTGATGTTGTCTTGCCTTCCTTTGATTTCTTGAATTAAGCCCACTTTGCTTCCTTCAATTGTATGTTGAATTATCCCCTCAAAAGTGGTCTTTGGGGGTTGTATTTTTATCATTATGAAATAGTGGAAGGTTGAAGTTGTATTGGGCCAAGAAAAGATTCCAAAAATATTAAAAACCTATTTCTCGCACAAGCGGTGCCTCGGCGGCACTGTAGTAGCGCTACAATATTGCGAATTCTGTTGGTTTCAGTAATGTGGGCGCTACGGTGCCCATCTTCGGGTGGAAAAACCGCACTCCACGTCCTTCATTATTGTTATCATAACTTTTTCGTCTGATGTTCGATTGAGGTGGTTCAAGATGATTTGGAAAGATGACTCAAATGGTTACAACTTTTCATTAGATATTATTTTCCAATTCAAACGTTTTCTATGTCAAAAATGGGTCTCAATAAGAGAGTACAAATTCGGAGCATAACGTTTTCGGTTGGAAAATGATGTGTGATCATACTTTGACTATATTTGATCTCTTTGACTTCTTTCTTCATCCAATTGAATCCAAGTACTCTCGAATCTTCATTTTGAGGTCTAACACAACTTTTGAGTATTTTCACTTTAGTCCTCGAACTTATCTCTTATAATTTAGCCCATTTTCTCCAATTTTTGGACTCTTACTTATTTCTTTCAATTTCATCAACCTATATCACAATATCAAAACACGCATTAAAATGCTCTAAAACTTGTAAAAATAAGTTAAATATCAAGTTTAAATGATATCTAAAGTATGAGTGAAATACACTCATCAAATGCCTAAAGAATCTATCTATAGCACATTTGACACATGATTCATATATATTAGAAAAGTCTGGGTCATTAGTATACATGTCCTTAACATATTCAAATCTTAGCAATTTAGCACCTAAAGAAGTAAGAAGTACATACCTCCTTGACAATGCATCCGCCACCACATTTTCTTGACCTTTTTTGTACCAAATAACATATGGAAATGTTTCGATGAACTCCATCCACCTCGCACACTTCTTTGACCTTTTAAATGCTTTAAGGCTCATGATCGGTGTGAATTATGAATTTCTTTGGCCATAGGTAGTGCTGTGATTGCATAGGCCGAGGCGAGGATTAAAATCCCTGATGTGAAGAAAACTATGCGGTCGTATAGTAATGAACTATGCGACCGCATAGAAGGCCAAAAGAGCCGTTAGTGACCGTTTTGTTCAAATTTTTGGTAGCTTTTGGAGGATTTTTTGCACCACTTCATATAACCATGTCTCTGGCTATATATAGGTGGTTATTATAATGTTGTTGAAAACCTACAAAAACCATAGCCATATTCAAGAACACAAAATCATTCCAGAAAAATAACAAGAAATCACAATTTTCTTCATCATATTCAAATTCTTCTTTAGTGTTCTTCATGTTTTGGAAAATTACACTTAATTCTTGAGTGTTAATTCTTTACGAGACTTGTTTAAATCCTACAAACCATTTACCTTAATCCTTACAAGCGTTATTTAAATTCGAGAGGGGGCAAATATAGATTGAGGACGGGGATATCGTGCTCTAGCCATCGGTGTTCGTTTTCAAATCCATTTCATGATTTGGTGTTTGGTTCGTTGCTTTCATTGTTGATCTTTTTTTTTTTTTTTGGTTTGTTGCTTTATTCTCTGATCCCTCAAGTAGAAGTCATCAAATTTTCCAACATGAACCTTCTACGTCTGGCATAATATGTGACACCCCGTACTTAAGCTTCGAGTGTCACATACTAAACATACGAAAAGGAAATTTTGATACAAAATAACTTTGTCCCATCATCGAGTATGCCGACTAGCTTCCACCAACTCAACTCAACGATCATGGATCTGAAGATTTAGTATAAATACTATGAGTATAAAGAATACTCAATAAGATACCATGCTCGGATTTAACATATTAATACTACACAAAAGAAAGCATTCAAACACATACTTGCACATTCCGGCTTGTCGGTGCCCCGTGGACTTATCCTAAGGCATAAATAGATATCTAACTTTGTGGACTTGTCTACAACTTTCATATTATGGTTTTTATGCATAGCTTAAGCATAAATATTACCATGAAATCCTACTACTTGAGGATGGAAAGTATCTTACCTTAACACTTGGAGAAATTTTTAGTTGAAATGTGTACTTGAAAGTGCTAGCCTTTGTTTTCCTTTTCACGTATCCTATCTTTCTTTTGTTTGCAAGAAATTTTCTGGTTTTAAAGACATTTGTAGGAACATTTCTTAATTATTTAAAGGCAAGGAAACCCTATGACTAAGTAAGGTGTAAAGGTGACTATTGACCAAGGTAAAGGTTATGCCTTCCACGTGGGCTTTGATTCATCTTCATGCATGCATTAATATCACCCTATGCCTTAATTTTAAATATGTCATGTTTGCTAACAACACCTCATGCTTGTTTAAACATTTAACCACCTCATACTTGCTTAAACATTTAACACATCATGCTTGTTTACACATTACACCTCATGCTTTCTTACACATTAAAATTTAACATTTATTCCAAACCCCTCATTAACTAATCTTGGTAAACTCACAATCAACACATAATGCAAATGAGGCAATCACTAATCATTTGGCCATATAAAAATTTTGAAAAGTTAAATTACTATTCTAAAAAAATTAAATGAGCAAATTAAATGAGCATAAAATTTCGGAGTATTACATAATACTTGTGTAATACCAACTCGAGTCTTTACTGTCCTCTTTGAAATTGTATATAGCATTGAATTGGCTAACGGTATGCTCCGAAAAACCAAGTTTGTGCTATAGCAACAAACGGTCAAAAAGTGTTCTCTACCCATTTAGGTGGAGCTAAGTAGGAGCTACGTCCTAGGAAGTCAAAAGCCAATAGATGAAACGAGAAAATAGAAGTCTAAGGCCTACAGAGAATAAGGTGGAATTTAGGGCCATGCTACCCTCAAAAGGAACACAAACACGGTCATTTGAGGGGAGGGATGAGCTTTTCTACTGAGCTATGGACGTGATAAGTCCTTCACAACTGTCCTAACTGTCTGGATAACACTGATGACCAAATATTTGAACATTTTCAGTCCCTACCTCATTGGTATCATCAACACCAACTTTATCTTCCGTGTAACTATTATCCTTGAAATCATCTCCGAGATGACCTATCTCAACAACCATCTCACCCTTGAACTTTCAGGTTGAGCTAGAAAATGAGGCACAATGACAAGTGAAACTGTCTCCCAGGGTTGGATCACAGATAGTAGAGTAGGAGAAAAAATCTCCTGCAAGTCCGAACTTAACAAATGCAAAGAAAAGAGAGAAAGAGTGGGAGAACATGAAGGTGCCTGTTAAACTAAGCAAGCGAGGATGTAACTAGAGTAGGTAGGAAAAAGTGGTTTCTTTAAAGGGAAGGAATGTGAAGAGGTTAGATCTTAGCCCTAGAATATATTAATATGAAAAATATGTAAATGCTAGATCAACAAATGAGAAACTTCCCCTATAAGCTATTGTGAAAGGAGAAAAGACGTGTTCAAAAAACCTATATTTAACGATGACTATTAAATGTATTTATGAACCTAAGACCACCAAATTTCCAAAGTCTAAAAAGAAGTCATTATGTTTCAGATTGAAGGCCAAATGTCCAAACTTTACTAACAGTAAACATCTGAACCATATGGAACATTTTTTAAGGTCCGAACTCACATGACGAATCTAACCTACCATAATCAAGGGAGACCTCCAAGTCAACTCTATGAGGTAATCTGGCAAGTCAGCTCGCCCTCATACCATAGTCATCCAAGAAAAATAATTTTTTAATTGTTCTAAAGGTTTAAAAGTTAAATTATTCAAATTTCATTTTTTCTCGCTCTATCTCACAGTATCATTCACCCGAAACTCATATGCTTCTACTTGTACTTTCCATAAGCAAGCCTGGGCTTTTTCTTACTTTTTAATGGTCCCCTCCCAGTTATTCTAAATTTTGAATAGTATTTACGATATTTTTTATTCCCTAATACATCACTTAACTGAAGGATATTATGTTTCCATTCATTTCAAGAAACTTAATAACCAAACATGAATCGCTCGATTCATTTGGCTCTCAAACTCAATTATTAAGGAAAATGTAATGACTGGAATAGGAGAGTTAGAATCAAAAATAGAATTTTTCACTTCTTTCTCTCATTCAAAATCATGTATGAGACTTTCATCTCACTCAATTCCTAAGTGACAAAAGAAAGAGGAACTCATTGTTGAGCTTATTAGATGAGGTTATTCATGTAATTGTGTAGCTTTTACTTTATGTATTAGGCGTGATTAGCTTGCTGAATTTTGTATATAAATAGGTGATCATTGATGTAATTAAGTATCAATTTTTAGTCCCAACACATATTTCCTCCAATTTCTCTCGTCTTCATTTTCATTTCTCTGCAACTCTTCATGGTATCAGAGCAATAATTCGAGCCTCTGTGAAATGGCAGATGACTCAAATGTTGTAGCAGATCAACAAGCTCAGTGTGATCACGCAAATTCATCTGGTGATTCTTCTGTTAAAGACATGGCAACTGGAGATATTAACTCTCTCAGCCGATTGATTTCTGATCCTGCGAGTCCTTACAATCTTCACTATGGAGATAATATTGGTATGCAGATCATTTCGATTGTTCTCACTGAAGATAATTATTCGACGTGGAGTCAAGCTGTGATTATGGCATTGAGTGTCAAAAATAAAGAAGGCTTCATTGATGGAACCATAAATAAACCTAACAAGGAAGATCATATGTTTAGTGTGTGGAGAAGATATAACCATGTGGTTTCATCATGGATCGTCAATTCTATCCCTCAAGAGCTCTATCCTAGTGTAACGTACAAGGATTCTGCGAGGGAAGTGTGGATCGAGCTTCGAGATAGGTATAGCCAAGGAAATGGCATATGAATCTATGAATTGAAGAAACAAATTACTTCAATTTCGCAAGAAAATGGTTCTGCCAGCTCCTATTTTAATAGGTTCAAAGGACTTTGGGAAGAATTGGATAATTACAAACCTGATATTAATAGTAATTGCTACAAGCAAGAGGATCAAGTCATGCAGTTTTTGATGGGGTTAGATGATCAATTTTCAGCTGTTCGAAGTCAAGTGTTACTGATAGATCCATTGCCTTTCTTGAACAAGGTATTTGCCCTCATTTTACAAGATGAAAAGCACAAGGATGTTGCTTCTAAAAGGTAACAACACTTCGAGGCAATTGTCTTAGCTGGTAAGGTGATTAGTGGATCAAGTGGAAATCAGAGGTATAATTCATACAATCCCTTTCAGAGAAAAGACAAACCTATGTGCAGTTATTGTGGCATGTTAGGTCATATCAGAAGAAACTGCTATAAACTCATAGGTTATCCACCAGGTCACAAACTTGCTAAATGGAGAACACATATTGCTGGTACAGTGGCTCAAGTTCCAGGTAAAAGGAGATCTGAGAATGTTAATCTTCAGCCAAATGTGCTTTTTACTCCATATCAGTGTCAACAGCTCTTAGCTATGCTTGTTCCCAAATTACAAGCTCAGTTATCTACTAGCAGTTCGAAATCACAAGACACTCAATTGGCCTCATCAGCTATTCCTGAAAATTCTAGCTTTTCAGGTAATCATTTATGTCACAATGATGATACCAATGAAGTCAAATGGATCATTGAGACTGGAGCATCAGAACACATGGTTTGCTCCAGCAAATACTTAACATCTATCACAGCTGATGCAAATGCTTCTGTTAGACTGCCAAATGGAGATCAAATTGTTGTAACTAGTATTGGCACTGGGAAGTTATCTGATGAATTGATTTTGACTGATGTTCTTGTTGTGCCATCATTCACGTTTATTCTGATATCTGCTAGTAATCTAGTGATAAAGCATAAATGTTTTATAATGTTTGTGTATAATGCTTGCTTTGTGCAGGATCTTTTAACATTGAGGATGATTGAGGTACGCAAACTTGAGGATGGATTATATCACTTTCAACTACATGCTCATCAACCTATATTCAAGTCCAACAACAATCCATTCATCAAATCTCATCAGTTCATTGATCATTATGTCAAATTTCAAAATTACAAACTTGTTATATCATGTTGCAGTCCTGTTTCGAATCTGCATTGTAATAAAGCCATTGCTACTTCTTGTAATTCACAGACCACTAGTAATGTCAAAAGTAATATTGATGTATGGCATTACAGGTTAGGTCATGCTCCTTTTTCAAAATTGTCTACCTTTCATAAATGTTTTCTTGATATAATATTCAATAAATCCTTACATTGTTCCGTTTGTCCTTTGGCTAAACAACATAGAGTTTCATTTTCTCTTAGTGAAACCATAGCTTCTATGGCCTTTGATATCATCCATTGTGATATTTGGGGACCTTACTCAACTTCTTCTTTAAATGGATCTTACTACTTTCTAACTATAGTTGATGACTATAGTAGAGTGACATGGACATACCTAATGAAATATAAGTCTCAAACCGGATCCATTATTCAAATTTTTTACTCTTTAATTCAAACTCACTTTCACTGCAACATAAAAACACTGAGGTCTGACAATGGAACTGAGTTCTCTATGACATATTTCTTTAATTCCAAGGGCATTTCACATCAAGTCAACTGTGTTGAAACCCCATAGCAAAACGGTATTGTAGAAAGAAAGTGCCAACATATTTTGAATGTTGCTAGAGCCCCCAAATTCCAAGCAAGTCTGCCACATAAATTCTGGGAAGATTGTGTTCTAACTGCAACACATCTCATTAACAGAACTCCTACTTCTATTCTTGGTGACAAATCTCCTTATTAAATGCTCTATAATGTTACTCCATCATATTCTCATCTCAGGGTGTTTGGTTGTTTATGTTAAGCTAGCACATTGAAAAGAAACAGAACTAAATTCGACCCTAGAGCTATACCTTGTGTTTTCATTGGCTATCCTAGTGGTATGAAAGCTTACAAATTATATAATCTTCATACAAATACAGCCTTTTATTCCAGAGATGTTATCTTTTATGAAAACATCTTTCCATTTCATCATCCCTCTCTTCTTCAAACATTATCCAGTGTTCCTACATCTTCACAGAGTACTTCACCTTTATTTTCTCCTCAAACACTTCCATACCCTAACATTTCCATTTCTCATCTAGCTTCTACTCCTACTGATGTTCCCATTTCATCCCATATTCATAACACCTCTACCACATCAATCCCTTCTTCGTCTGAAGTCCCATTTGTTCCATCTCCTCCACCTTTAGTCCCTATTCGAAAATAAAAAAGGAATATCAGACCACCCTCTTATCTCTTAGATTATCATTGTAATCTAGCCTCTCAGTTGCCCACCTCTACATCAGACTCTATGGGAAAAGGTCATGTTTCAGGTAAGCAGTATCCAATATTAGAATATATTGCTTATACTAAACTATCTCATGTACATAAAAGTTATGTTTTAGCTCTCTCCACCGTGTTTTAGCCTCGGTCCTTTGATGAAGCATCAATGCATCCTGAGTGGTATGATGCTATGGATATGGAGTACAAAACTTTAGTTGAAAATCAGACATGGGATGTTGTTAAGCTCCCAGAATAGAATAGGCATGAGGCCTGCAGATGGGTGTGTAAAGTTAAACGTCACTCAGATGGCACTGAGGAGAGAAAGAAAACCCACCTAGTTGCCAAAGGTTTTACTCAGCAATCAGGTCTAGACTATTAGGAGACCTTCTCACCTGTAGCAAAATTAATAACAGTCAAAACCTTGTTGGCTGTTGCAGCTCAATTGCAATGGCACTTACACCAGTTAGACATTAGTAATGTTTTTCTCCATGGAGAATTAAATGAGGAGGTGTATATGATGATGCCTCCAGGTTATGAGCAGGGGGGAATGGAGAACGGTTAGTTTGCAAATTAAACAAGTCTATCTATGGACTTAAACAAGCCTCAAGGCAGTGGAACACTAAGCTGACATCATATATTTTGTCATAAGGTTTTAAGTAGTCAAATGCTGACTATTCATTATTTAGCAAACTCAATGGCTGCTCATTTATCGTTTTACTAGTTTATGTAGATGATATTATAATTGGTGGGAACGATTTGATATATATCGATCAGTTTAAGAAGGAACTGAACAATCAATTCAAACTAAGGGATTTGGGGATTCTCAAGTTTTTTCTTGGACTTGAGATTGCTAGGACTGAAAATGGCATTTCTATATGCCAGAGAAAATACGCTTTGGATGTTTTATCTGATGCAGGGTATTTAGGGGCAAAACCTGCAGTAAGTCCTCTATCATATGGTCTGAAATTAAGTAAAGATGAAGGAGATAGTGTATTGAATGTCAGTGAATATAGGAGACTAGTAAGGAGATTTCTTTACTTAACCATAACTAGGCCTGATCTATCTTATAATGTCCAGTTGCCGAGTCAATTTTTGCAATCACCTAAGCAGCCTCACTTGGAAACAACTCATCATATTTGAGGTATTTGAAGAGTTTACCAGGGCAAGGTTTGTTCTTTGAGAGCAAACAAGACTTGCAACTCAAAGGTTACTATGATGCAGGTTGTGCTGCTTGCTCAGATACTAGAAGATCCATCACCGGATATTGTATCTTCCTTGGGAACTCTATGATATCATGGAAGTCCGAAAAACAACATACAATATCAAGATCTTCTGTTGAGGCAGAGTCTAGATCAATAGCAGTAGCTGTGTGCAGTTAAGTTGGCTGAAAAACTTGTTGAATGATTTAGGTGTCGAGCAATCGAAAGCAACTTTGCTGTTTTGCGATAATCAGTATGCTATTCACATATCAAGCAATATCGTACTTCACGAAAGAACAAAACATATTGAGATAGATTGCCATTTGGTTAGAGACAAGGTTCAAGAAGGTGAAATAAAATTTTTATACACATCATCACAGAACCAGGTTGCTGATCTGTTGACAAAGGCTATAGGTGTTTAAATCTTTGTTATGCAAGATGGGAGTATTGAATATATACTCCTCATCTTGAGGAGAAGTGTTGAGCTTATTAGATGAGGTTATTTATGTAATTGTATAGCTTTTACTTCATGTATTAGGCGTGATTAGCTTGCTAAACTTGGTATATAAATAGGTGATCATTGATGTAATTAAGTATCAATTTTTAGTCCCAACACATATTCCTGCCAATTCCTCTCGTCTTCATTTTCATTTCTCTACAACTCTTCACTCATCTTCTTCCTTTTATGATTACCCTCATCGCATAGCTTAAGACCCTCGATTTTTAAAACACATCTTTAACTTTTTTAGAAATCTTTCATCGATGATTGTAAATGACTTTTTTTTTATTTCTTTCCGATCTTAGTAAAAAAGATTGAAAATATAATTATTTGATTTAATTCACTCTCATAGACATGACATGATTGTCTTAAGGTGATCCTTTTGTAAATAGATGCTCCTATTACATTCATAGTCTCTAAAGGATGAAAATCAACTATATAGCATCTACATAAAAATTCAATTATTTTGGGCTTAATCAATCCAATCCTTTATATGAACTATACATAAAAATTAACTTGCAAAATGGATCTATTTATTATCATCGTTCCCAGCCCTTCTTTACCTTAATTGTTATTGGAACAAGTAAAAAAATTTCTTGACCTAATTGGGGATGTAATTTATCTTTTGCATGTCCATGGAGTTTTGTGAAATGGATACATCTAAGAGATAGATATAGAGGTAGGGATTTTTGGAACAAAACACACTTCTTTGTATATGTCAAGAGTCAATCAATGAGATACGAAGGGTAAAAGCTTGAACCTAATTCCTATGGTGATGAATAAATGCAATTGGAATTCTTGGAGTTGTACATTTGTATATTGATAATATCATTCGCTATTTCTTGAAGCTCAATCTCTCTCTCTCGAATGGATCATATAGCCAAGAGAAACCGTAAAATAGAATAGACAAAGCCAAATGCATAGAGGATTAAATGAAGTACTCTATATACAAAGTATGGAAAGGTGCCAATAACTTTCCATAGACCCTACTTCCCAACCTAGATTAGCTAGATATGGAAGTAAAATTAATCAATGTGTATACATATGCTTTTCTATTATGAAATTAGTCACTTCTAGTAGGTACATTGCTCTAGCTCATAATGCGATTAATTCGACATAGACTACGTGAGCTAGTACTAGATAATTAATAAGTCGAGCATTCCCCACTCATCAAGAAAAATCAATATTTTCTTAGGGTTTTCATGAGGCTGGCATTGAGCTTCCATCCAAGTATGAATACCTTTATTTAATCGAATTTTTTTGGTGTAAAAAGTGTCAACTCAAATTTTCTACTGTGTAAATTTCCTAAGAAACGAAGTCACGGGCACAAAGCATAAAGGATTTGATTCACTCAATCAAATGTTTTAACAACAAATGATTTGATGATAAATAAGATGTAAGATAAATGTAATTTTGCTCAAAAATATCTCACTGTAGTGTTGCAATGAATGCAAAAAGCGATTGCATTTATAGAGTTCAATGAACAAAAATATTTGTGGAACCGAATAGTCAACCGAACATCCGCTTACTTGTCTAGACATGCAAAAACTAGTTGTTGTGCACGAGACGTCAAAACGGTCAAAAAATTGATTGTTACATGATTCACGTCCACATGGACATCCGGATGTACAATGTATGGACTCTGCATTTCAACAGTTTGATCGATTTTATCTTTGCATGGTCCGATGTGAATGATTAAAATATGATCTAATTTTCACTTATGATTTTGAAAATCAATTTTCATTTAAAAAAATGATTTATGCAAGTGATGATCAAAGTAATTTTTAGCATACCAAAATGGTTTTGGAGCTTTCATCCATTTGTGCTAAGAATCGAAGTGTTAATACCTTCACAAGTGAATATAAAAGTCTAATCTAAAATCCTCCTTTGTTGCTTGACTATTGAAGCTATTTGTCTCGAATGATTTATCTTGAATGCTTGACTTTCACCATTTTATTCATTGCAAGTACGATTGTTCGACTTTCATCGCTTCCTTCATTGTAAGTCCGATTTGTAATGTAAAGGTCTTGATATCAACCTTTTTTCCTCTATTGATCAATATTACATACGATACTTCGAAGACTTAAAATCAATTGCTAGAGACCAAAATCAATGTGTTTGTTATGATCAAAACGTTAAGGATTTTGATCATGACAAACAAGATGAGTTGCAAAGTAATATCAACAATCGATAAGGAATAAAAATCATGTATTACATATATTCTCCCTATCTTTTACAAACCTTATTTTAAAAAAAATCATTGTCGTGCATAATCATCTCACTTTCTCCATTTTGTCATAAGCAAAAAAAAAAAGATAGCGCAATTATGATCAAAAGTCAAATAAACCATAAAACAATATCCTCCCTTAATTAAACACAAAATACTAGTTTAAACAAAATGATAACCATCACATCAAAATTCTTAATCAAGCATAGATATCATAATTTTCATTGAATCCACAAAAATCACATTTCAAGTTGTTCCAAAAAAAATAAAATAAAGAGTGAAAATAACAATTAGATGTCTAAGACCCCGAAGAAGATGGTGGGTGATGTGATGCATCGAATAGGGCATAGAAGTCATTAAGCTGAGCTTGCATAGCATCCTATCGAACGAGTACTTGATGGAGTAAACTGACTAGCCCGTCGACAGATGATGTGAGTGTGTTGATATTACCATTAAGGAGATTGTAGTGATCCTGATTAGGGGTTCGAAACGTGTGGTACATCATCGTCATTATTTCCCTCATCTCCGTCAAAAGGTAGAGTCGAAAGACTCAAAGTGGGATCGAAACCTTTGATGTGAGCCTCCCGTTGACCATGTTCTTAAAGAATATTCGTCCGTTTGAGAGTTTAGATATTGATAGTATCAGTGAGACAGAGTGAAATGGAGGTCTCATCATGCAAATGAATTTTAAAAATATTTAAAATTCTTGGTAAGAAACATGCCATAAGGTAAAGCTTTGACATGTCGAGTGGAATGGACAAGCTTCAGTGACATATTGCAATGGTTAAAAACTCTTATTTCTACCCAACTAGAATAGAATCGATAATGAAAAGATCGAAATTATTTACTTCATCCCGATGACCCTTTCGATGAAGAATGATATGTGCAATAATATTTTGCAAAACTTTACATGGAAGAGTGAGTTGATTAGCACTAAGTTTTGTGATATTTTCGATGTTTTTCCCCATAACTTATGGCATGCCTCGGTAGGATTATATCCCTCCAAAGTAGGATGAGCTTTGTGAAGAAAAATTTGATTTTCACACACCTTGAGCTCGAGAATTTCTCGGATGAGAGCTTTGGTAATGGTAATGTAGGTGTTTCTTAAGTAAACAAGAAATCCCATATGACCTAGGAATGACAACCATGTTTTGTAAAATTCTTTCATGAGACGGGGATGTGCATTTTCCTTTAAAGTGGCTATCGACATCCAATCAATGTTTTCAAAGTATTCTTCTATTTGAAATGTGGGTGCTTCAAAGGTAAAGTCGGCAAAATCAACATTCTTACCTATTAAAATTAGAGATCTTTCAAAAGGATTTGTCGGCACTTCGGGTTTTCAGTTGAATGAAGGTAGTGAAGGAGGATCCCACCTTATGGTAGCTTTACATTTTCATGATGAAGAATAGAGATTAGAAGAAAAAATAGTATAGAAATTGAACCTAGGGTTTGAAAATATTCAAAAGTGTGAGTTATAGGGGTTTCAGTAAGAGAAATTAGAGATTTTGATAAATTTGGAGGAGAAGATGGTTTTTTGGATTTGAGATAATAAAGTGATAAATTGAGAACAAAATGGGTGAATATGAAGTGGACGCATGTAGTGGAGAATGAAGAGAAGGGATAAATGATGAAGAAATGGATTTGAATCGCGATTTAAAATATGGAATTATGTAGATCTGAACATCTACTACACAAACATGGACGTCCACATGAAATGCCCTAAATTCTCTGTCAATCCACAGCTTAATTTGGACATCCTCATGGTTGTACGGTTCCTCATTGGGAGGTCCGCCTAAGAATTCGGGTGTCTGCATTATAGTTTTAATAAAATTTCAATTTTAATGATGAAATGACAAAAAATGAACAATTTTATCAACAAAATAGAAAAATTAGCCACACATTTCAATTTCATCTAGAATGCCCAAACCTCTTCGAATGTGCGAACATCTATCAAGAGCTAGAGGTTTAGTAAAAATGTCAACCAATTGATTTTCAGTCTTTATAAATTCTAACACGATATCTCCCTTTTGTGCATGATCTCGCAAAAAGTTGTGTCTAATTTCAATACGCTTCATTGAGAATGTAAGATGAAATTTTTTTGATAGGTTTATTGACACAACCCCGCCTCGAGTCACCTTAGTGGACCTAGACGTGGCGTGCGCCGATGATGAATTCCAGCTAGATGCTGGACCCACCACCAAGGCCACATAGACTGTTTTATAATTAATTGACTAATCAAGGACTATAAAATTTTTATAGAAAATTTGATAGGATTTCCCCTAAAATATTGACAAAACCAACCTGAAAATCAACAAATATTCCTAAAAACACCTATACCAAATATTTTGGAAATCACCAATGCCACCACAACTCAAACAACATAAGACTAAACTAGACCGAGTACTTCTACTACAAACATCATGTCCACAAGCATGCATTACAACCCTTCTACTAAATACTCATCAACAAAATATTAGACCAAAAGTTTAATAACATAAGTCCCCAAAATATATTACATACAATGATATGATTAAGACCGTGCAACTAAATGGTGGTTAATCAGGCTCTAACTGCAGCAGGCTTTCCAAGTATCTCAAATTCAGCGGCCTCCTGATAAGGAAAACATGACAAAAGATGTGAGCTTGTAACTCAGTAAGTGGCTAAATTGCATTTACATGCACTATTCCATTTATACATATTTACTGAAAAATCTACTTTAATTTCGTACAGCTTTCAGAAGTACTAAATTCTGATCATCTGTTTAGAACTGAAACATGCTAAAATCACAAATTCTTACTCTTTGTGCAGAATAACCAACTGAAAAATATGCCAAGTATAGCTAATCTGGTGTCAACAAAAATCTGTATAAAGCTATCATTTCTGTAAGTTAAAATCGTATTTCTGTATCTGAATAAGCTAAATTCTATAATTTGAAGGAACTATCATCTGATATTCAAAAATATGTGAATCTACAAATGAATAAACATAATATGATATACTAAATAGTCA
This sequence comes from Fraxinus excelsior, assembly GCA_019097785.1. Classification (NCBI taxonomy): domain Eukaryota; kingdom Viridiplantae; phylum Streptophyta; class Magnoliopsida; order Lamiales; family Oleaceae; genus Fraxinus; species Fraxinus excelsior. Next base: position 27,383,897 of record CM032625.1, on the reverse strand, counting down.
CACCAATAAGTACCCAATGAATAGTCTTACATATGTACAGAGTAATCTCGATGTACAAGGCAAAGCTATTCAAATCTGATAATCTGGTCATACGTACGCAGAGCTGCCCCAAAGGCTAATCACCCTAGAACACAGCCCAAAGCCTATGTGTGTACAAGAGTGGGTCCCAAAGACCTCTGATAATCTGGTCATACACTGGGGAAACACATTCACGTCAGTGCAGAGCGGGTAAAATAACCATAGGAAATCATACACTGTGGAAACACATTCACACCAGTGCAGACGGGGGTAAAATCACTTGGGTACTTTCTGGTGGTTTTAAAATAACTTTTAATATGTTGAAACACGTAATATGAATATAAAATGCTAGATGAATAATTTAAATGAACTGAATTTAACTTTAAAAGAATTAACTATAAAATCCATTAAATTCTCGAAATCATGCTGTCAAATCGAATATAGGAAATAATTAAGTTCCTTATATGATATAAATTCAATAATTATTCATTTCTGAAAAGTAAGGTTTTCCACTCATAGAGTACAAGCTACAAGCTAGATTGGCTGATAGACGTTTTCAATATGTTCGTCACCACCTGAAATATGATATGAATAACCAATTTAGCCACTGACGAACCAAGACCTTTAATATCGAATGCAATAATAATTAAACTAAACTTCCTCGATACATGACTAAATCTCCCACATAAATCATTTAATTCAATGAAACTAATTACACTTTCTAGTTCCATCACTAGCTTGCCATTTATCAAATTACTTCCATTACAACCATAAAAATAAATATCCATCTTCCCTTTAGTGAAAACTTGAAATCATAGTTCCATCATAACTTTGACACCTTGTTCCATTAATACATTCCTCCAAGTGAGCATTATACCAACACAAACATTTACACAAATAATCTCATTCAAGAACCCAAATTTAGAATTCTAGGGTTTGCCCAAATTGATATAACTTACCTTGAATCAAAAGGGAAGCTAACCAAACACGAAACTTGAGCTAGAAATCAAAATCTTATCTCTCCATTAGAAATTTTCGGACCATATAAAACCCTAGAAATCAACATAATTAAATTCAGTCTCATGAAAAATAAATGGATAAATCGAACCCAAAATTAAAGACATCTAGACTTACCCTTTCTTCTTTTCTCCTTTTTTCCTTTCCTTTCTTCCATTTTCTTCCCCTTTTTCTCTTTTCTTCTCTTCTACCTGATTTTTGTTGTGTCTGTGCGTGAGTGAGTTGAAAGAATGAGAGAATTGGGTTGAAATGTCAAAGATTGTGGAGATTTTGCACCATAAGTCCCTTAACTTCCAATGCTATATAAGTAAGTGCTTCACTTCAATTATAATCCATTAAAAGCCCTCACATATATCCAATAATTAAATTAACCCCCAAAAAATAATTTAGTCCAAATAAATCCTTATTGGGATCTTGACTTTGACAATTCCACCTTTGACTTTGACTAATTAAAATTGGGTTGTAATATTTATCGCTCGTGTTATCACACAAAATAGGTATATGGTAGAAACTTAAGTGATAATTACTAAGTGTTTGTTTCATCCATAAAACTTGTGTACAACAACTAGCGGCCAAAATATATTCGGTTTTGAAGGTAGAAAATGCAACGGAATTTTGATTCTTACTAAACCATAACACAAGTGCAAAGCCCAGAAAATGACGCGTTCCGCTAGTGCTTTTACAATTAATTGTGCAACCGGCCCAATTGGCATCCGAGTAGCTAAGTAGGTCGATGTGAGTGCCCTTAGGATACCAAAGACCTAGAGTTCTAATGCCACTAAGATATCTAGCAACGCTAAGATGAGATTCTTTGGGATTACATTGAGATCTAGCACATAAGCACAAACTAAATGTAATATTAAGTCTATTTGAGGTTAAATAAAGAAGAGATCCGATTATAACTTGAGATTGTGTTACATCAATAAAAGTGCCTTAATCGGAGTGTTCATCGGCCAAAAAAATAAGGCTCGACCCGAGCTTTGGCCCCGACCCGAGCCGGCTTGGGTTTTTTGTTAGTTATTAGTTTATATATATTTGCTACCAGTAAGGCTGTCTTGCTGTTGTAAAGGCAACAGCTTGCTGCTGGCAGCAGCTATTTCTAACTGCATGCAAAGGCAGCTCTTTTTAAAAATTTAATTTTTTTTATGTGGGCAGGCTCGCCCGGGTCGAGTCGACTTCCCAAAACGAGGCTCGGCTTGGTATAACCGAGCTCAAGCCTGGCCCGACTCGAGCTTTTTCCAGGTCGAGCCCGAGCCACCAGGCTTTTTTGTCATCCTTACTACCACAAAATCTTACACAGTAGTTTTTATATAAAGCAGCTGTAAATTCTAAGTACATTTTTTATTATCAAAAGCTCATTTGATCAATCAAGGTAAGATACTTCTGTGGAAGTGGTTCGTTTCTTTATACTTTTATGCTCAACAATTTATGCATGAATTGCCAGTGGACCTTCGGGTTCGACCTAACGAAATGTGAAATTCTTCGGGAATTCAAAATGCGAATGATGGGTATCTCGCTTGGTTACCGATATACTCTATAAAGAAAAATGTGGTATGAATTGTCTATGTTATTGTTATATAATTGCGTATGGAAACTGCACATATCTTACTGATTGTTTTTTTTTTTTAAATACTCACTCTTACAAAAACTTTACAGGCTAGTTCGGGTCGATTGGAGCCGTAACATGATTGTGCAGCGGATTGCCAAGGGATCTTGACATATGAAAATATTAAGTTTTATTGCTTTTAAATTTAGTAGTTTATTTTGTTCAAACATTATTATCGAAATTATTAGTTGAGAATGTTTATGTTATTTGTTTAAAGACAATTTTATTTTATGGATGTTCCAATATTTTGTTTCTTAAAAGATTTTATCGTTCCATGAAAATTAAATTTTTGGTAACACTCCATTGTTTGTGAAATTTTGGGACGTTATAGGTTTTCATGTCCATATTTATCATAATCATAGCAAATTATTTTCTTGCTTCTTTCTTCACCATTTTCTTCTTTCTTTTAAAACCTTCGATTATTGCGAAGACCTCTCCATTTTTAACAAAAAAAACTAGATCATCAAGTTTTTCATCACTCGTGTGTTCACTTGTAGTACCTTATTTAATTGCCGATTTTAAAGCAATTTGGCTCTTAGGAGGCTCATTTGATTCTTCTTTACTTTTTCTCGTTTTTTTCCTTAATTTTAATGTTGTAGAGCTCATTAGTCACCAAGGTATCATAAAACTTTTCCAATAGATATGTGTTGATATATTTGGTATTCTTTATCAAAACCTTTAATGAGCTTCATTCTTTTGATAGTGATCTATGCATTTTACTTACAAGGTTACCGTTAGTACATTTATGATCAAAGCTTGTAAAGCCATAAACAATACTGGTAAAGCACAATAGATTTATCTTGTTTCATGAAGAAATTCTCAAATTCTTTAACCAAAAGATTAATTTTGGTTTCTTTCACTTTACTCATACCAATATGAGTGACTTCTAATGCATGTCAAATATCATATATGGAATCACATGTGGTAATATGATTAAATTCATTTCTATCTAAAGTACAATGAAGTAGATTTTTGGCTCTAACATTTAAATATAAATTTCTTTTATTGTCTTCATCATACTCCTCTCTAAGTTTTGGAATGGTTTGATTGGGTTTTCTATCAACCTTAATCAGCTTTGTAGGCACGTAAAGACCATATTCAATGACTTTCCAAATATTTATAATCTATGGATTGAACATATATTATTATTCTAGCTTTTCAATAATTATAATGTGTGCCATCAAAGAATGGAGGACGATTTGTAGAATGTCTCTCAATATTTTAAAGATTATGGTTAGCCATTGCTCAAGATTGTGAAATCTTAAAAAATAAGCACATTGTTTTAAAACTAATTGACAGCCCAAGAATAGCTGACCAAGAAGGGATAAATTGGTTTTTAAAACTTTTTCGAAATATTACTTCATAATTTCAAATAATTTTGGAATGAGTATATCATTCAAACAAAGAGCACATTTATGAAAGCTATAAGTAAAATCAAAGATGATAAGCAAATGATGTAATCATGAAGGTTCAATCCAAATCGATGATCTACATCTTCCATTACCAAACTCTCCGTCGCCTTTTCACTATATTTGATTTACTCATAGTGCAATCTAAAACCTTACAAAGCTTATGGTGACACACACACACACACACACACACACAAAAGGAGCATCGATCCTTATACAGTATTTAGTTTTATAATTTTACAATTTGGAACTTCTCTCTTAATAATTGATATAGACAAATTAAGTGCTAAGAAAGAGATGTGCTAACACTTCAATGAGTAACTATAAATGAAAGCTCAAGTGTTAGATGAGAAAACTTTGATGATGAAGACGGATGAAGGATTTAATTCACTCAATCAAATGTTTTCACAATAAATGATTTGATGATCAATAAGATGTAAGACAAATGTAATTTTGCTCAAGAATATCTCACTTCAATGCTCTCAATCCTCCTTTGATACTTTACTATTGAAGCTTTTTGTCTCGAATGATTTATCTTGAATGCTCGACTTTCGTCACTTCGTTCATTGTAACTCCAATTTGTAATGTGAAGGCTTGATATTGACCATTTTTCCTCGATTGATCAATATTACATAGGTCAACGCTATTGGATAGATTTTACTAATTGTAAATCAATATTTCAACATGCATCTTTTGTTTCATTCACATTATTTTTTATATTTGCTCTGTGTTTTTGTTTCATGTACTAGATTGATCCCATTTTAAATTTCTCTTTTTAGGATTTTCAATAGTTGTCCTCATTGAGATCTTTCATAGAGAAGCTTTTACTCATTAATCGTGATACTTTTTTTTCTCTCTTTTTATGCAATGATCAGTGGAATTCATCAATGTTTTAGACAATTCACACAATAATTTACACACATAGAATCTTCATTCATCTTAATATCTTCTTACAATCATTCAATCACCATCAAACAATTTTCATAATGGTCTAAGGATGTATAATATTATAGTTTTCGAATTTAGCATCTAAGTCCAACTATTTCTTCCTATCAAGCATATGAATCAACTCATTACTTTACAATGTTAAAACTTAATTCACGAGCACAAAGGTTATCAAATTTCACATAGATAAGAGAAAATTAATTTAAACATGCAACATATTTATAACTCATAACCTAATACACAATTCCAAGTATATGAGTCATAATCGACAAGGCTATATAATCCACACAAGCAAGCAAACTAAAAATAAAATATTTTTGTAATTTTTAAAAAAAATTAATTTTTTTCTTTTTCATAAATAATAAAGCAATAAGACGTCTCAATAATCATTCAAAAGTAGTGAATATTTAATGTTTTTTCACATCCAAACTTAAATCAGACATTGCCCTCAATATCTTAAAAGATTATCGAGTAAGCAAAATTAGGAGGGCAAAGAAAAGAATAAGATACTCCCCAAATGTATGTAGGATTTTGAAGGCTGATTTGGAGCAAAATTTGTTGGAGCTATACAATCTGCTTGATTGTGTCCTTTCCTTTTGTCCATTATTGGTTTGTATATTTTTAGATGTCATGTTCCTGAAATGAAGAGAATTCAATCATTAGTAACATAATAATATGGAACAATTAATATTAAGCTCAAACGTAACGAACAAGAAAAGCTAAGGACAAAGGGAAGGATAGAACAGGGGACACGGTCAGGTTTTACGACCATTGACATGGGTCATAGTCGTGAATTGCAGTTGTGAATAGTTCTTTTGTGATAAATGTATAAGGATGAAGATTCCTACTAACTACAAGCACACAAAAGCAAATAATTTACCTAACATATTATCTAGAAAGCATAATAAATAAAAGGGAGAAAAATTAGGTTTCCTCCCAATAAGTGCTTGCTTATAGTTATTAGCTTGACTTTGTTGTTTTGTCTATTTAAGGTGACTTCAAAAGGAATTTTTAGCCTTGCAAATGTTTTTAGCTTCATCTTTGGCCCTCAAAACTTGTAAGTTACCAAATTGGTCCTTGATTGCTTCAACTAGTCTATCAACTCCTTTTTTTATAATAATGACTTCATATTAACCATTTTTTTCATGGTCAATCCTTTTGCATTCTTCGAGGTAGGCAGGTTGCTTAGATAAAGTATTTATACTGAATTTTTGTTGGTTGTCTCCCATCCTCAAGATTTTTTTCACCTTTTTTAAAATCCATTAACTAATCTTGAGATCATTGGCATGTCAATTTTCTCCTATATCACAAATGATGAAATCAGTTAGGAAGATGAGGTCTACAACTTTAATGAGTAAATATTCAACCATCCTTTAGGGATGCTTCATTGACTTGTCAGCCAGCTGTAGAGTTATCAAAGCTTCTTTTGGCTCACTAAACATAATTTCCTGTAATTATACAAGGGCGTTAAGTTAATACTTGCTCCAAAAATCAATTGAAGCATTTAAATCGTGAGAACTTCCTATAGAGTAAGGTAAAGTGAAATTCCTTAGGTCTTTTAGCTTAGGCTGGAGCTTATGTTGTAGGATTGCACTGCATTCTTCAGATAATGCCACTATTTAATGTTCTGGCAGCTTTCTCTTCTTGGTCAATTTCTCTTTCAAAAACTCAACATAATATTAAATCTATAAGATTGTATCAATGAAAAGAATAGTGATGTGAAACTTTCTTAGGACATCCGAAAACTTTGTGAACTACTTCTTAAGCTCATTCTGCAATCTTTGGGAAAATGGGACTAGAGGGGTGTATGGATTGATAAGAACAGTTGCATTAACTTGTGAAGTATCTAACTGTTCTTGCTATTTGGCTTTTGTTGATTCTTCATACTGAACTTCTTGATATTCATCTATAGTAGGTACATGATTCTTCTTAATCCATTTCCTCTTTACTCTGATTTCTAGTAGCTAAACTCCACTTCTTATAGTGATAGCTTGAGCATGTTCCTCTTTTGGCCACTTTCGAAGCCTTTAAGGGAATAGGATATGTGACACATAAGATCGTACTTGATAAAAGGCGTGTCAACCTCATAATCTTTTACATCTCTGATATCTAACACCTAGTCATGTAGATTTTTTCGATTTCGTTTTGCAGGGTACCATGTGTTATGTTGGGCAATAAAGCGAAAATAAATAAATAAATAAATAAATAAATGGAGAGAGAGAAAGAGCTTAAGGGGATATACTCATTTGAGACTTTTAAAAACTTTTCAGGATTTAAAAAGCTCAGGTGTATCCAATTGAAACTTTTAAAAATCCTCTCAAAGTTTATGTGTATTCAATTGGGACTTCCATGTACTATTAAAAAGTGCCTAAAAGTCATGAGTATTCAATTGAAATTTTTTAAAAGTCCCTATAAGTCGTGGGGTATTCAAATAGACATTGACTTTTGGAGAATTATTTATCTATTGAACTTCTAGAGACTTTTTGATTAAAAATATAAATAGCAAATCTAAAAGAAAATCTCTCATATACTCTGAGGTTTGTGAAAATTTCAGAGCCCTAGAAATAGAACGTTTTTTATTATTATTTCAATTCTAGGATTTTCTCCTACATCATCTCTTCAATTCATTTGTTATTGTCAATTTATGATTATTCTATATATACATAATTACATTTGAATTGAAATTATATGCAATTATTTAAAAACGTAGAATTTTATATAATCAATTTATTCTTTTTTTTTTTTTTTTTGTTAAGAATACTTTGTGTTCTAAAATTTATGTTAATTTCATAGAAAAAAATTGGTTGTCTTGAAAATTGATGCAAAAGTTTTTATTATTTTATTTTGCGTCAAAATTTAATGACTAGATTGTAACGGTTGACTTTTTCAAGAAAATTTTGTGGATATTATAGCTCTCGAAAATATTAATTAGGTAGAAAAAAATTTGTGATTTTTCAAATATATAATAAATTTGTAAAATGAAGTCTTTAAAACACTTTTAGGGTGTGTTTGAGCCATTTTATTTTGAAAGAATCTATTCTTAAATAATAGATTGATGAAGACTGTGTGGTTGAAAAAGAAGGAAAAATTATTGATGTGATAAAAAAGATTTTTTTATAGAATAAAGTGTGGTTGAAAATGAGTAGAAGAATGAAAATGAAAATCTTAATGTACAAGGGTCCGTTAGATTGCAATGGTGGAAAATGGGTGGAAAGAAAATGTTTTACAGAAATTTTTTTTTCATAGAAATTGTTTTACTAGGAATTGTAATTAATTATGTTTTATTAGTATCATTTTCCATGGAAAATGTTGAAAGTTTGGAGTCCGTTGGCTTCGTTTTTTATAGAAATTGTCAATTAAAGTGATAATGTTTTCTACAATTGGAACTAGAATTTGTTCCAATTACCAAAAATAAAAAAAATTGAAAAAAAAATCATACCGAATACCATTCGTTTGACTTTGTTTTGCATGGAAATTGTAAATAAAAGTGAAAATATTTTTTACCATTGTGTCTAGAATTTTTTTCAATTGTAAAAAAAAAAAAAAAAAAAACCTGGAAAATATTTACCCATCAAAATATAAAAAATTTATTTTCCTCAAAAATGTGAAAAATTTGGAAAGTTAGAAAATATTTTCTCGAAAATTTTTTGTCTATCAAACAATACAAAAGTTGGAATTTTCATGAAAAATTCTGCATATCTAATGGACCTAAATCAAAGTCTATAGAAATCGGGAAAGATTTTTATTAATTTTTAATAAATTCATAAAAGTCCATCAAAGTTCCAATTAACACGATCCTCATACAAAGTAACACTTCTATACCTCAATAAAATACAGCGATAGCAGAATTATTTGTTGGGGGTAGGGTTTTGATTGATTGATATATAAATAGATCGGTTGATTAAGTTGTAGAGATAATCAATGGGTGCCGATGGTGATTCAAGCGCGTCTGTGAGTGGCGGTGAACAAGTGAATGTGAATATCCGATGCTCCAACGGGTCGAAATTCTCCGTACGAACGAACCTCGAGTCGACAGTGGGGGATTTCAAGGCTATTCTGGCGCAGAGTTGCGACGTTCCAGCTGAGCAGCAGCGTTTAATTTACAAAGGTCGGATCTTAAAGGACGACCAAACCCTACTTAGCTATGGTATGCTAATCAATTTTGTGTTTTTCATTGACTCTGTTTTTTATTCAATTATCCAGTTCTTTTGTTAGTGAGATCGTGTAATTATATAGGAAACTTGATTTAAAATATGAAAGAATGAACCATTTGAAATTTAAACTGTTTTGATGACAAATTTAGGGAAGGTTCGTTATTTTTTGGTTTCTTTCGGGGTTTTTGCGGATGATCTAATCGGCATATAAATGGGTTTCTGGTTTCTATTTTCGGGTCCATTTTTATCTAGGCTTGGCTTTTCTTTCTTTTTGCATTGGTGGTAAGATTGTCAGCAAAACAAGGTCGGTACTATATGCATTTCACATTTTACAATACAGAAATGATTTAACATGACTTAGTTGCTAAAAAAAAAATAGCAGTGGATTGAATGGATTATCAAAAAGGGGTTCAGGCGACAAGACTCTAATTTTGTTGAGAATGAATCTTTATTCATTTTGTTTTGTAGGAATGATTTCTTTTGATAGAACATGAATTTGCTAAAAACACGAATTTTGTATTTGATCAAATACTATGTGAAGATAATGTGTGAATATGTTTTAAATAATGGGAAGCTGAAAGATTAATTTTAACTGGAAAAAGTAAAGGGGGAGATTTTTTGGCGTGATTGAATTTCTAAAATGAGAATTTTGTTTTGAAGTCCACTTTTTTTTTTTTTTTTTTCATTCGCAACCTGACACATTGTGTATCTTTATTTTAGGTTAGATAAATGTCTAGATACTAGATCCATGGACACGTGTACATAACGCTTTACATTCTTAATAGTTACCAATAAATATTAACTGTAAAAAGTAAACGTGTTTGTTGTCTTAAGAATGTAGGCCAAGTGGACAAAAGCTAAAGCTACTTTTTCCTGTTGATAATGTGAATTAATTTTCTTTAGGCTATTTATCATGTTTATTTAAGAGATGCTAGTAAATGCTTCACTACAGTAGATACCTGAAACTTTCGTCGGATAAATATTTTGAATGTGTGACTTATTATTATTTTTTGTTTTTATTTTCTTATCTTTAGAATCTATACCTGAATGAAGTCTCATTTTGGAGGTTGTACTTGTACCTTCAAAATCTACTCCACTTCCATTTTGTTTCTCACTCCTCTGTATCTCTGTGTATAAATTTGTTTACTGATATGAGAATTAGAATTACCATAGAGAGGGAGAAGGATAAAAGTAATTACCATCATAGCCACCATTAGCAATTTGGATGGAGATTCCAATTGCTGATTCTTCATTGCCTTTGAGATTCTATTTTTCCTGATCAAATGAATTTTAATGGAATAATGATAAAGAAAATTGTACCTAACTGTGAAGCACATGCACTGCTATTAAGGTGACTTGCCCTGACATTGACTCTCCTTGGACATTCAAGGAAGTTGAAGAAATTTGTAATTATTAGAATCTTTTTTTTTTTTTTTTAAAAAAAAAAGTTAAAATAACACGAGAGAAGTTCTACGAACTAGATGCCGAACTTGTTTTTACCTCTACTCTGCATTTTTCTTTCTTTAGCAGTCGTAATAAAAATATTTTTAATATGCCAAATAACCACTATTATTTTAAAAGATTTCATCCACAAGAATCATAAGTTGCAAATGTATTGATTAATTTAAAAAAAATAATGGTGTACCTTATAAATGTACACTTTTAAAGAATTTACATTTCCTTGTCCCCTACGGGGCCGTGACATACATTTTTTTTTTTTTTATGAAAAATCACCTTGTGGTGTGTGTTTCTTAGGTACCTGTAGCATTTTGGCATTGTTATGCTACCTCTTTAACCATTGTTGATCAGAGATTTGATCAGTAACTGTTCATCATTAATGGCATGGGCCCAAGAAAAATGAGCACTTGCCTTTGGAGTTAGGTTTGGTCCTATGTGCATGAAGTGTATGGGGTTATTGTGAAGTCTTTATAATTTTGCTTGTATAAAGGTGCCAGCAATATACCTAAAGGCAATTGAGATCTGGGTAATCGTGATTACTTAGCTAATTGGATAATGACTGAACAGCCTAGTTGATTCCTTTAGAAGTTTACAATTAATATGATCACATTTTTACTTCCGTATTTGAGTAGGTCATCACAAGAATTTATTTACCAATCCTCATTTTGGTGAATGTGATTCTTCTTAGTTACCTATTTAGCATTCACAATTCGAGGATTGATCTTCATCAATGTGTAGTAGTAACTAAATACCAATAACATCGTGAAAGCGTCCCACTTATTGTTGGTTGGTTAATTATTGTGGAAGTAGACTTATTATAGAGAATAGTAGTCATGCTTGAAATCCAAGTCTTAGAAGTTTTTTGGTTGCTTGATTATTTGTTTTTGTGGTCGCCTGATTTTGTTTTATATTACCTGGTTGATCTAGGAAAGGGTTTTGTATTCTAGTAAATCATTGAAGTGCTTGCTGCAGTTGTCAATGCTCTTTAATAACACCCCCCCCCCCCCCCCCCCACCTGGAACTCTCCCCTTCCCTTCCTCTGAGGATATTCTTTTAACTGTTGTTTTGTTAATTTCATGAAGGTTTGCAGGCAGATCACGCAGTTCATATGGTGCGTGGTTCTGCTCCAGCTGCTTCACAGCCCACAGCTGATGCTGCTGCGAGTGCTGAAAATGCCAATAATTCTGGCACCACACAAAGTACTAGTCCCAATGGGGGTGCTGGTTTAGGGGCGAATCTGTTTCCAGGACTTGGTTTGGGTGCACTTGGTAGCAATGGAGCATCTGGGTTGTTTGGAACTGGACTTCCTGAGTTTGAACAGATGCAACAACAACTAACCCAGAATCCTAACATGATGAGAGAAATAATGAACACGCCAGCCATTCAAAGTATAATGAACAACCCTGAGATCATGCGAAGCTTAATAATGAATAATCCTCAAATGCGAGATATTATTGACCGGAACCCTGAACTTGGTCATATTCTTAATGATCCTGGCATCCTTCAGCAAACATTAGAAGCTGCTAGGAACCCCGAGCTAATGCGTGAGATGATGCGCAACACTGACAGGGCAATGAGTAATATTGAATCTTCTCCTGAGGGATTTAACATGCTCAGACGTATGTATGAAAATGTCCAAGAACCCTTCTTGAATGCAACGACGATGGGTGGAAGCACGAATGATAGTGGATCAAACCCGTTCGCTGCTCTATTGGGTAACCAGCGCACTGGTGCCCAAACCAGAGGTGGAGCTAATCCTTCACCTGAGGGGTCTGAAATTGCCTCAGAGGATTCTGCGCCAAATGCTAATCCACTTCCCAACCCATGGACTACTGCTGGAGGTAAGATAAGATTTTTGAAGTATGCATACAGTAATGTTACCCTCTATGTTGCTTGAAATAACTCCTCTGGTAGTATTTTGCATAACTAGTTCTTATAGATAATTCACAAAATAAGCAGGGTTGGCTGTTATTTGCTTCTCGTAGCAGAGGGATGGAGGGTGGATTGATAGATTTTCCTAGGAAACTATCCATTTTATCCTGTTATCTCTGAAGGAGGAATGGAAGAGGAGAGAGATTGAGTGGAAAGATGTGTAAAATTGTTCCTATTATATTTTACTCCCATACCCTTTTTATCTCACTTTTCAAGTTTGATATATATTAATTTCGTTTTTGCTGGTGCTTTGCCTCACAATCCTCCAGTTTGTGATCTTGAAAATGTGGAGTATGCGTGGTAATTGCATTGCCGCTTTCCTGTTGCACTCCAGTTCTCTTCCTTTTAATTTCACTTTTTCTCCATGCTGAACTATCCAACATTGTTCTGATCTAGTTGGAAGTAGTCATCTCTTAGCTGTCTCTATTGGTCTTCGTATTGATTGTTGCTAACGGTAAAATGGGTCTATGGATTTGCATATTCGAACTTTTAGTTACTGCTATGATCACTCCTCGTTGAACAAGCACAACTTATTGTAAATTACTAGTGTTACACAACTTTCCATCCTTTTTTAAGCTAGATGTCAATCAAGGCCATGCTATTTGTTTCTGGTACATCCATTCTGAATACAACTATAATGAAATGTCTATCTGGGACTCTTATATAAATTTAAAATTTCAGGAGGTTCTCAAACAAATAATGTTACAAGAGCTAATACTGCCAGTGATGCAAGGCCACCTGGTGTGGCCAGTTTAGGAGGCCTTGGGCTTCCTGAATTAGAGCGCGTGGCTGGCATGTCGGATCCCTCTGTCTTCAGTCAGTTTTTGCAAAATCCAGCCTTGGCCCAGATGATGCAAAGCTTGTTTTCCAACCCTCAGTATATGGATCAAGTACTAGTAGGAATATATTGAGTGTTATAGCTCTTACTTTAAATTAGTCTTAAATCATAACGTCGGTTGCAGATCCTGGGCTTCAATCCTCAGCTACGCAGCTTGCTTGATATGAATCCTCAACTGAGAGAAATGATGCAAAACCCTGAAATTCTTCGCCAGTTGACCTCACCTGAAACCATGCAGGTAGTCCTCTATAGACAGTTCTCCCTCCACCTTTCTTACCCTTGTTGGCCAGTTTGTCCTTTTTTTCTTCAGTTAATAGATTGATTAGTCTAATAGATCAAATTCTGTGCCTTTGTTTTAGCTACATACATTTTTGATTAGTAGCTAGACAACACTTATACTTCCATTGAAAATTATTTACTGTACCCCATTTTTCTCTTAGCACCTTGTCGATTTTATATTTCAGCAAGTGATGGCTCTGCAGCAGCAACTGTCTCAGCTTGGTCAGCAGCAATCGACCCCGTGAGTGAGAAATAGTTACTTCTTACTTAGCTGTTATTTTAGATAGGTTTTGTATATTCAACTAGAGTTGCTAAATAGAATATCAAGTACGTGGTTCAATCGATAAGGAGTTACTTGAATGGTTTACAATGTTTAGATGGCACTTTTATATTTCAAGTGGCATTACCACCCTTCCATATTAATAATGAGATATCCTGTCAGCTTCTTGTTATGCCTCCAACCTTTCTATATTTAGAATGAAGAAGTTGTCTCCTCCTATGTTGAGGTTTTCTAGAGTTATAGGGACCGACTTGGATTGGGTTTTTTATTATTTTGGCCATTGGCAGCTTTACAACTGGCCTTTTGCAACACTTACAATGAAAATTGACATTTCAAAAAATAAAAAAGACCCCTTTCATCATATGTTCATCTGACTTGGATACTATTATTGCTTTCTGACGTTCGACACACAATTAACTTTTTCATGTTGTAATCTAACTTAGGCACTTTAATTTTGCTGTTTCAGAGAAAGAAATCAGGCAAATCAGAATACAGGTATGAGGCTACAAACTAGAAATTGAATAACCGTACATGGATGAATGGAGATTGATTTAATTTTATGTCTATAATTTCATGCGTCATTGCAACTGTTTTATTAGCATTCCCAATATCAGGAACACAAAATAACATGGGGCTGGAGATACTGAGGAATATGTTTGGTGGACTTGGAGCTGGCGGTTTGTCCGTCCCAAGCAATCCTAATGGTTGAAATTATCCTTCTGCCTTTTTATTTAATTATATTTATTTTTGTATTATGGTTAGTCGGTTACTAGATATCTTAATCCTATTGTGTTTGTGTGGGTTTTAGTGCCCCCAGAAGAACTTTATGCAACTCAACTATCACAGCTTCAAGAGATGGGTTTCTTTGACACCCAAGAGAATATCAGAGCACTGCGTGCGACTTCAGGAAATGTTCATGCAGCAGTGGAACGACTTTTGGGGAATCTGGGACAATAGTGTCTGTCGTGTTATTCATATAATTTTTTTGAGATGTAAAAACATTCCTTCAAAACCAGTTTCCTTTACAGGATGAATGCGCGATAGAATTATTCTCCATCGTGGGCATGAGAACAAGATATTATGAACACTGTAGTGAGAGCTGTGAACTTGTGTTGAAGGATTTATTTGCTAAAAGATTATTAGACGCCCACTCCTCTCTCTCTCTCTCTCTGTGCCTGTTTACTTACATATGGGTTCTAAAGAATATATACGATCACAGTTTCCTAATTTATAGTCAGTTCAATTGGTTTTGTGCTTTTCCTTTCTACATTGTGGTCTGGCAAGGCTTTTCTGCTGGAGAAATCGTGCAATGCTGATGCCATTGGCACTGGTTGAGATGGGGTTCAATTGATTTTCAAGGGAGAAAAACAGAGTACCTACCATGGATGATTCGAGTCTAAGACCATTTGAAGATGTATTGTATGCCTACATTAGACAAGGAAGAAGGAAATCTAATACCAGAAATTGTTTCATTGAAAGCTCTCAATTTTCCTTCAAATGTACCAATTATTTTGTTTACTGAAAAATTTTCCCGCTTCTTAAAACTTATATTAAACAAAAATGTATATTTTTACCTTGCACAGAAATCCCATCAATGCTCAACTTCGAAAACAGTGTCAAATATTTCACAGCACTTTCCATTCTAGGTTATTTTCCCCGCCTGACCATTTAAATATGAGAAAGTGAAGGTGGTCTTAATATGTTAGTTCTCCAATTCTCTCTTTTTCTAGTTAGTTTAGAACATGTCAATATGAAAACTTAATTCTTCAAAGTCCAAGTGGAGGTAATAATGTTTTCATAAACATAATCATCTATTACATTTACCGAAATTAATTTGACGACGTGAATTTTTTTGTATATATGCATATGCATTATAACATGTATTTGTGTGTATCATTATATGTGAATTTTCTGCCTCAATCAATTTGAGTCATCGACAATACTATTATTATATGTATATAGATTTTCCGATAATTTGCTTTTATATGCTAACTAGGGAGAGAACTCAAGCTTCTTGTGCCAGTCAATTTTCCTGTATATTAACAGCACTATTATTTGTGTATCATTAGATGTGAATTTTCTGTCACAATCAATTTGAATCATCAACAATGCTATTATTATATGTATATAAATTTTCCGACAATTTGAGGGGAAGAAACAATTTTTGTCTGTTAACTAGAGAGAAAACTCAAGCTTCTTGTACCACAATCAATTTTCTGTATATGAACAGCACTATTATTTTACAATCATTTTGCTGCAACATACTTTTGCTGCACTTCTTCAATGGTCAATACAATTATATATATATATATATATATATATATTGTAAAATATAGTAACTTTTAGCAAGCCACATTGTATCCTAGATAAAAATAGAGGTGACCCCCTCTTTACAAATCAAATTGCGAATCACTGAACATTCTATCCGTCAGTGTCAAAGTTTCTTGAAAAAAAAGATTCATCCTAAAGATGATAGGAAAACATATTAAACTCACTATTTAAATAATAAAGCTTATCTACCCTCGTTAAATTCTCATTAAAAACATTTATTTCTATCATTCTATTTGTCCTACAATCAAGAGCCTGTTTGATAGTATTTGATGGAGAATGTATGGTTAAAAAATAAGAAATTTTTTTGAGTTTGTGTTTAATATTATTTTATAGAACGATGTGATTAAAAATAAGAGAGGGAAAAATGTATTTTACAAAAATGGGCTCAAACTAGCTATAAAGATAATTCCTCGCCTTTTCCATACATTACACCCTAACACATTAAACCTCTCTCAAACTGGTGCAAGAGCTACTTTTTAGTAAAAATTATGTAGTTTATGAGAAGAATAAACTATTTAAATTTGGAGTTTCTTGAAAATCTTAAAAGAAAAGATAGCTTAGATACAATACAAAAACCTTAGAAAATAATTTAGAATATATTAAAAATCAAAATAATGAAATATTAAAATATAACTTTTTGTGATAAAGTGAAATAGATACTAAAATCCCCTTAGAAAAATCTATAAAACAAATTGAAAATTTACGAGAAAATTGTAATAGTTTACAAAAGTTGAGTCTGGACAACGTTGAATGTAGAATACTAATATCAGAAAAAAGAAAAGTCAAATATCTATCTTTCAAATAACTAATTTTCCTTTTGTTCTAGTTGAAACATCAAGATTTGTGAATTTAATGGTGAAATTCATAGTTAGGTTAGAAGATTTGTTAATTGTATTTATATTTGATCTTCGATTGTAATTATTTTATCAATAAATTGGCACCGTCGGTGAGAATCTGAGCAAAGTAAACTACAAGTTCTATGCTCCAGCTAAGAAGTAAATGAAACGAAAGAAAATGAAACGAGAAAGAAGTGCTCAGTTGATGAGAACCACGTAGCAACGAACACTACGTAACCCACAACGAGATTGAAGATCTCAAGAAAGCCCAAAAGATAATCCCGATTTTGAGTTTGAACCAAAAATTAAATGAATCAAGCAACCAATCAAAAACGATGTTTGAAAGACCTCTTGATTACACAATACGTTGACCTGCACTCGGTGTTGAACACCATAAGAATTCTCTTGATAAGTTCAAATTGTTTTAAGAAGAACAAAGTTGAAAAGCACAATAGCCTCTCGAATATATCTTAATAATAATTTGTCAAAAGGTCCGTACAATGAATAATGATGAAGTATTTATAGGAAAAGATTAAACCCTAGTTGAAACCGGAAATAACTTGCTAAGATTACAGAATATCGTAATAAAATAGAATTATAGTGAAATAAGGAAAACTCACGGGAAAGGAAATTTCTGGCTTCCAAAATAACCATGCAGTCGCATGGAACAAATCAAAAATCAATTTTTTGGTTCGGTTGCCTTCCATGCGGCCGCATGGTGTTTTAAGCCATGCGGTCACATGGTTATAATTTCAACTCCTCTTTTTTCCAGTGCAGAATTTCGTGTCGTTTCCGAAATGTACTCGTGGGCGAAAATCCGACACCCGAGCTGAAAGTTATGCCCGTTTTCATCAACATTGCTCGTTTACTGCTTGAATCGAGCTGATTCATTTGGTTTCTTCTTCCGAACCCAACATGAAACTTGTTCCTTGACTTGTTAACTTTGAAACTTCGTCCATCATAAGTTGAAAAAGTAATCTCATCGCCTCTTTCACCGCTTTGCCTTCAAACATGTCATCAGGTCTCCTTCGATAATCAACGGGTCCCGTCCCAGGCTTGTCATCATCGGGCTCGACTCCTAGTTCATATCATCTCCTCACTCTTCAAAAGGATTCGTCCTCGAATCTGGACCTACATCGAAGAGAGAGAGATCAGACACATTAAAAGTTGTTGAAACATTAAACTCACCCGGAAAATCCAATTTGTAAGCATTGTCATTGACTTTCTTCAAGACTTAAGATGAACCATCCCCTCGTGGTTGCAACTTTGATTTCCTTTGTTCTGGAAAGCATTCATTTCTGAGATATACCCAAACCTAATCTCCTGGTTCGAATGTCACGCTCCTCTGACCCTTGTTTGCTTGTGACGCGAAGTGTTTATTTTTGCTTTCAATTTGCATATTTACCTTTTCATGAAGTGATTTCACCAACTCGGCCTTTCTTTTACCATCTAAACTACCTCGTTCATTCATAGGTGTAAGGGTATTAAATACAGAGGTGCTAGCGGATTAAAACCATAAGCAATTTCAAATGGCGAAAATAAAGTAGTAGAATGCATGGCCATATTGTATTCAAGCTCTATGAACGGTAAACAATCTTCCTAACTCTTCAAGTTCTTATTGATTACAGTGTGCAATAATTGTGTCATGGTCCTATTCACTACTTCAGTCTGACCATAGGTTTGTGGATGAAAAGTTGTTGAAAACATAAGCTTAGTGCCTAACTTACCCTACAAAACTTTCCAAAAAGGACTCAAGAATTTAACATCCCGATCAAATACCGTGCTCTTAGGTACACCATGTAAACGTACTATTTCCTTAAAGAATAAATCAGCAATCTCAGTGACATCATCGGTCTTATGACATGCTATGAAATGTGCCATCTTACTGAATTTATCTACCACAAAAATATTGAATCTCGTTCATTCTTAGCCATATGTAAACCCAAAACAAAATCCATTGAAATATCAACGCATGGTTCACTAGGCATAGGTAACAGTGTATATAAACCTTGAGGTAAAACCTTAGATTAAGCCTGATTACAAGTTATGGATCGACTACAAACTCTGTCAACATCACTTTTCATCTTGAGCCAATAAAAATACTCCCCCAACATTTCTAAAGTATTTTTAACCTCAAAGTGTCTCATCAATCCACCAGTATGTGCTTCTCTACTAAAACCTCTCGCATTGAACAATTAGGAACACACAATCTATTTTTTTGAAATAAATATCCATCATGCTTAAAGAACTTATCTACAACCCCCTTATTACATAATGCATAAATTTCAGAAAAATTCAAATCACTAACATATATGTCCTTAATATACTCAAAACCAAGTAACTTAGAATTAAGAGAAGTTAGTAACTCATACATTTGAGACAATACATCTGCTACCACATTTTCCTTACCTTGCTTGTACCGGATGACATAATGAAATGTCTCTACAGACTCCATCCACCTCGCATGTCTTTTGTTCAGCTTGCCTTGACCTTGTAAATGCTTCAATGATTCATGATCCGTGTGTATCACAAACTCTTTAGGCCACAGGTAGTGCTGCCATGTCTCCAAGGCTCGAACAAGTGAATATAAGTCCTTGTCATATGTGGGATAATTAAGTGCTGCTCAAATCAACCTTTCACTAAAGTACGCAATTGGTCTTCTATCCTGCATCAAAATAGCACCAATACCTATTCTCGACGCATCACATTCAATCTCAAAAGTTTTATCAAAATTAGGAAGTGCTAAAATCGGTGTCTTACACAACCTATCCTTAATTGTATTAAATGCATGTTCTTGTTTATCACCCCAATGAAATCCCACACTTTTTTAACAATCTCTGTGAGTGGTGTAGTAATTGTGCTAAAAGTCTTTTACAAAACGCTTATAAAAACTAGTCAATCCGTGAAAACTCCTAATTTCAATTATGCTTTTAGGTGTGGACCATTCTTTAATAGCTTTTATTTTCTCTTCATCAACTTCTACCTCAATAGCACCCACCACAAATCCTAAGAAAACAATATTTTTCATGCAAAATGTACACTTTTTAAAATTGGCATAAAGTTGTTCTTTCCTTAAAACCACAAGTACATTTTTAATATGTTCTATATGCTCATTAAGGTCTTTGCTATATACTAAAATATCATCAAAGTACACAACAACAAATTTACCTATAAAAGCACGTAAAACATGATTCATTAAGCGCATAAAAGTGCTCAGTGTATTAGTGAGTTCAAATGACATAACTAGGCATTTATATACCCCATATTAAGTTTTAAAAGCAGTTTTTCACTCATCGCCTTCCCGCATTCAAATTTGGTGGTAACCACTTTTAAGGTCTATTTTACTAAACATGCAAGTACCATGCAATTCATCCAACATATCGTCTAACCTAGGAATATGATGACGATACTTTACCATTATGTTGTTAATGGCTCTGCAATCCACGCACATCCACCAAGTTCTATCCTTCTCAGCACAAGTAGCACTGGAACGGCACATGGACCCATACTCTCCCTTACGTATCCCTTGCTCATCAATTGCCATGGTCTATCCATCATGAATGACTTTCCTATCATATTGACATGGTCTACCCAACAAAATATGCCATGCATGCATAGGTACTACATCACACATAATTTCATCCTTATATCTACCAATAGATAAACTAATCAACACCATTTTATTCACTTTAACTTTTCCACTATCATTCAACCATTGTAACCTATATGGCCTAGGGTGTCTCAATAAGGTTAATCCCAATTTTTCAACAAGATTAGTGCTAGTCACATTAGTACAACTTCCCCCATCAATGATCATGCTACATACCGTGTTGTTAACGTGGCATCGTGTATAGAATATGTTTTCCCTTTGCTGCTTCAAGTCATTTGTCTTGATTTGAGTGCTGAGAGCTCACCTCGTGACCAGTAACTCGCCAATAGCAAATTCAGTGTCATTTCCTTTACTAACCTCCTCCAATGCCGGCATGCCCTCATAATCATCCTCACTGTCACTCACCACCTCGTCATTGCAGACTATCATCATTCTTTTATTTGGACATTGAGAAGCGATGTGTCCAGTTCCCAAGAACCTGAAGCACTTGATATCCCGATTTCTAGCTGGTTGTGACTCTATTTTGGGAATTGTTCTGCTAGCTCCATCATCTTTTCCTTTTGATAGTTCAGTCCTTTCTTTTGCAACAACTCTATCACTTTTGCTGTCCCACCTTAGTTTCCAAGATGAATTAGACCCCGAAGTACCCAATGGTTGCCTAGCTATTCCCTTCCTCTTCAACTGTTTCTCCACCTTCATGGCCACATGTAACATGTCTTTAATTTCTAGATAACGCCGCAACTCCACAACATTAGCAATGTCTTTGTTCAACCCATTTAAGAAATGAGCCATGGTGTCTTCCCGATCCTCTTCCACATTTGCCCTGATCATCAAAATTTCCATCTCCTTATGGTAGTCTTCCACACTCTTCGATCCCTGATATAAACGTTTCATTTTTGGTACACCTCCCTGTAATAGTGACTAGGCACAAACCTCTTCCTCATGATAGTTTTCAACTTATCCCAAGCATTAACTGCCCATTCTCAATTCCTCTTCCTTGATGTAACCACTTGATCCCACCAAGTTATAGCGTAGTCAACAAACTCAAGAACTGCAATTTTCACCTTCTTCTTCTCCGAATAATTATGGAAATCAAATATTAATTCCACCTTCTTCTCCCACTCTAGATAAGCCTCCGGATCACTCTTTCTCCTAAACAGTGGAATTGACATCTTAATATTGCCCATGTTTCCATCCACTTCATCTCCAAACGACTCATACCTCTTCTTTCAAACCTATCTCCTCTACTTCTCATGCTACCCATATCACCCACCATCGATGCACCATCATCCATATCATTACTAAATCCATAATCATCATGTACATCCATCTTAGGCTCCCACCTACACGGTCTCCTTGCATTTGATTGTCTCCTATGAAGGTTTGCCACCAATGTATCTAACCTATCAAGCCTTTCACTCACATCTCCAAGCACCCGCTCAAACCGTCTTATTACATCATCGGCCATGTGGTTTTGATTTGACTACCTGTTTGAATTGGAACCATCTTTGTCTGACATCTTAATTCTATTGAATTTCTGCCTCACAAATGATCACTCGTGTATCACTCAATTATTGATTTTTCCCCTCTATTAATCTCACCACTATACCTTTTACCACTTAGTGTCTTCATCCAAGTACTTCAAAGAACAAGGTGAACTCAACCAATATTGTATTCCGATGGATCCAACCGAGTATTGATCATGAATTGTGATAGAAGAAAGAAAAGAAAAGATGAAGAATGACTCAAAAACACGAAAAAAGTGAAATGATGAAGAATGAATTCAATGGACTATTCAAGAACGTAAAATGGAATAAATTTTGATTATTTTTTTTACTCAAAACTGAAATTTAAACTACTGAAAATTTTCCGGTATTAATAATACTTTTTTCGAATTTTTTTACCTCGAAAATTTAACTACAAAACAAACGAAATTTAATTTGGACTTGTCATTAGTTTTAAAAATAACTTTGACTCTTTTTTGGAATTTTCTAGATCAAAACTCAAGAAATAATATGGACCCGAAGAACGTGAAGAACAATGAAAAAAAAGGACTCAAACAAGAAACAAAAGATGTAACTTGATTATTTTGGAACATTTCTCTGATACCAACTGATGAAAACCACTACGCAATGAACACTACGCAACCCACAACGAGATTGTAGATCTCAAGAAAGCTCAAAAGATAATTCTGATTTTGAGTTTGAACCAAAAATTATATGAATCAAGCAACCAATCAAAAACTGTGTTTGAAAGACCTCTTGATTACGCAATACGTTGATCCGCACTCGGTGTTGAACTCCACAAGAATTCTCTTGATAAGTTCAAATTGTTCTGAGAAGAACGAAGTTAAAAAGCACAATAGCCTCTCGAATATATCTTAATAATAATTTGTCAAAAGGTCCATACAATGAATAATGATGAAGTATTTATAGGAAAAGACTAAACCCTAGTTGAAACCGGAAATAACTTGCTAAGATTACAAAATATTGCAATAAAATAGAATTCTAGTGAAATAAGAAAAATTCCCAAAAAAGGAAGTCTTTGGCTTTCAAAATAACCATGTGGCCGCATGATGTTTTTCCATACGATCGCATGGAACAAATCAATAATCAATTTTTTGGTTCGGTTGCCTTCCATGCAACATCATGGTGTTTTAAGCCATGTGGTCGTATGGTTTTAATTTCAACTCTTTTTTTTTTCCTGTGCAGAATTTCGTGCAGTTTCCAGAAGTACTCATGGGCGAAAATTCGACACCCGAGCTGAATGTTAGGCTCATTTTCATCTACACTACTCGTTTGCTATTTAAATCGAGTTGATCCATTTGGTTTCTTTGATCCATTTAGTTTCTTCTTTTGAACTCAACACGAAACGTGTTCTTTGACTTATTAGCTTTGAAACTTCGTCTACGATAGCTTGAGCAAGCAATCCCATTGCCTCTTGCACCCGCTTTGCCCTTGAACGTGTCATTTGGCCTCATTTGATAATCAATGGGTCCCATCCTAGGCTTGTCCTCGTCGGGCTCGACTCTTGGATCATATCACCAACAATCACCTTCAGCACCAAGTAACGAAAACTCAACAAATAGCAATCTTTAGGCTAATACGCGAGAAGATCTGGCTGCGGAAAATATCATAAAGATGGTTGAAGATCTAAAGGCATTAATGGCAGAATGTGCTACTCTATGTACAAAAACACAGAACATGGAAGATAGGAATGTAATAAAAGGTATATTCACAAGTAACACACAATTTTTCACCTCTTCATTACATCTATCAAACCTATAATTGAAATTTCAGGTGGAGGCCGTCGTAATCTGTGCAATGATAGCAAGAGAGAGTTTTCGTCACATACTCCTGGATAATAAAAGTACAAAAAGTGCTATACAAAGAGGCATTTAACTGGATACGAAGAAGTAACTCTTTAATTCCTGTGTTGGCTCTCCACCACTTCACCCGAGAAGGCTAACTCCTTCACGGACATGTCACTTTATTAGTAAAGATAGGAAAAGAGCTCCAGGCTTATCAAGGATATATGAATTTTAACATTATCAAGACTAAATCCACATACAATGGATTCTTGGACAACATGCTATGAAGCAGAGAAATATAATCATTTCTCTCCTCCATTCATATGTGATTCCACTAATAAAGACAAAATGTCTTTAAAGTACAATTAAGAAATCATACACATCAACTAGAAAAGCAACTAAAAAGGAGGTTCAAGAGCTCTTGGAATATTATTGCTATAGTTGAAATAAGTACCCTCGTGATTAATTATAAATTGATGACTTTATTGAGGAAGCGATCAAAGTTCATAGTACATACCAGAAGTGGCAGCGATCGAAGAGTTAGAAAGCTTTTTCGTAGCTCGAAGGATGCGAACAAAGCTCTCAAAATCGGCAAAGAATTCTATGAACCTATGAAATGCATGCAAAAAAAACTTCATAGCCACAAACCTAGATGTGTTTGCTTGGAAACATGTGAACATGAGAGGAATTGATCCCAAAGTTGCCTATCATGCCTTAAATGTCGATCTAAAAATCAAGTCTAAAATAAAAGGCATAGACCAATGAGCGCCAAAAAATAAGATGCATGAAAAAGCGAGGTAGATAAGCTATTAGAAAATGGAATTATTCATAAAACTCTCTATCCAGTATGTGTATACATTTCGATCCTAATACCGAAGAGTAACGAAAAATGGTAAAATTGCCAAAATTTTATAGACTTTAATAAAGCATGTCCAAAATACAACTACACAGTCCTCAGAATTGATCAGCGAGTAGATGCTACTACAAGACATGAGTTGTTAAGTTTCATAAATGTATATTCAGGATATAACCAAATCCTTATGTGTGGGCCAAAGAGGAACCCACTGCATTCATGACAGACGAGGACTATATTGTTACGAATTAATACCATTTGAGCCCAAAAATGCAAGGCAACGTACCAAAGGTTAGTAAACAAAATGTTTGTAAAGTAAATCGAGAAAAATGAAGGTAAACATCGATGACATACTTGTAAAAAGCCTTCACGTTGCATACCATTTGAAACATTTAGAATAGGATTTCAATGTATTGCGAAAATACAAGATGAAACTCAATCAACTCAAATCCGCATTTGAGTTAAAATCTTGAAAGTTCCTTGAATATAGGGTCAATCGGTAGGATATCAAAGTGAACCATGACAAAATTTAGGCTCATAAAAATGTGGTCAGGATAAGTGTAAAATCACTCATTGAACTAATACCTTTAAAACATAGTTTTTGGCTTATTCTTGAGCACTTTTGAACGTTTTGATGTGTTTGTTCATGTTGTTTTGTAGTTTAGGTAAATTGGAGAAAATGGCACATATTGGAGCTTGGGATGGATCCACGTGTTGATCATAGAATTGGACTTGAAAATGAGGTGAAAAAAGAAGAAAAATGAAATGAAAAAGAGGCGAAATGGAGGCAAATAAATAACAGCAGAAAGTTGGGCGCTATAACACCATAAGTAGGTACCTAGGTGCCTAAGAAGGCTTCAAAATACGGTAGAGAGCTGGGCCCTACAGCGCCCAGCGTGGAAAAACCAGGGGAAGACGCGGGACTGCGATGCTAGCGTCGCTTCCCGAGAACAAAGGAAACCAAGTTTTTTATAATTTTTCGGCCCAGTCCAACTCCAATCCATCTTGATACTTTAGGAGGCTATAAATACAAATTGAAAGACCTAATTAAGAGGAAAGAGGATGACTTAGGAGGCAAGGAAGAAGAGAAATTATTGAGAGCAAAAACGACAACAAATTGTAGAATAATTCAAGCGACAAAACATTTTTTCTTATTCTTTTACTCTTTATGTTCTTTATTTTAGACTTTAATGTCATTTCTTGTGTTCGTGAACTAATTCTATTATCTGGGGTTTGATGTAACTAAACTTGAGACATGTTTGGATTCTAATATAGTTAATTCATTTGATTTTTTCGTTAATTTACTCGTGTTGATTCTTGCACAATGCTTTCTATTACTTGATCAATAATTGAATGATTTGATGCTTTAAATTTTGGCACTCAAGAGAGGGAGATTTAGGCGTGATCTAAGAATAACATAACCTAGATTTCGTAGATTTTAAGAGAAAATATAAGATATTTGATGCTTATCCCATTTAAGAATCTTGCTCATATAATTTCTATAGTGTTAATTCGGAATAGAGATATTGGAATTAAAATATAGAAATAGGTTCTATTCAGCACTCGAGAGAGGGAATAGAATTAACATAAGGTTCTCGCATATAAATTTAGGAAAAATTGATAGAAGTAACTATAAAAATTGAAAAACACTGTTGATAGTGAGGTGAAATCAATCCTTAGACCTTCTCACATTGATAATTCTCCTATAATTTGCCTTATTTCATTTGAATTATCACACACCCACATTATTTTAGTATTTAAATATTGACTTGAGATTTGATTTTTTTTTAAATAAAGTAAAAATTGAAATAATTATAGTACTTAGAAGGAATTAAATTACAATCCCTGTGAGTTCGACACTTTGACTCATTTACTATATTACAAAACTTAACATCGTACGCTTGCGACATAAATCATGTTATAGAAAACACGTAACAAGTTTTTGGTGTCGTTGCAGGGGATTGTTTTATTTGATTTCTATTGATATTATTACCAATCAACTTTTATTTTAATTTGGATTTTAATTTTTGTTCTCATATATTTCTTCTCTATTTCTAATAGCTATTTGGTTGTTATTTTCAGCTGTATATGCGAAAAACTAGGAATCTTGAATAACCTGTTGATCTTGAACTAGAACGCACATTCCGTTTTCTCAAGGGTATATAGAGAAACAAACGTGATGCAATGACAAAACAAGAAGTAAGAGCAGCTAATGAAAATAATTAATAGCGGGCTTTTCGAGACTACGTCAGGCCAGTGATCAATGATAACTATTCTGGTATCGCGCGCCCAGCCATTGCCGTAAATAATTTCGAACTAAAGTCGAGATTGATACACATGGTACAACATAACAAGTTTGGAGAGCTCTGACAGAAGACCCAAGTGCCTATCTGGGTTCTTTTCTTAAAATTTGTGATACAGTGAAGATGAATGAAGTTATTGAAGAGGCAATTAGACTCCGTCTCTTTTCCTTCTCCTTGAGGGATAAAGCCAAGGCTTGGTTCATGTTACTACCGTATGGTTCTATTACTACATGGGATGACTTAGCTCAGAAATTTCTCACCAAGTACTTCCCACCTTCCAAGTCAGCTCAATTTCGGAGTAAAATTGGTCAATTAAGACTATCTGACTTTGAGCTATTTTATGAAGTGTGTGAAAGATTCAAAGACCTGCTTAGAAGGTGTTCTCAACATGGTTTTCAGAATTGGATGTAGATTGAGATCTTCTACAATGGGTTAAATGGGTAAACAAGAACCATAGTGGATGCAGCGTAGAGGTATTTTAATGGCTAAAATAGCATATGTTGCATATGCTCTATTGGATGATATAGCTATAAACAGTTACCAATGGCCGAGTAAAGATCAAGCCTAAAGAGAGTAACATGTCTATACGAATTGGATCTTATCACTGTACTAGCAGCTCAAGTTTCATCACTCACTAATCAGATAGCTATACTTACCACTCAGAGTAATCAACAGAAGACATATTTAGTTATGAGTGCTTCTGCAGTACAACATGAGATAGAAATAAGGAATGAGTAGACTCAGTATGTCAACAGTAGGAATTACAATTAGAGAGAAAACTACTCTTCTAATCACTACCATCCAGGGCTTTAGAATTAAGAGAATCGTCATATAGCAATAACATGAATGTATTTCAACCTCCTCTTGAGTTCAACTCTCAACAGTCAAAAAGGAAAACATCTTTAGAAGACCTCATGGGGACTTTTATTTCTGAGACGGGATCGCGGCTCAACAAAGATGAATCATGTTTGGATAATATCGAGACTCACTTGACTAATATTGGAACTACAATGAAGAATCTTGAAGTTCGGATGGTCGGTTGGCTACATCAATGAATTCTCAACAACAAGGAAAGTTTCTAAGTGATACAGAGTTGAATCCAAAGGAACACTACAAATCTATTACTTTGAGGAGTGGCAAGGAAGTTGGAGAGAACATGCTTATCGTGTCATCAACCTCTACACTTGATCAGAACGAAGAGTAGACAGTTGCAGAACAAAAGAGTCAAGTCGATCGAACAAAGTAGGACTACAAGCCTAACTCTATATCATTCCATGATAACCCACCAATCATCAATCTAACACTTCCGTTTCCACAGAGATTCCAGAAGAAGTAGTTTGATGCACAGTTTGCCAACTTCTTGGATATTTTCAAGAAAGTTCATATTAATATCCTATTTGCAAATGCTTTGGAACAGATGTTAAACTATGCTAAGTTCATGAAAGAAGTAATGTCAAACAAGAGAAAACTAGAAGAATATGAGACAATGAAGTTGACAGAGGAATGTAGTGCTATTATTCAAAAGAAGCTCCCTGAGAAAAGAAAAGATCTGGGTAGCTTCACTATTCCATGCACCATTGGAGGCTCCTCTTTTGATAAAGCCCTTTGTGACCTTGGAGCAAGCATCAACTTGATGCCCTTGTTAGTGTTCAAGAAGTTAGTCCTTGGGGAGGTAAAACCAACAACGGTTACTTTGCAACTAGCGACAGGTCTCTCACATATCCACGAGGGATTATTGAAGACGTTTTAATAAAGGTTGATAAATTCATCTTCCCAGCTGACTTCGTGGTATTGAATATGGAATAAGATCAGGAAATTCCATTGATTTTAGGTAGGAAATTCTTAGCAATAGGAAGAGCCCTAGTCGATGTAAAAGGTGGGCAACTGACTTTGAGAGTAAATTAAGAAGAAGTGATGTTCAATATCTACCAAGCAATGAGATTTTCGGATGACATTGATACTTGCCATAGAATTGACTTCATTGATTCTGTCGTGAAGGAAGAGAAAGTATTAATTGAAGATTCCCTGGAGCATTGTATGATGTTTAGTACAATAGAGGATGACATTGATACTTCTACAGGTTACACAGGAAGCAATGGATTAGTTGATTACATATTAGCTCTTAAATCATCGCCAGTTGACGATAATCCATTACAAATTGAAGATATTCAACATGTAGTGGGCTCAGATGATAGCAAAGATAATGAAATCAGTAAATCTGAATTGAAGCAACTTCCAGACCACCTTCGATATGTGTTCTTAGAGGAAAACTCTACATCTCCGGTGATTATTTCTTCTTCACTTACCAAGGATAAAGATAACAGATTACTAAAAAAGTTGAGAGAACACAAAGTTGCTTTGGGTTGTCCTACAGTTTGCATGTACAAAATTTTCATGGAAGACTCTTACAAGCTGTCTATTGAACATCAAAGGAGATTTAATCTAGCTATGAAAGAAGTGGTGAAACCAAAGATACTAAAGCTACTGAAGGCAGAGGTTATATTTGATATTTCAGATAGTGCATGGGTTAGTCTAGTACAGGTGGTACCAAAGAAAGGTGGAATGACAGTGGTCAAGACTGCAACAGTGAACTGATACCTACAAGAATATTGACTAACTGACTAGAGGCTTTGTATTGATTACAGAAACCTAAACAAAGTAACTAGAAAAGATCACTTTTCGCTTCCATTCATTGATCAAATGTTAGACAGACTAGCAGGCTACTCTCATTATTGTTTCCTTGATGGTTATTCGGCTACAATTAGATTGCAATAGCACTAGAGGATCAGGAGAAGACGACATTTACTTGCACATATGGGACTTTTGCTTATAGACGGATGTCATTTTGATTATGTAATGCTCTAACCACTTTTCAGAGATGTATGATGGCTATCTTCATAGACATGGTAGACGAAATCATAGAGGTATTTATGGATGATTTTTCTATTTTTGGTACTTCTTTTGATAATTGCCTTCACAATCTCTCTTTAGTGTTGCAATGATGTAAAGAAAAGAACTTAGTTCTTAACTGGAAGAAGTGTCATTTCATGGTACAAGAAGGAATTGTGCTAGGCCACCATGTTTCAGCAAATGAACTAGAAGTCAACAGAGCTAAGATAAATACAATAGCAAGGCTACCACTATACACCAATGTTGAAGGAATTCGGAGTTTCTTAGGATACAATGGATTTTATAGGAGATTTATTAAAGACTTCTCAAAAATAGCTAAACCCCTTTGCAACCTTCTAGAGAAAGATACAACATTTGCCTTTGATGATGACTGTCTCATGGCATTTGAAGCAATAAAGGAGAAATTGGTTGCATCTCCCATTATGACAGTGCTAGATTAGGGGTTAACCATTTGAAGTAATGTGTGATGCCAATGTTTATGCGATAGGAGTAGTTTTGGGAAAAAGGAGTGAAAAGATCTTTCGGACAATTCACTTTGCTAGCAAAACCTTGAATGAAGCTCAATTGAATTACACCACAATAGAGACAGAGATGTTAGTAGTGGTCTTTACTTGTGATAAATTCAGATCTTATCTCATTGGCACAAGTATTCATCTACACAGATCATGTAGCAATTCGATATCTTTTTGAAAAGAAAAATGGTAAGCCTAATTTAATTCGGTAGATTTTGTTGTTTTAAGAGGTCGATGTAGAGATTTGGGATAAGAAAGGTAGTGAGAATGTATTTGGTGATCATCTTTCACGGTTGGAAAATGAAGACGTGACAGATAACAATCTGATTCAAGAATCATTTCCTGACGAGCTTCTGTTAGCAGTTTCATCAAGGATCATATGGTATGCTGACTTTGTAAACTAATTGGCTTGTGGAAGGATTCCACCTAACTTGAATTCTCACAAAAAATAAGAAATTATTATACGATGTCAAGTCATATCTATGGGATGATCCACTTCTCCTTAGAAAATGCGCGGATATGATGATCATGAGGTATGTCCCGATGGATGAAACAAAATCAATTATGGAACATTGTCATTCCTCACCTTATAGAGGTCATTTCGGTCCTACACATACTGATTATAAGGTATTACAATTGGGATTCTATTGGCCAACTCTTTTCAAGGATTGCTACGCCTTTGTGAAGACATGTGACCATTGTCAACGTACTGGAAATATCTCAAGGCATTACGAGTTTCCATTGACTAATATGCTCGAGGTGAAATTATTTGATGTGTGCGGTATAGACTTTATGGGTCTGTTTCCACCATCCTTTGGCTAGATATATATCCTTCTTGCATTAGACTGCGTCTCCAAATGGGTTGAGACCATTGCTACACCAACAAATGATGCAAAGGTAGTTTTGAAGTTTCTGTAGAAAAACATCTTCAATCGATTTGGCACACCTAGGGCAATAGTAAGTGAAGAAGGTACACATTTTTGTAACAAGCTTTTTAATTTCCTTTTGGCTAAATACAATGTCAGGCACAAACTAACACTTGGTTATCATCCCTAATCCAATGGACAAGCAGAAATCTCCAACAGATAGATTAAACAAATATTGGAGAAGACAGTGAACACCAATTGCAAGGACTGTGCTCATAAACTTGATGAAGCGCTATGGGCATATCGAGCAACTTTCAAATGCCAACTGGAATGTGAACTTATCATTTAATATTTGGAAAAGTGTGTTGCCTACAGTTGAATTGGAGCATCGAGCTTATTGGGTTGTGAAGAAGTTGAACCTGGATATGACATCTGCAAGTGTCCAATGCTTATTTTAGCTCAACAAGCTTGATGAATTCTGGAACGAAGCATATGAAAATACAAAAATATACAAGGAGCGAACAACGCTGTAGCACAACAAAATGATCCTAAGGAGAGAATTCAAACGAGGAGAATGAGTTCTTCTATTCAACTCTCGCTTGAAACTTTTTCTAGGCAAGCTTAGATCACGGTGGTCAGGACCATTCGTGGTCCATAAGGTATTCTCCTATGGTTTAGTGGAATTGGTAAGCAAGGATGGATCCATATTTCAAGCAAACGGTCAACGGCTCAAACACTATTACGGTGAAGAAAATCGGGATATAGAAGAAATTACCTTGGAGAATCAACTTAGATCCACATCTTTGTCAATCTAATGATGTTAAAAAAGCACTTCTTGGGAGGCAACCCAAGTTCTTTACCTTTATTTTAATTTAAAATTCATTACATAGGATTTTTTGCATTTTAGCTATGTTCATAATATTGTTTTTGCATTTTTAGGTACATTCTCAAGTGTGGAGCATCAAATTTAAACTACAACGGGGACGAAATTCTTCTGAGCTGTAGGTAAAAAAAGAAAAAAAAAAGCTTTTTACAGAACCATTGGCGATGTGGCGTCAAGATTGGGCGCTACGACGTCCCGTTTTAAAAAATTAGTTTTTTTACAGAACCATTGGCGCTGCGGTGCCCAGATTGGGAGCTGCAACGTCCTCTTTAAAATTAAAACTCCAAAAAACTAATTTTTTTTTATAGAAAGACGCATCGCTCTCTTGTTCTTTCTTTTTCACATTGGGGACAATGCGTTCTTTAAGTTTGGGGAGTGAGACTTTAAGATAGTTGTGGATTCCATGTATGTTAAAGTTTGTGTGGATTGTATAAGACCAATAAGATGAAAATTGGGTGAAAACCTCAAGTTAGGAGTTGATTTTCAAGAATGAGTGTTTCATAAGAGGCATTGCACTAATCACTCCATAAAAAAATTGTTGTAAAGCTACCTTAAAAGATCACATGAGGACAACTTTAACAATCTCATTGTATAATGTCTCTTTGTAGTCTTTATAACTCGAGTAATTAAGCCTCCAAGGATTTAAAACTTGATACCTTAAAGTCATCTGATTTGGGAGTCACCGGCCTAAAACTCGCTATAGAGGTCATTTAGAAAACTTAATGGAGAGACATTCGCACATAGAATTCATTGAATATATATATACACACACACACACACACACACACACACACACACACATACACACACATATGAAGCAAGTGCATGAAATAGAAGACGCACTACATGCTTTGATTGAGCCCCAAACACTTGTTTTGCATGATTAGACCCTGGATAATGAGTTAACTTAATTGATTCCTGGAAGTTGATGTAATAAAAAATAAGGAGAATCTTCATTTGTTGATATGTAAACTGCAATCAGTAACATATACCCAGGCAAGAAAGGGTAAGGAATAGTGATTTGAAAACTAATCTCAGATTATGCCCTCCGTTAGTTTATTTATGTTGATTCTTGTGCAATACTTTCAATTACTTGATCAATAATTGAATGATTTGATGCTTTAAATTTCGACACTCGAAAGAGAGAGATTTAGGTGTGATTTAAGAAAAACATAACCTAGATTTGTAGATTTCGATAGAAAATACAAAATCTTTGAGACTTATTTTATTTAAGAATCGTGCGCATATAATTTCTATAGTGTTAATTCGGAATAGAGATATTGGAATTAAAATATAGAAATAGGTTCTATTCAGCACTCGAGAGAGAGAATAGAATTAACCTAAGGTTCTCTCCTATAAATTAAGGAAAAATTGATAGAAGTAACTATAGAAGTAGAAAAACATTGTTGATAGTGAGGCAAAATCAATCTCTAGGTCTTCTCACATTGATAACTCTCCTATAATTTGCCTTAATTCATTTGTATTGTCACACATCCACATTATTTTAGTATAAAAATATTGATTTGAGATTTGATTTTTCTAGATAAAGTAAAAGCTGAAATAATTATAATACTTAGTAGGAATTAAATTACAATCTCTGTGGGTTCGAAACTTTGACTCCATTATTATATTAAAAAACTTGACACCGTACGCTTGCAGCATAAATCATGTTATAAAAATTGCGTGATATGTCCCCTTCTAAACTAAAAGAAGTACAATGTCTAACAGGGAGAGTAGTTACCCAATAGGCTTGTATCTCGAGCAACAGACAAATGTTTGCCTTTGTCAAGGAGCTAAAGGGAGGAAATAAGTTTGAATGGAGTGATGAATGAGAACAAGCGTTCCGAGCCTTGAAAGACCATCTGGGGAAAGCACCATATTAGCTAAATTCGAAAATAGAGAAAAGTTACTGTTATATTTAACATATCAAAGGTGCAACAATAATTATCAATATACTATGTGAGCAAAGTCATGTAAGGAGCAGAGGCAAGGTATCTAGAATTGGAAAAGTTAGAACTTTCCCTAGTTACGACATTGCAAAAGTTACGACCCTATTTTCAAAGTCATAGTATTGAAGTATTAACAAACTTCCACTCAAACAAGTATTAAAAAAGCCTAATGCATCATGAAGGTTAATGAAATGGGCAATAGAGCTCGGACAGTTTGAAATAAATTATAAAGGACATTTCGCAATCAAAGTACAAGCATTAGCTAATTCATTGCAAAACTGTCCGATGTCCCAATTTTAGAAGAGGAGCCTAAACAAGGAAAGTGAAAACTATCAATAAAACATTAACGAATATCCTAAAAAGGAAGTTCGATGCAAAGAAGGGATTATGGGCGGACGAGTTACCATAAATCTTATGGACATGCCGAACCACTAGAACAATCGCCATCGGAAAAAACCCCTTTTCCCTAGCACATGAGATAGAGGCCATGGTACTAGTAGAATTGGGTATAAGTTCGATAAGAAGAATAGGGTATGACAAAGAACAAAATGAAGAATCTATGAATGCGAGCATGTACCTTTTAGAAAAAAAGAAAAATAATTCTCAAGTTAAGCTTCCTACATACCAGAAAATGATGAAAATATATTTCAATTCAAGGGTGCACAAGAAAAGCTTCAAAGTAGGGGACTTAGTTCGAAAGAAAGTGTATGTTAAAGACAAAGAAATGAGTTCTAGTTCACCAGATCAAAAGTAGAAAGGACCATATATTGTAATCGAAGTTGTAGGAGTTAGAACATATAAGCTGGCAAGAAAAGATAGCGAACCTCTTAAGCATCCATGGAATGACATGTACTTAATAAAGTATTATCAATAAAATAAGAATTACTTATTGTGAACTCAATAAAATTGATTGCGAAAGTTCTGTTCTTTTATACGAAGCAATCCGAGTTGATTTAAAATCTACTGCACAAATCAAAAGCAAAGTTGAACCAACGTTTGCAAAGCAAGCGTGTATCTAAATAAAGTCTTTTATTGATCAAAAGGAAAGCTACAAAGCAAGTAGTACCGTAAGCAATATCTATGCATTGTAAGAACTACTAGTCATAAGACTCACTATGAGAAGTAAAAGTTACTACAGAAGGCATATCCTGCTAATTCAATCACCTTGCACAACCTTTATCCCCACAAAGGTTCATACAATTAAAGGATGATGAACAGATGGAGAATAAATACAAATCCCTTGCTCAAAGAAGCCTCCAGAAGTTGACCGGAGTTTGTCAGGAAGGAAATGCATAAGAGTTTATCACAATATCTGGAACTATGCCTTGCATAGTGACTCTTCACAATTGCATATCTGAGAAAGATGCAAGAAGCTGGCAAGAAATGACATGAGCACTTTGTGGATACAATCATAGCCCCTAAAGGTCCACATGGATCTTAGAATCTTATGTCCCCATCCCAACTTTTGAACCACTTGCGACGAAATCAGAACTGCATAGAGTTGTAGTATGGCAAGAAGAACTTTAGGACAATTCTAGAATTCTATTTGGTCATATGAGTTAGTAATGTAAGATTCAAGAGTAAAACATCAAGAAAATACAGTGGAATCAGAACGGAAGATGGAAAATGATTATGAAAGAAAGATAAAATCAATTGGGGATAGGAGATTTTCCCCTGGAATCAACTGTTAACAAAGTATCAGAGCGCATTCTATGATCAAGAAAAATAGAAATAAATGATAACATAGCATGAATACCTATAACGTTAGAAGGAGACTATCGTAGCCCTAGAATCTCAAATGACTCGTTCATCTAAAACGACACATGACAGTGGGCTATGAAGGATAGATGATGGCCGATTAAGAATATAATGGGAATAAGTAAAAAGTGTCTCTTGGAACCACACAGAAGCCGACAGTGAATGACTCCATTGATGTTAGTAACGGTCCATTTGTCTTGTTCATTAATTGTTAAGTATGAAATTCAAGATAACCCATCAACGAAGTTTGTGACTCTAGAATGGTAGAGCTGAAAAATTCCTAAATTTAATATAAATAATAAAATTGAACTCGAGAGACTATTTGTTAGCCCTCGAAGGGACAATCCGCGAACCAAGTTAAATACTAACAAAGTAAAGAAAACAAATGTTTGCATAAAAATGACGGATCATCCTCCATATTCAAACTGGGTATAGGTTGTCATGGGCAAAGTGGGTAAAGCATGATTGCTTAACTGAATTAGTTATAAGGTGGCCACTAAGGAGTCTCCACCAGCCATCCTTTTCAAATTGACCAGATTACCCTAATGCTTGAAGAGAAATCTATAAATACCCTATTATCCAAAAGAAGAAAGCATATATATATATATATATCTAATTAAGGTGGTTCGAATTTTTTTTATCGTTTTAAAAAACTTTACATGAGAAGAGGAAATGGGATGATGTAGATCAAACATTCACTTACTACGTAAGAATTTCTAACTATTTTACATGCACTAGATCCATATGAATTATATTTTAAATTTGAGTCCTAAAAAATCGTATGAGTTTTTAGGGTTGGACATGGTCCTATTCGGTTCAGTTTTAAAGAAATCGAATTGAACCAAAATTTTTGAGTATTTAGTAAGTGGAACCGTTGGGCTCAAATGTAATTATGGATTCGGTTCCATATCATAATTAAATATTATTTTTTTACAAAATAACATAGTCCAATTTAAAAATATAAATAATATGTTGTTTAATAAAATACATTTATCAATGTATATAAATTACCAAAAAGTAAATAATAACACTAAAATATTGATGATTCCATCTCATTGATTTCTTAGCTTGATGTCTTCATATATATATTTTAAAACTTAAAGAAATAATTTTTTTAAGTGTGGTCAATACTTACCAACCATTTAAAATATTCATTCATTGTTGACTTGTAATGCTAATAAATTCTACAATAAATAATTGAAAAAGCACAATTAACAAACATAAATAAACAAAAACTTATCCATCTAATAAAATTTAATATAACAAAAAATTTGAGATATTTGATTATTGTTCAGTTCTTCGATCTGGAATCTAGAATCGAGAACCGAACCAAACTCGTCGGTTCTCGATTTTGATACCCGTTGACGTTAAAAAGTGTATAGATCAATTGAAGTCAACTTTCAAAGCAAGTAAAGAGAAAATAAAGATTTTTATTGATAATCACTTATACATTACAAGAGTTTCATCAAAGGTGATATTTTTTCATCCCAAAGTGTCATCTCTTTCTAAAGAAACCTTACACCCTTTATAGGAAAAGAAGATCCAATATCTTTCACATTCATGTCTTATCAATCACCAGTACTGAACTGAAAAAGTACATTACTGACATATCTCCATTGGTTATGAGGTCGGTGATAAGTGCGTTTTGCGCACTTAATTATGCTACAAAACATAATTGATTGTTGATATAAATGCTTAAATATGGCTTAATTTGATATAAATTGTGTTTGTATGACTACGTTGATGGAAGGAATGAGATGTAGGCGAAAAGGATCAAAATGGAAGAAAACGAAAGATCAGATACTAAAGTGCAATTACTCAAAAGTTGACCCGAACGATGACTCAAGCCTGGAATCTCGCTAAGATCTAATTGTTAATAACATGGATGGCTAAAAGTAGGAGAAAGAGGAAACAATGTCTAAAAATGTATGAAAAGAAAGTTGAGGACCAAATTGCACTAGATAAAAAAGTTATCTACCATGCGACCACATGGTAGACACACCATGCGGTCGCCCAACATTCAACATGACACATCTTGGAGCAATTCAGGTGGCCCATGCGATAGCATGGGGGACTACCTTGCGATCGCATGGTATGTTCGATGCACGTGAAATTTTTGTTTCCTTATTCAACTCAACTACGTATGGAATGGTATCTTGAGACCCTATTTAACCCTAAACTCGTCCAGATCTAGGTTTACTACGCATTCTTTGAGAGAAAACACATTGGAGAGCTAACAAGAAGGCGAGAACAATGATTTTCACTTCGAGCTTCAAGATTTCAAGATTTAATTCAAGTTTTTGGTGATGTTTTATGTTTATTATTTTTCTTGTTCTTTTATTTTTTCCATATTAGGCTAGTCTTTTTATGTACAAGGTGAATGATGAACCTCGCATTGTGATCTTTTAATTTCTATTTTTGCAATTTGATATTTAAACACATTTGATGGATGTTGAATGATTTATATACACTTTCTTGCCTCTACAATTATATGCGCAATAGTTGTATGAGTTTAGGTGGTTTATTTTATGCATTCGAAAGAAGGGAAATAAACTCAACAAAGTATAAATCATCGTAGAGTTCAGAGAGATAGAAATATACCCCTATACTTTACCTGAATCTCTAAGTGTTTACAAAACGTCATGCATTCTTGTATATTGCATTTGTCATAGAAATATAGCTAAATGGTATGCTAGAATAGGTTCAATTCTACTCGAAAGAGATTGTTGGATAAGTTAGAAAAACTAATTCTTCAACCAATTCATCGTGTTATCAAATTGGAAAATAGAGGTTA
Source organism: Fraxinus excelsior (assembly GCA_019097785.1). Classification (NCBI taxonomy): domain Eukaryota; kingdom Viridiplantae; phylum Streptophyta; class Magnoliopsida; order Lamiales; family Oleaceae; genus Fraxinus; species Fraxinus excelsior. The sequence goes on along the minus strand of CM032625.1, from coordinate 27,345,046 downwards.
AAAGGGAACTTTGCTTGGTGATTCGAAATCCTAGTGCACTTTTCATACATTAGTTTCATTCAAATCTTTTGCATTGAAACATCATTTTTGCATTTAAGTCGTCATTTTAGTTAATTTGCATGCTAGTTTTAGTTTAATCATAAGAACTAAAAAACTAATGTCAAATTTAATAGATTCGGTTAAGGCCGTGATAATAAAAATCAAGTTAACTCAATCCTCGTGGGAACGATACTCGAAATTCTAGGATTTTCATTTTATTACTTGTCAACGAATCGTGCACTTGCGGTGATTTAAATCCGAAACATATTTTTGTGAACAAGTTTTTGGCGACGTTGCCTGAGATTGAGTATTAATTTGATTTTTGTTAGTTAGACACTAATTCGAACTTGTTTTTCTTTTATTTTCTATTAAGTTCAATTACTTTGACTGAGCTAAGTGCTACTATTTTTTTCGCTTCTTCAGGTCTTGCATGCGAAGATTAGTTGGCGGTGAACCACTTCTAGCTGATTTGGAAATTGAACGAACTTTTCATCGAAAACAGAGGATAACGAGAGCAACCGGCAGGAAAATTAAGAACAAATACAAATGACTGATCAACAACTGGAACCAATTGTAGAACATACAGCTCCAACTAATACTGAAGCACAATATGATGGGAATGCTTTGCTTGGGGAGTTTTTGTTACCGTTCGTCATTCAGAGCCAATCCAGCATTGTCTATCCTGCATTCGAACAACCGAACTTTCAACTGAAGACAAATGTCATCCAACTCTTTTATAATGGACATCGATTCCACGGGACAACCAAAAAGAATCCACATACACATGTATCACGTTTTCTGGATATGTGTCAACATTTTAGATACCAAGGAATATCAGAAGATGCAATCAGACTGAGGCTGTTCCCACACACTCTTCCGGATAAAGCACTTGAGTGGCTTGATTCACTCCTAATGGCAAGTATAACTACTTAGAATGACTTGGCTCATAAATTTTACACCAAACACTTCTCACTGGCCAAAGTGGCGAAATTGAGGCATGACATATCAATTTTTAGTCAAAATGAAGCCGAATCGTTCAATGAAGCGTGGAACAAGTTTAAAAGCATGCTAAGGAAGTGTCCTCAACATAGGTTCGACAAGACAACACAAATCAAATTCTTCTATGTAGGACTAACTCCAACTTTCAGAAGCATGGTGGATTCTTCATCAAATGGCTCCCTAACCACTAGGTCAATCAAGTGAGCTTGGGACTTGTTCGAGAAAATGACTAATACTTCAACCATGTGGTCTTCAGATAGAGTGGGTATAAAGAAAGCAGTTGGAGTGTATGAGATAGATACCTATTCAACATTATCTGCAAAGATTGACTCCTTATTTCACAAGATAGAGGACATAACACAGACTGTGAATTCAGCACAAGTGAGGAAACCAAATTGTGAAGAATGTGGAGGAAAACATGGTACAGCTGAATGTCCTATCCTTACACAAAAGATGGAACATGTGGACTTTGCTCAATGGGGTCAACTTCAGCAAAATAACCATCACTCTAAAACATATAATTCGGGATGGAGAAATCACCCAAACTTTTCTTGGGGTGGAAACCATAATCACAATCAAAATCATAATTAGGCGTAATGGCAGTTTCAACACGAGAAGAAACCTCAGTTGGAAGACATGTTTGCAAAATTCATGGAAAAAATCGATAAATACATGGAAACCACTAATCAATTCATGAGGAAGACTAAAATGAATATCCAAAATTAGGGTGCAGCTATTAGGAACCTGGAGACTCAAGTGGGACAATTAGCTCTTTCTATGACAGGAAGAGTACCTGGTGCACTGCTAAGCAACACAGAAATAAATCATAGGGAGCGTGTTCAAGTCATTACTACACGAAGTGGAGTTCAGCTACCTAAGATACATGTCAAAAGGCTGGGTGCAACTGAAGAGCAAGTGGAGTCTTCTGAAGAAGAGAATGAGAAGCAGGTTGACAACACCAAGAAGACACCAGTAAGAGAGACTCCAAAAGAACCACAGAAAAAGCCCGATAATTCGGTAAATCCATATGAGCCACCAATCTCATTCCCACAACGTTTGAGGAAGCAAAGAATGGAACAACAGTACAAAAAATTTCTTGAAGTGTTCAGAAAACTCCAATAAACATCTCGCTGGCTAATGCACTCTTCCAAATACCGAGCTATACTAAGTTCTTAAAGGATATTCTTGAGGATCATGAGACAGTAATGTTGACTGAAAAAGTCAGTGCCAGAATTCAGAATAAACTTCCACCAAAACTGAAGGATCCAATGAGTTTTACTATGCCATGTACTATTGGTAAAATTTACTTTGACAAAGCGTTGTGTGATATTGGTGTAAGTATTAATGTAATGTCGTTGTCTGTTTTCAGGAAACTCGGACTAGGAGAAGCTAAAGTAACCATGGTTACATTGCAACTGGCTGACCGATCTTTGACACACCCAAGAGGAATCATCGAGGACATGCTCATCAAGGTGGAAAATTCATATTTCCTATTGATTTTCTCATACTGGATATGAAGGAAGACAAACATGTTCCGCTAATTCTGGGCAGACCGTTCTTGGCCACGGGTAAAACACTGATTGATGTTCAGAGAGGGCAGCTAATTTTGAGGTTGGGTGAAGATCAAATATCCTTCAATGTTTTCTAGGCTATGCAGTTTCCTTCGGAGGTAGACAACTATTTCAAAATCAATGTCATTGATAAGGTGGTGCATGATACATTTCTACTTCAACATCATTCAGATGAATATGAGGTATGTATCGCTTAGTCTCAATAAATAAATTCAGATTCACTTGAGATTGAGACTTGTGCAGGGTTTATGGAAACCAACCCACCATATTTTCAAAAATAGCACCTACTAAACTTTGAAGAACTTGGAACAGGGGCAAGAAGCATGTACCATCTATTCAGCAGGCACCTAAACTGGAGCTCAAGCAACTACCACCGTACCTCGGATATGCTTATTTGGGAGAATCATGCACTCTTCCAGTGATTATATTGAACTCAATCAGTGAGGTGGAGGAAGAAAAACTACTCGGGTATTCAGGGAGTACAAAACAGCTATAGGATGGACAATCGCAGATATTAAAGGGATCAGCCATTCATTGTGTATGCATAAGATTCTCATGGAGGAGAATTTTCGACCTAGTGTGGAGAGTCAGTAGAGGTTAAATCCAAATATGAAAGAAGTGGTGAGGGCCGAGGTATTGAAGCTTTTAGATGGGGCATTATCTAACCTATATCCGATAGTGCATGGATCAGTCCAGTTCAAGAAGGCTAAAGAAGGGGAAATCACAGTCATCCCTAATAAGAAGAACGAGCTTATTCCTACCAGAACAGTTACGAGATGAAGGGTTTGCATTGACTACCGTAAACTCAATACAGCTACTAGGAAGGATCATTTTCCCTTCCTTTCATTGATCAAATGTTAGAGAAGTTGGCAGGCCACTCACACTACTGTTTCCTTGACGGGTATTCAGGTTACAATCAGATACCAGTAGCAACGGATGACCGAAGAAGACCACATTCACTTGCCCTTATGATACTTTTGCCTACCGTAGGATGCCCTTTGGTTTATGCAACGCTCTAGCCATATTTTAGATATGCATGATGGATATATTTTTTCGACATGGTTAAGAGATTCATAGAGTTCTTCATGGATGACTTCTTTATTTTTGGGTCATCATTCGATGAATGCTTGAAACACCTAAACTTGGTCTTACATAGATGTCGAGAAACGAATCTGGTATTGAACTGGGAGAAATGTCACTTCATGGTGTAGGAGGGCATTGTATTGGGGAAAGCTTCATAATTTTCTTAAGAGAAAATTTGTCTAAATGTTGTAGTACATGCAACCTTAACTCAGCTTGCTAACGAGAAAAGCTTTATAATTTTCTTAAGAGGAAATTTGTCTAAGTGTTGCAACACATGTAACATTAGCTCAACTTGCTAACGAGCAAGGCTTTATAATTTTCTTAAAAGGAATTTGTCTAAGTATTGCAGCACATGCAACCTTAACTCGGCTTGCTAACGAGCAAAGCTTTATAATTTTCTTAAGAGAAATTTTGTCTAAGTGTTGTAGTACATGTAACATTAGCTCAACTTGCTAACGAGCAAGGCTTCATAATTTCCTTAAGAGAGAATTTGTCTAAGTGTTGTAGCACATGCAACCTTAACTCAGCTTGCTAACGAGCAAACTTTATAATTTTCTTAAGAGGAAATTTTTCTAATTGTTGCAGCACATGTAACATTAGCTCAACTTGCTAACGAGCAAGGCTTTATAATTTTTCTTAAAAGGGAATTTGTCTAAGTGTTGCAGCACATGCAACCTTAGCTCAACTTGTTAACGATCAAGGCTTTATAATTTCCTTAAGAGGAAATTTGTCTAAGTGTTGCATTACATGCAACCTTAGCTCGATTAGTTAAGGAACAATAGTTTTGCTATTTTTCCCTTTTTGGATAAAACATACACGTTTTATTATATATCTACAATACAAAGTACATTCATTTCATACTGAGAATACTTTTTGAGGTGTTGTGTGTTCCAAGGATACAACAGAGGTCTACCATCTATATCTTCCAGCTTGCAGGCTCCCTTAAGTAGTATTCTAGTTACTCTATAGGGACATTTCTAATTAGGTCCTAAAGATCTAGAGCTAGATTCTCTAGTGGTAAAGAAACTTTTCCTTAGCACCAGGGAACCAACCTCAAATGCCCATTTCTTGACCTTGTGATTGTAGTACTTTGCATTGCGTTGTTTGTATAGAGCATTCCTGAATTCAGCTTCATTCATCATTTCCTCTATTAGGTCCAACTCTCCATGCATCATTTCAAGCTTTCTCCTTCCCCTCCTCGTTGTCCATTGTTGTTCGAATAGAAGGAATCCCTACCTCCAACGGGATCACAGCTTCCACTCCAAAAGCCAGGGAGAAATGGGCTTCTCCCGTGCTATTCCTAGGCGTAGTACGGTAAGACCATAGTATGTTGGGAAGTTCCTCAGCCCATCCTTTCTTAAGAACATCAAGTTTTGTCTTTAGTGTATGCTTGATGATCTTATTGATTGCTTCAACTTGTCCATTAGCCTGAGGATGGTTTGCGTAGAGAAATGCTTCTGTATGCCAAGTTTTTTGCAAAAGTTTGCGAAACGGTTATTGTTAAATTGCTTTCCATTGTCTGTTACAATGGAATGAGGTATTCCATATCTACACACAATGGACTTCCATATGAAATCAGTGTTCTTTTGTTTGGTAATTTTAGCAAGTGGCTCAGCATTTGCCCACTTGGTAAAGTAATCAACTATAACGATCATAAACTTCGTTCCACCCTTTCCGAAGGGCATGGGGCCAATTAAATCAACCCTCCATTTGGAGAATGGCCAAGAAACCACTACAAAGTCCAGCTCTTCTGGTGAAAGCTTGATGTTATAAGCAAAGTGTTGACATTTGTCACATCTTCTCACAAATTCTAATATATCCCATTTCATAATGGGCTAGTAATATCCTTGATTTGTGCTTTTATGAGCCAATGATTGTCATATGAAATAATTTCCACATATTCCTTCATGTACTTCATGCAAAGCATAAAGTGCTTCTTCTTAATTCAGACATTTTAACAAAGGTGCCGAATATACCCATTTGTAGAGCACATTGTCAATTAATGTGTACCTTGCTGACTTCATCTGGAGTCTTTTTGCTTCAATGGGATCCTCAGGGCATACCCGCATTCTTAGATATGAACCAATTCCGTCTATCCATGTGGGCTTGTGATCAGTCATCATGGAGACAACGTCTAGTCTTTCAATAGCAGGATGAGTAATCCTTCCTACTAGAATGCTATCAAACTCTTATATTCTTTCGCTTATAGCCAATCGCACTAAAGCATCAGCATGACTGTTTTAAGTTCGAGGAATTTGTTTGACCAAAACAGTTCAGAAATTCTCAAATTCCTGCTTAACAATTTGAATATAATTATTCATTATTTCTTCCTTAGTTTGGTAGGCCTCATTGATCTGATTGACCACTAATTACGAATCACTATGAACTATCAGATGAGAAATTCTCATTTCTTTTGCCATCCTACCTTAACTATTAGTGCTTCGTATTTAGCCTCATTGTTGGAAGTCTTGAAGTTGAACGATAAGGCTTCAAAGAATAACTAGGGATTTAGACCTACCAAGACTACTCATGTCCTGACCGAATTTCGGTTGAGGACCCATCTACAAAAAGTTCCCATGGAGTGTCAAGAGTGAGTAATTCTGATAGTTTCAAACTAAACTCTACAACAAAATCTACGAGCACTTGACCTTTTTATAGAGGTGTGGTGTTTGTATCTTATATTGGATTGGCCAAGCTCCACTGCCTATTTGACCATTCATCTCGAAGTATCAAGCTTCTACAAGGTTTGCCTTAATGGATAGTTAGTTCAAATCTCAATAGGGTGCTCTAAAAAGTATGGTCTCAACTTCTCATAGCTATTACAATGGCATAGGCTAATTTCTCTAAAGGAAAATAACGGAGCTCGGCTTCATGGAAGACCTTACTAACATAATAAATAGGATGTTGTATTCCATTTTCTTCCAAAGCTAAGACATCGCTGACACACGTTTAGGCACTACAAGATATAAGATCAGCACTTCAACTGCCCTTGGTTTTGACAACACTGGTAGTTGTACCAATTATTGTTTTAACTCCTCAAAAGTGAGTAGACATTCAATGGTCCACTCAAACCTCTTCACTCCTCATAGGATATCGAAGAATAGTTTACACCGATCAGTTGATTTTGGCGTAAAGTGACTGAGGGCAGTTATTCGTCCAATGAAGCTTTGAACCTCATTAAGCCTTGTAGGGGCTTGTATCTCAATGATGGCTTGTATCTTTTCTAGATTGGCCTCAATTCCTCGACAATTTACAAGATAACCTATGAATTTTCCAAAGCTCACACCGAAGGCGCTTTGTGTGGATTTAGTTTTCATCCCATACTTTCTCAAGATTCCAAACATCTTAGCAATATATTGTTAATGATCTCTGACATCTGTACTATTGACTAATATGTCATCAACATATACTTCCATAGTTTTACCAATTTGTTTGGCGAACATGGAATTGACCAAACGCTGATAAGTGGCTCTAGCATTCTTGAGGCCAAAAGACATCACATTATAACAATAAAGACCTCGATCAGTAATGAATGCAGTTTGCTCCTGGTCTGGCTCATACATAGGGATTTGGTTATACCCTAAGTATGCATCCATGAAGCTAAGCAATTCATGTCCCGTCGTCACATTGACCATCTGATCTATCCTTGGTAAAAGAAAACTATCATTATGACATACTTTGTTGAGGTCAGTGAAATCTATGTAGATCCTACATTTCCCATTACTTTTCTTCATAAGAATTGGGTTAGCAACCACTTAGGATATGTTGCTTCACGAAAGAACCTTTTGCAAAATAACTTTTACACCTCGTAATTCAAGGCCTCATACCTTTTCAAGTTTAATGGTCGGCTTTGTTGTCGCTTAGGTCACACTAAAAGGTTGATACCCAGCATATGGCAAGTGAAGCTGGAGTCGATTCCTTCCATATCTGTATAATTCCAAGCAAAAACATTAAGATTCTGTTGGAGAAACTTTGTTATCTAACCCCGGATGGATAGCCGAAGTTCATGACCTATTCTGAGCTCCTTCAGTGGATAATCTAGTCCGACCGCTACTTTGTCTAGTTCTTCCATGGGTTCTCCCCCTTGAATCCTTAGATGTGATTCTAATGAGCTAAGGTCGAATTCCATCATATATGCTGTATAAATTCCTAGGGAAATATATGCCTCTTTCCTTGCTGGACAAATATTCACTTAGTATTTCTCAGTAATGTCCTTGTTTTCCTTAACTTGACGTACACCTTGGGACATAGAGAATTTTAGCCTGTAGTGGTACATGGACACAATTGCCCTGAGATTGAACAGTAAAGGATGCCCCATGATGGCATCGTAAGGTGAATTGAAATCAAGTACGAAGAATTTAGTGTTCAGCTTAATTTGGCATGGAACTTCGCCAATTTCAGTAGAGAGCTTAATCGACCCTTTTGCTTGGGTAAGGTCTCCATTAAGTCCTAAAACGACATTTGATTATGGTTGTAGAAAATTTAATGGAATATCCATCCATTCCAATGTGTTAGCATATAGTATGTTAAGAGAACTCCATGTATCTACTAAAACTTTGGGAATGATGACTCTTGCAATGGGTATTGAAACTACTAGAATTCTAGGATAAAGATGTGGGTCTGCCTCCTTATCGTCGAACGAAAGATGGTCGTACATTATATTTCTGCGGTGTTTCTCAATTACACTGAACTCAGTTAGGTTGGCTACGATGGGTCTCTTTAATCTAGCTTCCCTTGCTAGATCATTTTGCTGGTTCCTCAACATTCGGACATGAGGACTAGGTAAATGTTGCAAGCCCTAGCCTTAGCTTGATTTCCACGCACTATTACAACTCCGTCCAGAGTGAAAATTTTTATGCAGTTATGATATATTGAAGTGGCAGCCTGCAATTTGTATAATACAAGTCTCCCTAATATAGCTTTATAATTGGAAGGCAAGTCAACCATCACTAAGTCCGCTAAAATCCTTCTCTGACAAGGGACCTCGTCTAGCTCTATGATCAAAACAATTTGACATCAGGTTTCAATTGGGTCCCCAAAAAATCCTTGTAATTTCCTGGATATGGTTGGAGATACCGTTCTTGGATTTCCATTTGTTTTGTAGTTCGAGAATACAACACATTGACCAAACTCCCATTATCCACAAGAGTTCAATGTATTTGTATACCAGCTACCGACACGGTTATCACCAACGCGTCACTTTGGTCCTGCAAAACTCCATGTAAATCTTCTTCTGAAAAGCTAAACCATTCCAATAGCAATTAAATGCTAGTATCAGGCTCGATCATTCTACATCGTAATTCTAGCAAATGTGTGCATCCCGTGCTTGTCTGCGTCTTATCCTCCTGGATCCTTCAATGCACTGGTTACCACCTACTAACATTCTGATTCAGCTCAAGGTGGGGGATTCTAAGCTTGGAGAATCAGCTGATGTAGCGCGCCCCGAGTTCTGATAGCCCGGATTGCCACGTCATCGTCTTTTGCCCCAATTTCATAAATCAAAATCGCGAAAATAACCTAATTTTGAAATCACATTTGTAATTGAAGAACTGTATCGACAGGTAAACTCATAGAAATTTAAAATTTAAATATCACATTTTAGAAATAGCGGAAAACGACAAAATGTTATCAATATTCGAATACAAAAACTTCAAAGAGATAATAATTTCGATAGTCAAATTTTTCTATGCCACCACTGCCGGATCAATCACGATCGCCTCCGAAGTCTGCAAATATCGTTAAAATAGCAGAGTGAGTATTTCGAAGAAATACTCAGTAGACTCATCGCCGATAATTAATTTACAGAATAATTGAATACACACTTATGCAATATACAACGTGATATCATCTTCTTTGGTTCATTTTCTTGAAAATCATAGGCTCTTTAAAATCATAGGGTGTGGGTAGTCTTTCTTTCTTGTGCGGATGAAGCACATAAGTTATGCATAACATTCTCTTCTTATCTCATAAGAGATTCTCTTCTTTCTCATGCAATTAAGCATATAAGTTATGGCAAGCATAACAATATCATAATATCGCATATGATAAATTCTCATCTCATGCATTAAAGCATATAAATCACATAATTCACATAAAGCATGCAATTATAATTTAAACTAATTAATGGTGGCGAGTCTACCTCAAAATCTCGAGTTTCGTGAAAATGGTGCGAGAAATAACTGCAATCTCTTAATTGTTCGTACGTTTCGTCTAGCCAATAGAAAATAAGTTTGAATCAGTATTTCGAAACTTTAAAGTTTTAAAGTGTTGAAATTAAGGTTTAAGGGCTTAATTGAAATTTATTGGAATTGTAATAAAAGACTTAGAATGATAAAATAAAGTTTAGGGGCTAAATTGGAAATTTATTAAATCTGAAAATAAAAGCTTAAGGGCTAAAATAGTAACTCTCATAAGTTTAGGGACTAAATTGTAATTATAATAAAGCTGGAAATAAAAGTTAAAAACTGAAATAATAACTTTTAATAGTTTAAGGACTAAGCTGTAAATATATTAAATCTGAAAATAAAAGCTGAAAACTGAAATAATAACTTTTAATAGTTTAAGGACTAAACTGTAAATATATTAAAGCTGAAAATAAAAGCTGAAAACTGAAATAATAACTTTTAATAGTTTAAGGACTAAGCTGTAAATATTAAAGCTGAAAACTGAAATAATAACTTTTATAAGTTTAAAGACTAAACTGTAAATATGATAAAGCTGAAAATAAAACTTAAAGGCTGAATTAATAACTTATATAAACTAGGGACTGAAATAAATAAACTTTGGAACTTAAATAAATAAATTAACTAATATGGGGACTTAAAAGGCAAAAATCAAAATTTCAAAAACATAATTTATATACTAACCTAAACTAAAATAAAACTAAGAGGGTGTGTGGTAGAGATTAAAATTGAAAATATAGCCGTTATTGTTGACTTTTATTAGACGGGTGGGACCCAATAACGGCCATATTTTCAATTTTAATTGGATTTTAAGTCGTACCAAACAGACTCTAAATTAAAATCAAACAAAAGAAACCTATCTCTCTCGTCCAGAGAGAGAGCGAGCGACGGGAGGGGCAATCCATCACTACCGACCGTTCGGTCGGTGGCAGCGCCACCATGGTGGTGGCGCCGATACAAGGGGGTAGGTGGGGGTTTAATTTTTGGGCTTGAGTGCGAAAAATGAGGTTGGCCGAGGCTTGGAGGTTCAATGTTCTTGGTGAAAATCAAGGTAAGTACTTGTATCTTTTTCTTATTTCTTGGTTCTTGAAGTTTTTGGGATTGGTGGTTTGATTGAGGTGGCGGTCGAGTGGTTTCTTGGATGTGGTGGTGGTGGCGTGAGCTACGGTTGTGTTCTCGATTTGGGTGGGGTTTTTATTTATTGTTTTGCTTTCGGGTTTGGGGACTTGGTTTGGGTGGTCATCGAGCTGGGCTGCAGTTTTATGGTGGTTCTTGGGGGTGAAAATGGTAAATGGGTGTTCGTTGGTCTCGGGTTTGAGTTGGAGTTGCAGTTTGGTGTTGGCTCGAGGTGGTTGGAAGTAATCTGAGCTTGGGGGCTGCAATGGTGTGACTGCCTACATTGATTTAGCAGTTGGGATTGAGGCTGTGATGAGCTGTTTCAGCTCGTGCGTTTGCTTGCAGTGTTGATGGTGTGTGAGTTTGCAGTGAGCTTGCAGTGGCTAATGCTGAAGAATGGTTTGTCTTGCAGTGAGTTGAGGCTGGTGTGTGGTGTTGGTTGTGAGTCGCAGTGAGTATTGAGTTAAGGAGATGGTGGTGTTGATTCTTGTGTGGAAGCATCATGTTGACGATGTTAGAAATGGATGTTCTAGCCTCACTAAGAGCTTCCAATTCTAGATGAATTGCTGTTGGTGCTAAAAATCGATCTTAGCACCAACATGAGTTTTCACAGTAGACTGAAAACGAGAGAAAAAATTGGGAGAGGTGAAGTCTCTTACCAAAAGGATGCTGAGTGAAAGTGAGCAGGGAGAGAATGAGTGTGCTCTATGAATAGTGGAAAATTAGGACACAAATCCCTAGGGAAAACTAATTGGGCCAAAATGATTGGGCTATAAGGGATTTTCTAGTTGGGTTTGAGTATAATTGGGCTACATGAATATAATTTAAATTTTTGGACTTATGTAATGGGACTATAAATATTGGACTTGAAATTATTAAAATTGGATTTAAATAAAATAAATCGGAATTGATAATAAAATTATTATTAGGGATCGAATTCGATCGAATAGATTTGAATTCAACTTTATAACGGCTAGACGAACGCGCTTCTCTAGAAAATTGGGGTTAACGTTTTAGCGACACGTTTTTCGAGAAAACTAATTTATATAAATAAAAGTTCGCGGTCGCTACAGCTGACCTCGTTGAATCGTTTCGGTTGGTGAGATTGTTGATTATTGCCTTATTTGTTTCTTTGGGTTTAGCCACGAACTCCTGCAAATGACCCCGTCGAGTTAAGGACTCCACCTCTTCCTTCAAATTTTCTACAATCATCTATGTTGTGCCCTGTCGACCTATGATACCGATAGTATTTTCCTTAGTTCCTCCTTGGTGGATCCTTTTTCTGAGGTGGGGTCTGCAAAACGCTTTTTTTCTCCTATTTGCAGGAAGACCTCCTCCAAGGTAGTGTTCAGCGGGTGATATTTAAGGAATCGTTCCGGATAAGACCTTGGATGATCCCTGTCCCTTCGATCTTTCCTCTTTTCACGATTTAACCATTTATCCACTTTGTTCTCCTTTGTTGGATTAGAGGAATGTGGACTCGCCTTGACTTTATCCTGATCCGAAGTTGCTTTCTCTACACTTATATGTTTTTCAGCTCGATTGAGGAACTCGTAATACGTTTGAGGCCCATCTTCATGTACAAACCACCAAAACTTCGTTTTAGGCCTTAGCCCAGATAGAACTGCCATGAGTGCAGCATCATCAGAGATTTTTTCAACCTCTATGGACTATTTGTTAAACCTATTAAGGTAAACTGAGCTATGAATGCCGTGGCAAGGTCGTTCCAATTTCTTATGGACCTCTGATGTAGACTCCTAAACCACTTTTGAGCTTTGTCTCCTAACGTTAATGGAAAAGCACGACACATAATAGCATCGCCTACTCATTGCAGCTCCATCCAGGAAGTGTACTTATCTAAATGACTAAAATGATCTCCTTCTCCCCCATATCTAGTTAGTTGTGGCATTTTCAACTTTTCAGGTAAAAGTTCAGCGATAATATCTTAAGTGAAAGGAGAATGGCGCTTAGTGAGATACTCATCTGTACCTCCTTTATTCTTGTCGTCCAGATCATCAATGCATTTTTTCAAGGCATTTATTTCAAGTTCAGCTTGTTCCAAAGGGCGCTTTGCACAGGGCTCAACATACTCGCTCCAAGGTGTTAGGGGGCACTTAGATCCCAACCTATCAAACACACTGCTGGTTTTTCTAGTAATTGACTTCTCTGTTGCAGGAGAACTACTGATTTCTTCAGTACCTTTGGACGATTCTTCTCCTGAAAAGTAGAGAGTCCTCATGTTGGAAAGTCGATTGGTCTGTTCCCTGTGTGGGGACTCTACCTCCATATCGGGTAGGTGAATGCGAGTTTGATTTTGCTCCAATCTGTTGACTACATTTGTCAACCTTTCGATAGCTTTTCTCATGTTGGTTATTTAAGGAACGCTAGCTTCATTTTCACCTCGTCTTCTTCCAATTTTTTTGTGGAATATTGGCTTGTTCAGAATATGTATGAGATTGATTTCCTGATACTAAAATGTCGTCCATGACGAGGTTTTGTGGGGATTTTTTATTAAAAAATGGGACTGATTATACAAGTTAAGGGCCCTCCTTCTAGCGCCAAACTGTTGACGTTAAAAAGTGTATGGATCAATTCAAGTCAACTTTCAAAGCAAGTAACGAGAAAATAAGGATCTTTATTGATAATCACTTATTAATTACAAGAGTTTTATCAAATGAGATATTTTTTCATCCCAAAGTGTCCTCTCTTTCTAAAGATACCTTACGCCCTTTTATAGGAAAAGAAGATTCAGTATTTTTCACATTCATGTCTTGTCAATCATCAGTGTTGAACTGAAAAAGTACATTACTGGCATGTTTCCATTGATTACTAAGGGCGGCTTCGTCAATCTATCATGAAACTGTCCTTTAAGTGGGTCCCTGTCAATTAATGAACTAGTGAGTGAGCGAAGCAACGTCATATGATTGGTGAAATAAGTGGGCGTAGATGTAAGTTCTGAATGTAATAATTAATTTGATTGTGTGTTTTAACACTGCGTAAAGAATCTATAATCATTATATTCCTTTGAACCACGACGTTACGAGCTGACCTTATAAGTTGATCTCAAATTAGGATAAGCTCAGTGTATTTAACAATCGGTTTTAATTAGGTCGCGGTGGAATGTTAATAATACCCATTCAAGTATTTAACGTAAGAAGAATCGAATCGAATATCTCAATTCGATTCGAGAGTTTCGTGCTACCCTACGAATTATACAAAAGTTTATAAAAGTTTTAGAATAAAAGTTTAAAGAAGTTTATATTTCCATTAAATTCATTCAAATCTATAAAATTATGCAAATTCCACAAAAAACCTCGTTACCTAAACTTTTAAAAATTTCAATGGAATACATCACGAGTGTATTCAATTGAGACTTTTAATAACTTTTTATAATTTAAAAAGTTTAGGGGTATTCAATGTAGACTTTTGGAGACTCTAAAAGTATTGATATATTTAATTGAGACTTTTATAAACTTTTAAAGAGCCTCTGAATGTCACGGTATATTTAATTAAAATTTTTTAGAAGTTTCTATAAATTTTAGGGTATTCAAATTTTTATGACTTTTAAAGACTTTTATAAAAGTTTCCATGATAATTTTTAATCAAAAAGTACTAAAATAAAATCTCAAAATTTGTCTCACATTAATCACAAGATTTTGAGAGACTGTCACATTAAACAAAAAAGAAATTAATATTTATTTTTTTAATATTTCTCTTTCATTTTCTCTTCTACGAAAATTAGAATTATGATTAAATTTTTTTATTGATTATATTAGTTTCTATTTTTCTTTTTCTCTCTCTTATTGTTTATTTATATTATTTATGAAGGAATTAAATGGAATTTTTATAATTTTTTTTTTCTATTTTCATTCATTTTTTCCTGAAAATATTTATTTTTAATTAAATTATAAAATCTTATATAGACTAATTTATAATTAGATTTAAATATATAAATATTTATTTATTTTTTTAAAAGTATATTATATTAATAATACTGAATATTAAATTTATTTTTATATATAATAATAATAATAATTTATTTAATTAATGTCTTAATTTTTTTTTTTAAAATATTTTTTTTATTATATGGGGGGATGGAAAGAGATGGAAAATTGTGATAAACATCACATCGTATATGATAATTTCATAATATTACACTAGATCCACATAAATTTTATCTTAAATGAAAGTCTTTAGAAGTCATTTGAATTCTACAAAATTTTATAAAATTTTTAAAATCAAGGTTTATAAAAATTTACAAAAGATTTCCACTAATTCCATATAAATCTCTAAAAAGATCCATAAAATCTACATAAATCATGACTCGAAAAAAAAAAAAGGGTCCATCTAACAAAATATACGGAGAGTGCACAGTATCATCCACAAAACATAACCCGCGGTTTATTAAAAGAAGCATGATCCTCTACTAGAGAGACCCGCTGTGTTATCGTCCTTGCTCTCCCAGTGAAAAACTATGGGATTGTGCGCGACCCTTCCTCATAGACCATGATGGATTCAGGCTGATCGTCTAACTGTTGTCGATGCATAGTCGAGCCAACTCCTCTGGATTCATTGCTATCTCAGACAGGAAAATCCCATTCACGAGGAACCGCGGTTAGGGTTGCAGAGAGAATTTGTATATTGCGACAATTATCGATTACACTTTATTCATTCAATTTCAGGTAAAAAAAATTTCTTCGAATTGAAATAATCTTTACATTACTAAAATGTGCAAATTTTGATCCGATGTATTTGTGATTGGTTCAATTTCATTTCTTATTTTTGGGTACGATGCTAGATTTCGGGCTTTCAGATTAATATGGAACTTGATAATAAGGAATTTTATGAAATTTCATTCTTATGTTTTGGCTGATTTGTTGTGACAGGATTAATTAATTGAATGCAGTAAAATCAAAATGTTGCAGATTCTTGTGTCCATTATGTAGTTGCGGGAATTTATACATGATGATCAGAATTCCCAGTAGACGACTGTACCAAGGACATCTTTCAGATCTAATTGATTTTCCATGAATTCCAAGTCCTAGGCTTAATTTAAGGCCACAAAACATTGCTTCAATCTATTCATAACTTTTTCATTGAGGTCTAACCATATTTTCAACTATTTATCTTTATGAACTAGAAACAAACTCTTTTCATTGGATCACATGTTATGCGAAACTCGCAAGTGTTCTAGATCGTTGACAAGTAATAGATTAAGTGATTTGAGAGTATCGTCTCACATAGAATATTCAATTCAAGTGTACTAGTTTTGTATGGAACCTGAATTATGTAAAAAAAAAAAGAGTTTGATTTGATTTATGCTATATTAATCTAAGAAAGCTGTAAAAGTTTGGTTTTTATCAAATTATGGATGATTGTATTGGATTTCAAATCCGGCTATTATTATCTATTTCAATTCTCAATTACGTAATTTAGTCATATTTATGCATTCTTGACAATTGATAAAGCTAAGGAATATAATTTTCTTTTTCAAGACAAATTAAATTTATCCTAACAACGACCTGAATCTATTCTTAACTTGAATTCGAATGATTAGAATGCACTAAATTTTAGATTATCTATATGATTGCACATGTGATAAATGTTATTTTTAACATCTATTGCACATATGTTGATTTTCTCATGTTCTAAATTTATTGTGAGTCTCCTAACACTACAACAAATAACTAATTATCTAATTGATGATCAAAAAATTAAATAATATAATGAATATGCAAAATTAATCAAGACTAGTCTAAGAATTAAAATAAATAATAGGGTTCATCTTCATCAAATATATAAACGGCTCTAACCTAGCATAATATTATATAAATTACAAGAAGAATAATGGAAAAATATAACTCAGATCATGAATGAATGTAAGAAATCTTGTTCTTCAATTTCAAGGTTAAATATTTCAAAATCTTGATATAATTGGCCTCAATTCCTTGCTAAGGTTTGATCTTCTCTCTCAAAATATAGAAACTAACTCTTGTTCTTGATGGATTTTATGATATTAAGAGGTAGAGAGAGTTTTCTCAATATTTTCCACAAGTTCTATATTTATAACTTATAAGGGTTAAATTTAGGTCAAGAAGTCGTCCCAAAATTGTTACCAATAAGAATTTGAATAAAAAAAGGAAATTGGCTTGTCAGCAAAGAATTTGGCCCGGACATATGCAGGTATAGCTACCACACGTGTGCAAGCATGCTGAATTGTTCTTGGATCATGAAATTGCTAACTCCCGAGCGCATCACGATTTCTGTCGCTTCGTCCCTAAGCAACTTTCGATATTTTAGTCATAACTTTCTCTCCCGATATTCGATTGAGGTGATTAAAAGTTCGTTGGAAAGATAACTCAAATGAGTACAATTCTTTTAGAAATATAAATTTTCCAATTGGAACGCTTGCGACCCAAAAAACGGGTCTCAATTTGAGACTGAAAATCTAGAGCTTAACTTTTTTAGCTGGAAATTGATTTGTGAAAATATTTCAACTCTATTTCACTCATTTGACCTCTTATTGCATCCAATTAATCATATGTGATCTTCAATAATCATTTAATGGTCCGAATCAACTATGGAATATTTACACTTTGGTCCCCAAACTTTGAATTTCATTCGTTTTGGCCCTTTTCATTCCTTTCTTCCAATTCCACCAATCTGCCTCGATTTTTACCTAACAAACAAAATTAACATCTAATTAAGAGAGTGTTTGAGACCTATTTTTTGGAGAATAGAATTTTTGGAATAGTGATTAATGGGAAAATGTGTGGTGGAAAAGTTATGAAAAGTTTTAGATTTTTGTGTGATATTATTTTATTGGGAGAATGCGTGGTTGAAATGAAGAAAGAGAAACAAATGAAAATGAGATGAGAATGGATGCCAAACATGGGTTAAGTCATAAGTCATCAAAATTTATTACAATTAATCTCATTTAACGCCCTGATAAGTGTATATCGTCACACATCAAAGTAATCTAGATTGATTCAATTATGTTTCACTTTCCACTGCTTTACTGGTCAATCAAGATCGCTACTCTCCTTAGGGTTGTTATTACTCAATCAGTTATTTCTCTTTTTTAAGTCTATCAAATCATCTTCTGGTTACTAATAACTAAGGACAAAGTTTCCTGTATGACTTTTGATGTTAGGCTGTGACACTCATTTGCCAAACCAACCCATGCCGTGTCTATATATGGCATCCATCATGCATAAATTGCGTTTTTGAGTTACCTTGAAGATCCATATAGATATCCATTGGGAGAAAAAATGTTTTTATTCACGCTCAAACTAAAAGTTGAACATTTTGGAATCATTGATATGCTAAAGTTTGGGATGGTTTGTTGCTGGGATGGGGAAGTTTATAAAATTGAGTTCAAGAAAATGCATGTGTAAATCATACAGTGTACAAGTCAATGATATAAATGTAGGGGACAGTTAATCAAAATCTAGAGTGTTGCTTTGAATTGGAAATATTAGATCCTGCAATTTTGTGCGAGTACATTTTGTTAACCAAGTCCAATTTTGAGCTTTTGAAGAAACTAATGTATGCACAACTTCATTCTCCATTGCAGTTAGCAATGAATCACACAAGCTCTTTCTTTATGTACAAGGAAGTGCATGCTTGCTTTTCCCTGCTATTTATGCTATATTGATCCCTTTTCATTACATCAAAATGGTGCCTTACACGATTATCTGCTGAAACTCAATTACAACAGCAACAACAAACTGCACATTATTCTAAATAAACTTGAAATTGGTTACATGAGTCCTTTTGTCCCCTCTCTATTCGACCAACACTGTCAGTTGATATGACCAGTCGAATCAAACCTTATGGCATAACCAGACTGGTTATATGAGAAGCAGGGCTTACAAGTTCAATTCGTATATATAAATTATAAACTTATGAATATCACCTTATTTATTTAGTAAAATAAGCACTATAACAATTTTCCTGCATTCATCAAACACTTTTTACTCGTTAAGATCCCGTTAAAACAATTTGTCAAATACTTACCTACCATGCATAAACACTTCCAGACTATAAGAGGGGTTAATCCAAACTAATTGTTTTTCTCATCTTTATGAAATCGCTCCAGAATCTTCAATTTTGAAATCCAGATGCTTCTAGTGTAGTTAACTTTTTTTTTTTTTTATCTTCAATAAAGTTTGACCGTTTCCCTGGATCTACTCTGTGTTCTATTGAATAATTTCTCGAAATAACGGTGAAATATTACTTTTTAGTTTCTATCTTTAGTATATTTATTTAACTTGGTTTTGATCTCTACTTTCTTTTCCCTTTCACGATATATCTTGTAATCTTAGTTCCAAGATAATCATTTAACTTCTCATAAGTTCCTTCCTAGGACTACTGAATTACCTTTTTGATTCCCTATTTTGCTAGCTTATATTTCGTAAAAGCCTCCACACATTTTCCTTAATTTCCATTCAAACCTTCTAGTTCAACAATCAGGTTCTTTATTAGGTAGGTTTTGCCTTTAAATTTTCCTACAACTTTCTTTGCTAGGTTCCTAGCCCATGTTTGTATCCCGGGGGAAAAAATAATTTGTAATTGTGATTTTTTTAGAGAATGTATGGTTAAAAAATATTGAAAAGTTTGGGTTTACATGCAAAATTATTTTATCAGAGAATGTGTGATTGTAAATGAGTTTGAAGAAAAATGAATTTTTAGATAATGTGGCTCAAACGAAGGCCTAATGAAATAAGCAACTTGATTCCATACTAAGTTATCATTCCATTTAAATCTCACCTTCCTTTCTTCACAAATTTATCCTTGAAAGTGACATGTATTGATCTTACTGGTTCACTATTTACTTTTTATAGACTCGAGCCTTTTGTGCTACCTTTTCATTTATAGGTAACCGCATTAACCAACATAGGCTATGATGGCAGTTGGCTCTCACTAGGCATAAACTTTACAATCCCTGCTCAACAAAACATCCATCTTCAACAAAGGATTAAGGGGAGCTTTTGAAAAGTTAAAAGCTGCTTCTAAAACTAAGAAGTTGCTTCTGAACCTGTTTAGAAGAGCTTTTAGTCAAGATGGCTTTTTCATGAAGCTCTTTTGTAAAAAGCAAAATAAAAGCTATCCCATTCAAGCTCTAAATCCTTGTAACTTTACTCACTTCTAAAATTTTGTGAGAGTCTTTCATGTTGAAGCACATATTCAACAAAGCACAAAATCATAAGTCATCCTAAACTCCAAATTAGTGTTATTCCACTCCTCAGGGTATTATATATACTCTGTCATATCTCGATTTACATTATCGCGCCCCCCCCCCAATTGTTGCTTTTCTCCATGCATGTATACTGAAGTTTATAGGTTGTATACCCATTTTTTTCCTTCTTTCTTACCTATTCAACATCTTGTATGTAAGGTATGTTAATCTTGTTCTACACCTCAGATCTTCTATTCCTTGGATTCTTTAGGATCCCTGTATTCCAAGTTCCTACTGAAAATCTATTTCTTAAATTTACACATTTTTTTACAATCCCAAGATTAGCTCTCGGTGTATCCAGGTACTGTGTGTTGTGTCACTCAATGCGTATGCCCTATCTGATACTTGCCAAGTCTTCGCTACACTTGGGGTTTGATAAAGTTTGTCACTGGTATTGACTGCCTAAGGAAATGATATGAAGGATTTAGGTCATAGATGCGATAACATTGTAGGTTGGCTGTCAACTTAGTGCAACCTTCTTATATCCATCCCTGAAACTTGTTATTGGGAATATTGCCAAAGTTATTGTTTTGAAACTTGCCAAATAACTTCATCACTCTCTTGGTTGATACCCTGGCAATGCACATAGAGACGAGATTTAAAAAAAAAAAAAAAAAAAATCCAATTAAAACAACCTGAACATATAATGAACCTACTTAGATGAACAGTAACATGGTTAAACTTTCATCCTTTATGACTCTAGTTGTTTTATCTTTTCTCAGTAACATGAATTTCCACCTTCATGCAAACTTTTGTATTGATATTAGAAAGTATATTTCCAGTTCAGATTTACTCTTTAAGAATGAGTAATTCCAGGTAGTTCAACCCAAAAGATTCTATGTTTAGAGAGTATGAATTTATTATGTTGAAATTTGTTTGCTTAATTTTGATTAGCAACTTTCAGTGCCAGTAGCTGCAAAGAAAATCGTTGTTGGATCCACAGAATTATAATACAATGGTGGAGTCAAAATCCATTGGAGACCCTGGATTTACAAAGGAGATCCGACCTACTGGTAAACATGCTGAGATTTCTGACACAAGAAAACTCATGCCCGAGTGTTTGCCGTCACCTTCTGATCACCAATCTCCCAAAAGTACTTCTGGGAATGGCCATATCGTCTATTTTCGCAGAAAAGCTGAAACTGAATTAGGTAAAACAAGTTTTTGTGGCAACCAAAGTGATGCTGTTGACTGTCCACATGGAAGGAAATCTAATGACCAGGGTGAAACAACTCGACAAAATGCCGAGATAAAGGAGCCTGCAACCTGTATCTTAAATTCTATATCAGTTCAGACGGTTTCTGCATCAGGCTTGTCTGCGAAACATTGTGTTTCTCCTCGTGGAAAGTCCAATAATATCTCATCTCCAACAAATATTAGCTATGTTGGTGTTAATTCTGCCAACTCTTTGTTTCCAAAGAAAGTGAATTTTAAGCACTGGAAAGAGCGGTATTGCCAATTGCAGAATTTATTAAAAATGTTGGATCAATCAGATCAAGATGATTATGTTCAAAGTATGATTTTTTGTTCTAATAAAGCAGCCTTTTGAACTTTTCTTTTTATGTGGTAACTGATTTTATCATTTAAATTGAACAGTGCTTCGATCGCTTTCTTCAGTTGAGCTTAGCAAGCATGCTGTTGAGCTGGAGAAAAGGTCAATTCTGCTTTCCTTGGAGGAAGGTAACAAGCAGCCTCCACCCCTGCAGTTGCTTTTCTTGAATGTTTATTTTTGTGTCAATTTTAAATGAAGTAATAGATTCTGTCATGCATACACTCATTCCATATTTTAAGAGCATTTATTGTATGCCGTCCTATATATATCTGGAAAACTGTTTCATAGTTTATTGAACTTTGATGCCAATTTATTGCTTGTTAAGTACTCATATTACTTTTTCCGTAAATATGGATATTAACTATGGCTTGGATTGGTTTCTGTGTCTCTTCAAAGTTGACTCCTGGAAACACTACAAAGTCATCTAGAACGTTTCTAGTGTTTGTGTAATAAAACATACAATGAGAGTTCATCTCGTTGCTCTAATGTATGATTGATAGAGTGTTAAGTCCCTTGCTTTCTTGTTGCGCTAGCGTATGATTGATAGAGTGTTAAGTCCCTTGCTTTATTGAATTGAAAGAAGAAAAAATGAACAAGAAAGCAAGTTATGTGGGCTGAATTTTTTTTTTTCATTTTCTTTTCTCTAAAGTACTTCCACATTTGCTTTGCCGCGAGGATATTCTTCACTGCGTGTTTGAGCGTGCGAGGAAAGTTTAGCTGAGCACTACCACTTATATGGGGAAAAAAATAAATAAATAAAGAAACAAGAACCTGGCATAGTACGTTATTGTTAGAATCTGATAAGCCTCTGACACGATACACTTATTCTAGAAGAGTCCGGAAGACTGTGAGTAGATGATTTCCTTTGTAAAGCATAATAAGATAGTATACTGAAAATAATGTGAGCATAAACAAGCATTGATGATAGTTGAGTTTGCCCCTTTCCTTCAGAGATTCATTAGCTTGAGAGCTTCTGATGGAGCTATTCCATCTGTAAAATTACAAGTATATGGGTTGCGAGCTGGTCGATATTACTGGTCTCTATGCTTGTTAATGTCATTTCAAAGATTCTTTTTGAATGCATCATGAGTTCCATTCGTATAATAGATTTATGGTTGGGGAGTTATAATTAGCAAATATATCAAACTCTTGAAGGAAGGTTATATTGATTTCAGACACAAACCGTAAATCCTGTGGAATTTCTTATTGTCAGCCATTCATTAATAAATATTAATTAAAAATGTGAAATATCATTTTCCTGAGACTTCGAGTGTTCTCATTTGTCTCTAACATCATCACAATCACAAGGCTCTGAGTAGCCAGATCAAGGCACGTGACAAGGTACTTTGTATATCCATTTAATCGAGTTGTTTTTTATGCCGGAATTGGTGAGCATTATTGGTCATCTGGTTGCTATGTAAGGTGAGGAAGAGGATAATCAATATTTGTAAATAACTAATCAGAAAAAGTAAGAAAGCCAATCCCCCTATTATTGGCAGCAGCCTAAAAACTCCAAAGAAAGAAAAATTAATTAAGGCTGTTCAAATAGGCATAAGTCAACTAAATGGTGTTCCCATAGCAATGAATCGATAAATGAGTGGCTCAAAAGCTTCTTTAAGTAATTGAATTGCCCTTCATTATTCATATCCCTTTTTGGATGGTCATTAACTTAAGGCACCGAGCGTGCGAATACGATCTTTTCCTTTGATTTGACATTATGATATCGGTGAAAAAGTTAGTTCACCTCACTCTCCTTTCTCTAATATGAACGCGGAGTCATCAAAGCCTTTCTGACTCGGCATGGCCCGATCGCCCTACGCGACTAGCCTTCAAAAGGTGAAACTCTCATCGTAGTTTGGCGACTATCTTCAATAGGGGCCAAATAATATTTCATTATGGCTGTTGCTACCAAGTCTATTGCTTCTATTAAGCTCAGCCTTAGTAGAAGTGAGTACTGGAACTAGGTGGACGGTCTTTCTGTCCTTAAGTGACATTACTAGCTCATCTTGCAATCAGCTAACATGATATGGTAGATATACTTCATTGCACCTGATGCGCTCCTATCATGTTCGCCTTCGAGGCTGGGAGCATTAGTAGCTACAAACAACTTAATGCTAAAAAAAACGCCATACTAAGAGATCATGCATGTGGCAAAATCTGTTTACTATTTGGGGGGGGGGGGGTGATGTAGCTCTTGTTTTTTGCTAATCCCTTTGTTTCCACATCATGGGTGGCAACAGACTCATCGCTTTTATATTAATGAGGATTGGTAAATTATTACTAGCTCTTCTTTAGTTTAGACGACCAAAAAAATAATAATAAATAAATAAATAAATGATTAATAAATTTTAATAAAAGCTGATGGAATATGAGATTGAAAAGTTGTAGGCCTGTGAAATGTTAGTTAAAATTAATTGTTGAGTTTGACTAGATTTCAATCTAATTTTTTAGTTAAACCAAAAGGGGCCTAATTTTTTCTCATGTTATATAATATTGCGAATTATCTGTGATTTCAAGGGCAGATTTGGCAGTGGGCTGCGCTTGGCTGTAGCCCACTGCCCCTCAAGTCCAGGTCCAATAAAAATAGTACAAATTAATGGAAATTTGTTTTAATTTTAGTGTATAGCCCACCAACAATTAATATCACTTGGCAAGCCCAACCCAATTCTTTAAACTATTTTTTTGTTTTAATTTTTGGCCCAATTTTTAAAACTAACTTTGTTTAATTTTAGTCCAAATCCATCCCAAGCTCATTCGATTCCTTCTTCTTTCTTCAAAATTCAACCATCAGGCGTCATTTGAGATTTTTGAAAACCAAATTGAAATTCCCAAATTATTTTAACCTTAAATCTTTTCCTATCCGTGGTCCACCCATCCATCAGAGCTGTTGATTGTCAACCGCCGATGGTCAACCACAAATCGCAACTATTGACAAAATATACACGTGAAGAAATTTTGGGAATGAACTGTATGTATGAATGTTTCTGCTTTGTGAAACTTCCATTTTAAATGTTGGTTCTTTCCTGTCCCTTATGAAAGATGTCCTTTTGTAGAATTTTTTCTGTTTTTACATTGTCATGGAAACTCATTATTGCCTAATATAGTTAAAATAATTTTAGGTTTCCATTTCTTTTTGGCAATAAAAAAATGTGGGCAAGAAATTCTAGAACATATTTCAATTAGCAACATATGTGTGATGAGTAGGCTATTGATATCAAATCTAGTTTCTTACAATGTGAATGAATTTAAGTTGGAAAAAAAAAATAGAGGGATATGAATTTATGATTTAGATATGAATGAATTTATGATTTGGGATATGAATTTATGAATTTATAATTTCTTACAATAGATGGGCAGGAAGGAAGATTTTAAGTTCTAAGCTTTTACAATATGAATGAATTCATAATTATGGTTTTATCAATTTATGTTTATGAAATATTTTCGTATTTTGGTTTTTATGTTTTTTAGTTTTAGATTTTAATACGGTAGAAAATAGACCTCCAGACAAGAAAGAAGAACCTTGTTATCTTTGTTTTCAAAGAGCTAAAAATCTAAATGTACAACTGTAATATGTAAGGTTATATTACGACTTTTCTTGTTATATATGAATTTTATTTGTATATTAAATTTTTAGATTTTTTTTGCCCCTCATAACGTTGATTTTTGGCTCCGCCCATATGTGATTTTAAGGTTTCTTATGACTTGAGCTTTGTGTACATTCTTTCTGGTCTGCTGTAAACTATTTAAGTTTATCATTACATGCGCATATATTTACATAAATATATAGTTACCATTCACTTTGTAGTTTCACTCTTTTGTTGGATCATATTATTTGTTGATTATATATATGCTTAAATTTCCTCTTTTAAATCATGTAAATGCTTAGTAGTGTTCTCTCAGCTATGTAGTGTTGCATCTTTTCTGGAACTGTTTCTTGTCCTCGTATTAGAGGTTAGCCATGTCTGTCGCACACTATCATTTTAATCATTACTTCATTTTTCTCTGGTCCAGTAAAAGAGATGCAACGGGTTCGCTTATTTGACGTGTTGGGGAAACATCCAAAGAACTTGAGAGCATCCTCAGTTGAATAGCATTAGACTACCGAGGCTTTTCTCCTGTACCATACAAGTGTACTCATTCAAGCCTTGTATACAGTACATAACATATTCGTGTTTTTGCATTAGACTCTCATCAATCCCCAGTAAGCCATTTAGATGTAGAAGATTTTGAAGTATAGATCACAAAAGAATTACCGGCTTTATACTGGTTACCATTTGTCGAAGAATCAGGTTTGTGTATCCCAATTTGATAATGCAAATATCAAATGCATGCCTTGGGGGATCTTTGATTGCTTAGCTCAATCCCGCAACATGAACATCAAGGTTGACACAAAACTTGGCATAATGTCACGTGATATTCTATCATTTGACAGTTTAAAGTATAATCAACTTTTTCATTCAATCATTTACTATTACATGCAATTTTGTCAAGTTTTCTGTCAAATCATTTTGGCAAAGTAGTTTTATCCTTGCTTTCATTGGATCATGCGGTCCATCGCCCATTAGTTTATTATCCTATCTGCAATCTTCTTATCTAAATAATTGAGCTTTGGCTATGTTAATTGGGAATTCGTAATTCATAAATAATGCCTTCAAGGGTTTTCAAGAGGCGAGACTGGGCAGGGGTAAGGGTAGGGGTGGGGCGAGGCAACACTGAGTGACAACAAGGCATTTTGTCATTCAGAATTACATTTAGAAGCGGTCAAATTTTATTGAATTGTACCAACACGTCTCTTTGAGCATAGTTTGGAACCTAAATTGTGCGGACAAAAATGTAAAAAAATTATGAGTCTCACAACTTATAAGTCAAATAAGTTGAGAATTTAAATGCCCAGTCCCCCAAAGAAATATGAAAGATACAAGTACGTAAAATAAAATAGGTTGGAAATCTGTGGAATCCGACGAGAATGAGATACCATTGGTGAGAGTTTGATATTTAAGAAGCCGACTAATTAGCCTAACAATAAATTAATGGCATAAATTTTTAATCAAAATTAGGGTTTGAGCTTTTGTGTGAAATGCACGCACGTAACATAAAAGTAAATCGATAATTTTATACACAAATTGCAATCAGCTTTCTTTATTTTAATAATAGTTCACTTTTTTAAACAGCATTAGTCTGACGCAAGTCAGTGAAAATATATTAAAGTGCTAATTTCATAAATGGTCACTAGTGAAATCTCTAATTTTGTTATCCCGTCAGTCAGTCCGTTAAATGGTACATCGACCAACGATTGTTATCGGCATATTGTGAAATCACACATCTTCAAATAAAATACAATTTTAAGAAGAAAACCATTCCTCAAATTGCTCCCTTTAACTCTAATCCTAACTCTAATTTTGAAAACTAAAAACAGTAAAAATGTTATTGGAAGAAATTGTTTGCTTTAATAACTGTTAGCTCACGTGAAGGTTTAACGGTCATAACGTTTTATATGACGTTAATCAAGCTAATAGAGTGATCAATATACAATATATAATTTGCCTTTTAGTGATTAAATGAATACCAAAATACTTTAGCGGCCAATTTGAAATTTTTGCTAGGATTTTTTCGATCATTATTGAAATTAATTGTAAAAAGTGATTATTTGGAAATTTTATACTTAAATAATTGGAAAACGTTATTGGTCCACATTCAAAATTTATTTTATTACGAGAATACTTAATTGAAAATGATTTTTAAAAAAAAATTCGGTACAATAATATGTTAAAACACAATTTGAACTTAGCCTCTATCTAGTTTAGCTAAAAATCAGATTTTTAATAAAGTTTGATGATAAAAGTTAATGAAATATATTGTTAAAAAGTTGATAAAAATTGTTAAGCCTTGTAAAATGCGTGGACACATTCTTGTCATAGAAGATATAGAGCATAGTATTCTACACATAAAGATCCACACTTTAATTAGATGATTTAATGTCCAAAATATCGAAACATTATTAGATCACTTTAAACATGCTTAATCAAAATTGATAGCCTTTAATTTAATACACAATATTTCACATATAAGATCACATGTTCGATTAAAATCCTTATAATCTCCCACTTGGGCTATATATGTTACCTTATATTTGTGCATTAAATATAACCTTATGAGTACTGGGAATTTTGCTATCATTACCGAATGCATCCTCAAACAATCCAGTTCATCAATCATATCAACATGAGATCAAAGTGGCTTTCGCTACTAATATCATAACTAAACCCATCAATTGTCACGTATATTGACATAACTGAATGACATGGATAAAGCATGTATGTGTAGCATGAAAAATCCATGTGATGTGATCTTAACATGCATATTTCCAACTGGTCCACCTTAATACCTTAGTGAGATCATTTTCAAATGAGTTCATAGATAATAAACCAAAAACTTTCTAATTAAAAGTAACTTTAACCATAAACCATATTCAAAATGACTGTACATGTGTCTAATATGAAAAATACAGAAATACAAACTCTCACTGAAACTAGATATCTTCAAAAGATATTACACTCATATGAGCAGTGTACTCATGAAAGACATTAGGTATCAACAACCATGGAGTTTGTCTCAATATACTCTATCGACACCTGTCCTCTCTGAACTTTTTCTTTAACAGTAAGGAACTTGATCTCCATATGTTTTGACTTTGTCGAGCTCTTGTTATTAGTGAAATATAATACTGCTCAAAATAAATTGAGGGGTCTTTCTATATTGTCCATAATATCTTCCTAGCACCCCAACAATGTACGTTATATCCGGACGCCTACAAACCTGAGCATACATTAGACTCCCTATAGCTGAAGAATAAGGAATATTTTGCATTTCTTTAATTTCCAAGTCATTTTTAGGGTATTGGCTTAAACTGAACTTGTCTCATTTAGCTACAGGAGTGTCACCTGGTTTGCAATCTTCCATGTGATACCTTTTAAGTACTCTTTTGATACAACTATTTTGTGATAATCCAAGAATACATCGAGAACAATCCCAGTGTATCTGAATTCCTAATACAAAAGAGGTGTCACAAAGATCTTTCATCTCAAAATTCTTTGCTAGAAATCTCTTGATTTCGTGCAATAAGCCTATATCGTTACTGACAAACAATATGTCATCAACATAGAAAACAAGAAAAATATACTTACTCCCATTGAACTTGTAGTATATACAAACATCGACCAAATTCATCTCGAAACCATATGAGATGATCACTTGATGAGACTTGTAATACCATTGACGAGAGGCCTGTTTGAGTCCATAGATGAATTTCATTAGTTTACAAATCATTTGCTTTGCATCATCTGACACATAGTTTTCAAGTTGTACCATATAGATTGTTTCATCAATGTCACCATTCAGAAACACTGTCTTAACATCCATATGATGTAACTCAAGATCGAAATGCACTACCAATGCCATTATAACCCTAAAAGAGTGTGTCGAAAAAATCAAAGAGAAAGTCTATTTATAATCGATGCCTTCTTTTTTGTGTAAAGCCTTTTGCGACAAGACAAGCCTTATACCTTTCCACATCACCCTTCGAGTCCCTCTTGATTTTAAATATTCATTTGCAACCAATGAGTTTCGCACCTTTTAGGGGAACAAGGCCCCACATGTCATTGTCCTTCATGGACTTTTTCTCTTCATTCATGACATCAAGCCACTTTTGAGAGTTAGAAATTTTCATGGCTTGATGGAAGTTGATCGGATCATCTTTCACCACTCCAATGCTAACTTCATGTTCTTAGAGAAATATGATATAATCATCCGAAATCGCACTTCTCTTCTCTCTAGTTGATCTTCTTAATGTCATTGGTCTTGAGGCTGTAGAGCTTGTTCTTTTGGAACAAGTTGTTGACCTTCAAAGAGAGATACAATGACATTGTTTTGATCCGGAGTTGCTTCTTGAACAATGTCAAGGATAGAAACCTGATCTTGATAATTGTCAATGGCAATTAGAGGAATTTCAACATATTCCTCCTTAAAAACAAAGTCCATAACCCTTTCTCCTCCCGCAAACTCAACATCCTCAAAGAACCATGCATTTCCTATCTCGAAAATTGCATTAGTTGTGGGATCATAAAACTTGTAACTCGTGGACCTTTCATAATATCCAATAAAATAGCAACTGATAGTTCTTGCGTCTAGTTTCTTTTCATTTGGCCTATAAGGTCTTGCCTCAGCTGGACATTCCCCAATATGTAAGTGCTTCAAATTAGGCATTTTCCCCTTCCAAAGGTCATAGTGGGTTTTATCAGTAGCCTTAGTTGGAACTCTGTTGAGTATATACGTTGCAACCTTTAATGCTTCACTCTATAGTGATTCTGGCAAGGTAGAATGAGTAATCATACTTCTCACCATGTCCTTAAACATTATATTTCGTCTTTCAGCAACACTATTCATAGTGGGTGAACTCGACATAGTATACTATGGGACGATGCCGCATTCCTCTAGGAATTTAGCAAATGGTCTTGGACGTTGTTCACCTGAACTATCATATCTGTCATAGTATTCACCACCACGGTTAAATCGACACTTTTAATCCTTTTACCGAGTTGGTTTTCAACTTCAACTTTATGGGTTTTGAATACGTCCAGCGACTGTGATTTTTCATGAATGATATATATATATATAGCCATTTCTTGAATAGTCGTTTATGAATGTTATAAAATATTGTTGACCATTATAAGAAATCGTAGGGAATGGTCCACAAATGTCCATATGTATAAGTTCTAAGACGTCTAAAGTTTTGTTGGCTTGAAATCTTCTTTTATTTGTTTGTTTTCCCTTTATAGAGTTTACACACATATTATAATCTGTAAAGTCAAGGGTATCGAGAATTTCTTTAAACACAAGTCTCTCAATTCTCCTGGCCGAATTCTTGCAGGTTAATTTTTCGCTTTACACATCGAGTACTTACATGCAATGATTCATTAAAAGAAGCAATCGTATTAATTAAATAAAGATTATCGTAACCTGATAAATAACTAGAATCAATCAGTTTTGAATCATGAAACGAGCTAAATTTTCCGTTCCCGAATGAACAAAAATAACCAGATTTGTCCAAAGCAGAAATAAAAATCAAATTTTGTCGAAAAGACGATACAATAAATGTCTCATTATGATCCAAATAAAATTTAGTTTTTAACAATAATCTAAATTTTCTTATTACTTCTACTTTTATTGTCTTGCCATCGCCAACATGGATGTATCTTTTACCATCACTTGATTTTCGACAACTCAGGCTACCTTACATATACACACTAATGTGAGTTATTACACCAGAATCTATCTACCATGTGTATCTAGGTACCGAAGTTAAATTAACCTCAGAACAAACCAAATGAAGAAGAATACATTTCTTTGCTCGCCGTGCGTGATGGGTGGTACAATTCTTCTTCTTATGACATACAGCTACACAGAAGAAACAATCAACCTTAGTTTGTTCCTTATGTTTTTTTTGTGATGCTGTACTCGTAGCTTCCTTATCAATTTTCATTTTCTTGTTCCTTTTGTCTTTAGAGGTGGTGGCTAAATGAACACTTTATGTCTTGTCATGGATCAATCTTTCCCCTTTTTGGACACAGTGTGAGATGAGTTCATTAAGGGACCATGAGTCCTTCTGACAATTGTAGCTCACATTGAATTGACAAAATTGTGGCGGAAGGGATATCAAAACCAAGTGCACTAACAAGCCTTCAGATAAATCTAACTTGAGTACATTTAGTTTTGAAGCAATGTGAGACATGTCCATAATGTACTCTCGTACGTTTTCTTTCCATTTGTACCTCATTGAGATAATGTTTGGCAAAAATATACTAGTTTGAGCATTTTCATTCTTGGCAAACCTCTTCTCAAGCTCCTCAAGGAAACCTTTAGCCGTAGTTACCTTTTAGGACATAGTGTAAGTACATTAGGTTGATCAACCCGTAAAGCAAGGTCTAGATCCATGTCTCCGAGAACAATCATTACGTTTAGGGGCAGACCCATACCATTTGTCTTGTGAGGTCAAAAATGAGAATTCAAAAATATTTAGAACTACATATCATTAACGAAAATAAGTCAATACGTTATTACAATTGTAGCCTATGCGTTTTCATACTCTGAAAACGTCGTATAATTACATCGTTATCAACAATACTTGAACATACGGATTTTCGTTTAAAATATTTCTTCATGCCTATTAAAAAACAAATTTAATACATAAATAAACAAATAAATACCATATTTCATTTTTCATTAAAAAATAACATTGAATTCATAATAAACAACAATTACTTTCACAAACTATCTATTTTAAACCATCAAGTTAGACAAACTGACAAATTCATTACTTACTGAGACTGAGTTACTTTACTATTTCGCTACAATATTTCCAATTTCTCAAATCCAAACCAGTGAACTATCAACTACCAAATTCCAAATACATTTTAGAAATTAGAAGAATCAGAAACTAATATGCTCGAATTAGCTTCAATTCAATTGAAAATCCAATACCTAAATTAATTGAAAAATAGATTGAAGATGAGAAACGTATTCACCATGCGTAGTCGCGTAGGTAGCGTGCATATGAGAAAATTAGAGATTTCAGATTTTTGAATGGGAGATATCAAAGCTACTGCCTTATGAGTCATAGTATATTAGTTGGGTTGAATCAATCAATGAATTATGGATTAATGGGTTGGTGTAGAGTATAATTGGACTTAAGCTTGTAAGTTGTAGATTGGGCTACTCTTGGGTAAGTGGTAAGTGTTAGGTTAATAAAAAAACTTTAAAAAAATAAAAATTGTGGGGTCATTTGACCCCACATGACCCCATGTGGGTCCGCTTAAAATTTGCGCCATTAAGTTTTGGAATTGAATTAATGCTAGCAGAGATATTGGCAGCAGAACTTGAAATTGAATTAGAGAACAATTAATAGAAGATCTCACAATCCTTAATATGCAAATAATAATTACAAATAATGGTAGGGCCCATCACAAGATACTTAGTACAACATCAATATTTAGTCTTTTAATATTCTAAGTTAATTAATTTCCACAAGAGAGATTGCATTGGCAACATGTTGCTTCAATTACTTCATATTCGAATATTATATCTATCAAAAGAGTCATTTGTACCAAAATTTGAAAAAGAAAATAACTGAATTTGCATATTTGAGTTATTTTGAAACTTTTAGGGACCTTGGGGCTAATAATTCATAACCTTAGGGGATCAAAAATTAATTATCCAAAACTTTAGGGGTCAATATTATTGGAAACTTTAAGAGTTAAAATTAATTATTTGAAACTCTAGGGATCCAAAAATCAATTATTCAAAACTTTAGGGGTCAATTTAAACCAATTATGAACTTTCAGGGGCTTAATTAAAAACATTCAGAAGTTTAATGACCCAAATTAATTAATTCTCAAACTTTAGGGACTGAAATATTAAACTCGTTCATGGTAGACCATCAAGAATATGTAAACCGAAAGAGGAAGAGTGCCTAAATCAAACATGATTAATGCGACGAATGAATCATGCGGTTTTAGTCTTCCAAATTAATACGTTCCTTATTTCTCTCTGATGATGGGAGTTAGAATAGAATGAATCAAAATCGTATGATCTGGGGACTATAACCGTGTATACACACACACACACACACACACACACACACACACACTAACGATCCATTAATCTAATTCGTCACATCATGAAATTAGGAACATGCCTTGTTTCTACACATAAATGTCCACACTTTAATTGGATGCTTAAAACTCAAAATACTGAAACCTTATTAAATCACTTTAAACATGCTTAACCAAAATTGATAGCCTTTAATTTAATACACAATATTTCATATATAAGCTCACATGTTCGATTAAAATTCTTACACAAACACGTCAAGAAGCTTCTTCCTCCCTTCAACTATTTCATCAAACAAGTTAATCAAGTTGCCCTTTTATTATTGCAACACTATTTTTTTTCTCAAACTCATTTTCATTTACATATTCTCACAATAAAATATTTTGCATGTAAATTCAAATTTATTCCAATTTTTAACTACATATTCTTTAAAAATACACTATTTCAAAACTCATTTTCTTTGCATACAAACAGGGGATTAGTGTGTAGTACTCACAAGTTTGGCTATCCATTAACATATATTTCACATCCTTAATTATCAATCACAAATAAGTGATGCCGACTTTCAACTCATTCCGTCATCAATACACACATATTATACAAAATTAATTATCTCTTTAAACTCGGTTAAGTTTGAATATATGATGATGACGATGAGATTCGAAGTCAAATAATATTGATATAAACAATAACATATATTTCCTTTGTCTAATTAAGATATGCTTGCTTCCATTTCATTAAAAAAATAAAAAATAATAATAATTAATATAGTTAAAAATAAAATTTTTATCTTAAATTTTTCCTAATATACCCTTACATTAAATAATGATGTAAATATGAGTAGTTCATGTTTGTTAATAATAAGATACATTAAATATGGGTATATTAAAAATTAACAAATTAATTATATTGTTAACAAGGAAAGTAACATATAATTTGGGAGAAACAAAAATGAAAAATAAGTAAATCTTTATGTGATGAAGCGACGAAAGGAGTGATTAAATTCGTAATTAAATTTAAAGATATTCTTTATTATTATTATTATTAAAATGTTCTTCAAAGATAAAAAGTCCTTTAAAAATCCACGTTTTATATTAATTTACTTCTCCAAAGAGTGGAATAGCATTATTTGTATAATTAAGTGGCTTTTATGGGGGCAACAAACGCCATTGAGGAGATGCAGCGACTCAAAACTAAAGTGAATGGAATGACCCTCCACAATTCAGAGAGCCGTCCCATTATCGTTTATTATTATTACTTACAACATCACCTTTACTTTTCTAAATTATTTTTGTTCACCCGACTTGGAAAATGAAAAAGTTGATTTAACTCATGTCCGGTCCTCGTTTTTTTAGAATAAATTTTATAAAAAATGTTTTTTTTTTTTTTTTTATGTTGGATATCTAATTTAGAAGTGAGAAAAATTTATAAGTTTATGTGCAAAATTATATTAAAATAATGAGACTCAAACAACGGCTAAAAACAAAATCTCACGTCAAGTATATGAAAATAATAACTGAACAATAAAGGATTGAGATGCGATATGTTAGGTTTTTGATGTAATTCGTAAGTTTGTGAATAAAATAGACTTAAATTAACATGTTGTAAAAGTCAAGGAGTAAGTTGCAACTAATAGAAATTGAGTTGTATTAGGTCTAGGGTTTGAGAATGGAAAAGAAGGAAAAACGGCACAGCAATTTTGCTAGAGTATTGCCATGACTTGACTCGAGCGGCAGAAACAGTAACATTGTTGTTAGCATGTCGTCGGGCTTTGCTCGCTCGAGTGACACATCATCGCTCCTGTCGTCCAACTTTCGCTCAAGCGACAGGGTTTCCACGAGAAATTTTAATTCACGTTTTAAAGACTTTTTGTCCGGCTCATTCAACCCCAAAACCTAAACTATAAATTCCAAACACATAAGAACGATTTTTATAAGGTTCATCATTGAAGAAAACTTATATTGCTTATAATTTTTTTGTTTCAATTCATCTATAAGCCTTTAACCTTCAAAGTGAGATTTGCTTTGGCATTGAAAACATCAAAACCACTTAATCCAAATACCAAATTCACACTTCCTACATATCTGTCAGAGTGCTGAAAATCAAGGGAAGGTGACTAGAGTTCTAGTTGTTGGAGAACGTGAAGTTTTTCGTTGATTCACATGAGATAGACGAATTCTTAAAGTCCGGAGTTGCTGCAGGAGTGCGCAATCTAAAAGGGCTTTGAAAATCGCAGCTAGGAGTTGGTATAGAAGCATGCAATCCAAGATAGTTGTGAAAATTACAGTCAGGAGGTCAAAAAGTACTAGTGGTAGTCGTGTCTGGTGAACTGTAAGTTCATAATTTGTTTATAGTGGATTTCCGACTAGCAAAGTGCCTAGAGTTTTTACCCAGTGGGGTTTCTCCGTGATCAATCTGCTTGTTATTTATTATTTTCAATATAGCTGTGACAATTCAATTTAGGATAATTGGACCGATTGATTAACCATATAAAGATAATTAATAATGACTTGTTGCTAATTATTATAAGTTTGAGAGAGTATTAATGTGTGAAACTGCTAAAGAAGTTTGGGATTTATTAGAAACCACACATGAGGAAACTAAAATTGTTAAGAATTCTAAACTGTAGATATTTGACATCTAGGTTTGAAGAAATTAGAATGAAAGACGATGAGTCTTTTGATGAATTCTATGCAAAGCTTAATTATATAGTAAATTTGAGTTTCAACCTAGGTGAGAAGATCCCCAAGTCTAAGATTGTTAGAAAAGTCATTAGATCCCTACTAGAAAAGGTTTAGACCTAAGATTACTGTGATTGAAGAAAGTAAGGACTTAGATGTTGTTAAGATAGAGGAACTCGTAGGATCTCTCCAAACCTATGAACTCACCACATCTCAACCGGAAAAAGGTTAAATCCATAGCCATGAACACTATTAGGGAAGAAGAGAGTGAGTCGACTGATATTGAGACCCTTAGGGATGATGAAATAACGTATTTCGTTAAAAAATTCTAGAAAGTGATGAGGAGTAGGACTGTAGGAGAAAGCCTCAAGACCGGAAAAATGATGTCCCTAGTAAATGATCGAAAGATAAGCGTAAGAATAATAACCCTAGGCTTTCTAATAAGAAAACTCAGTCTCTGAGATGTCATGAGTATCAGGTTTTTGGTCACCATAGGAATGAATGTCCTAACTTGAAGAAGAATTTGAATAAAGGAAGGTGTAAAGCATTAGCAATGACCTTGAGTGACAATGAATCAGATTCGAGTATTCAGAGTGATACCTACGGTGGTGAGGATAAATAAAATTTTATGGCATTTACATCTATAGCTAAGATTGAATATGATAAAGAAAGTGAAACGGTAGAGAATAACGAACATAGTGAAAGATTTGAAGAAGATTCTAAGGATGAGACCAATATTCATGAGTCTTATCGTGAATTATTTGATGAAAGTCTTAAAATCAAGAAGGTCAATAAAGTTGTTCTGAAAAAGGTTGATGAACTTGAAAGAGAGAGAAAAGCTCATAGGTGACCTTTAAGACTTGACCAAAAATCTGAGTGAGTTGAAGCTTGTTAATGAGAACTTAGAAGCCAAAGTTAAATCCTTGACAAGTGATCTTGAAAAATCTAATACTCAACTTTATTCTTTCATGAGTGGTACTCAGAAACTTGATAATCTGTTAGGGATGAATAAGCCTACTGGAAATAGGTATGTTCTAGGATACGTTCAAAATGGTAATATTTCTCCTAGTACTTCTAAGACCACGTTCGTCCAACCACATACAAAGCTTAGAATACTGTTAATCTTGAACCCAATGACAAGAATGTTTTAGGATCGAGACCTACTACACAACGTAGGGTCAATCATCCTATAAATTCGACAACAACCTTTGAGCTGGTTTGGACCTAGGTTTATTCCCTCCTGCCACCATTGTGGTGAGCTGAGACACATAAGATCTAGATGTTGTAAACTCACAACTAGAAATAAAATTCAGGATTTCTCGAGCAAGGTTGACTTTCTTACTAATCAGGTTAACCATTTAACTAAGATGATGACTCAGTTGGCTAGAATCATTTCTAGTACTAAGAAGGTTTCGGTTAAGAAAATTGATCTTCCTAGGTCTGATGATTAGTTGGATTGTTATGTTGCCTAAGTTGCACTTAAAGCTCAAAATAACTCTATATGGTATCTTGATAGTGCATGTTCTAGACATATGTGTGGTGATAAAGCCTTGTTCTCCTCTCTCAATGATTGAAATGATTGTATGGTTACTTTTGGAGATGGGAGATTGTACCTGTTCTAGGTAAATGTATCATTAATATATCTGGATTACCTGCTATCTCAGATGTCTTATGTGAAAGGGTTAAAGTCCAACTTGCTAAGCATTAGTCAAATACGCGATGCTGATTTTGAGGTTAATTTTGTCCAGAAAAGGTGTGAAAGCCCAAGATTGACTAATCAAGAGGGAGGGTGAATTGGTTTTTAAAACTTTTTCATTAAGTACACAAGATTTTAAACTAATAATCACACAAATGATAATGAATCAGCCAAACACAAATAGACACATAGATAATCGAGATAAGTTTGCACAAAGTAGAAAACGTTAAGTAAAAGAGTTAGAGAGTGCAAACGATATAATATAGATCTACGTCCCCCGTTACCAAGCTCTCCGTCATGAGTAAGACCTTTTTCACTATGTTGATTGACTTGTGGTGTAATCCAACCCTTTACAACGCTTTTGGTGACTTACAACGAAGAAGCATCGATCATTTTACAATGTTGAGCTTTTCAGGACCTCAACACGACCCACAATTCAAGAATGAATATACAAGTGAAAGCTTCTCTTCTTGATGAATGATAGAATCAAAATTGATAACAAGAAGAGAAGAGGCCAAACACTTTAATAGATGACAATGAATTTAGTTCAAAGTGTTTATGTGAAAAACTTTTTGATAAACAAGGGATTTTCACAAATTGTAATCACTCAAAAGTTTTTCAACAATTTAATACTTTTTGATCTTCTTAAAGATGGAGAATAAGGTAGTTGAGATCAATAAAGGCCTCACTTTAATGCTCAAGAAATGGTTGTTTCAAGTGTAGGAATAGTGAGGTATTTATAGCACTCAAACGGTCAAAAGTTCTATCCTAACGGATGCATTTTACTGGACGTCTGTTATAGTACCGGACGGTCAAATAGCCATTATTTTTTGTCGGGAAATTGGATTGTTGGCCAAAAATTGGCTTTACCGGACGTCCGGTAAAATGTACAAGACATCCGGTACAGTCAATTTAGCCCGGAACGTCCTCGTTTTGATATGTATCAAATGTTGACGCTAGAGGGACATTTTAAAATGTTTTTCAAGGTGTTAGTTGTATTTGAAATACTTGTTTCGAATTTTTACCTTTGAAAACATAGTTTTGAATAAAACATTTTTGTCGTGAATATGTAATCAAAACTTTGAGCTTTATCACGATACATTGCCAAGTATTAAAATGTTTTGCATTTACATATAATCGTGAAATGTTTAAGTACTTAGTTTGAATAGCTTGACGTGCATTGCTTGATTTGTACTTCGACTTGTGTCTCGATTTTCATGTAGGCAAGTTTTGCGGGCTTTGCAACATCATTCTCCAAGGCTCGATGCTTGTGTGCAATTTTTTTGATCTCGAACTTTGTGCCATCGAATATATTCATGTACAATAATTACTATAGCCACTTAAAATCAATTTGTTAGTAATAAATATGATTTTTGTGATAATCAAAATGAGACGTCAACCACAGGTCAACAAGGTGTACTGTGTATGATACTACTGGTAACGGTGTCCTCAAATGTGTAAGAACTTCGGACTACATGTGCATTAGTGCCATGATTGATTAACTGAAATGTGGCATGAACGCCTTGGTCATATGAACTATAAAAGTTTGTCTAAACTCACGAAGAATGAACTTGTTAATGGTTTACCTAAGCTTGAAAATATTTTTAACACTCTATTTGGCCCGTGTCAACAAGGTAAACTAGGATAACTCATAAACAAACTTTTAAAATCTTAACAGACAAGCCGCTTGAATTACTCCATATGGAGTTAATGGGATCATCTAGGATTGAGAGTCTTGATGGTAAATGCTATATCTTAGTTATGGTTGACGATTTCTCTCAATATACTAGGATTGAGCTGTTGAGAGAAAAATATGAGGTGTTCAGTCTTATCAAATCATTGTGCAAAAGGTTTAGGAATG
The DNA here is from genome assembly GCA_019097785.1 of Fraxinus excelsior. Taxonomy (NCBI): domain Eukaryota; kingdom Viridiplantae; phylum Streptophyta; class Magnoliopsida; order Lamiales; family Oleaceae; genus Fraxinus; species Fraxinus excelsior. The sequence continues at coordinate 27,305,361 of CM032625.1, read as the reverse complement.
AGAAAGACTTTAACATATCAAGAATTCGTAGTGATCATGAAAAAGGGTTTGAAAACTTTAATATTGAGAACTTCTGCCCAGAGGAGGGAATCCAGCATGAGTTTTCCTAACCTATCACTCCACAAGATGGAGTCTAATCACCTTACAGTGAAGTCTAATCACCTTACAGTGAACATTATAAGGGATGAAGATGAAAGATAAGACTTCGTAAGAGGATTTTAAACAATTTGACATATACTAATTATGTGTCTCAAATTGAGCCAAAGAAAGTCGAAGATGCCCTTACGGATGAATGTTGGGTAAATGCGATGCATGAGGAGCTAAATCAGTTTGTGAGAAATGATGTATGACATTTAGTTCATAGGCCTAATGATTGTAATGTTATAGGTACTAAGTGGATATTTAAGAATAAAATCGATGATCAAGGTACCATAACTAAAAATAAGGTTAGCTTAGTTTCCAAACAAATATGCTCAGATGGAAGGAATTAATTTTGATGAAACATTTGCCCTGGTAGCTAGATTTGAATCCATTAGAATTGTCCTCGCTATTGCCTAAACTTTAGGATTCGAATTATATCAAATGGATGTCAAGAATGCTTTCTTGAATGGAATACTTCAGGAAGAAGTATATGCTAAACAACCTAAAGGATTTATGATCCAAAATTTCTACATTAAGTCTATAGGTTGAATAAAGCTTTATATGATCTTAAACAAGCTCCTAGAGCTTGGTATGATAGATTTACCGCATATCTTATGGAACATGGTTTTTCAAGAAGTGGTGTGGATAGAACCCTATTTATCAAACATATTGAAGAAACCATCACCATAACTCATATCTATGTCGATGACATCAATTTTGGTTCTTCTATTTTTTCTCTTGCTCATGATTTTTCTAAATTCATGAAGCAAGAATTTGAGATGAGTATGATTGGAGAATTAAATTACTTTTTAGGTTTCCTAGTTAAACAAATTGGTGATGGGCTATTTATATCTCAATCGAAGTATGCAAAAAAACTTTGTCAAGCATTTTCGGCTAGACAACAAGAAATACACTAGAACCCCCATGAGCACTAGTGTCAAGTTAGGTCAGGATTCTACAGGTAAGAGTGTTGATCAGACACTGTACATGAGTATGATAGATAGTTTACTTTATCTCACTGCTAGTAGACCTGACATAAACTTTAGTGTAGGGGTTTGTAAGCGCTTTCAAGCTGATCCCAAAGAATCTCACCTGAGCGTCATGCGATGTATCATTAGATATGTCAATGTAACCGTTGATTATGGTATCATGTACTCTCGGGACTCTAATCTTGATCTTGCTGGCTATTCCGATGCCGACTAGGTTAGAAATACCGATGATAGAAAAAACACTTCTGGAAGCTTTTTATGTCGGTGTATCTTGTCGCTTGGATGAGTAAGAAATAAAATTCTATCTCATTGTCCACAACAGAGGCTGAATATATAGCTGCAGGAAGTTACTGCACTCAACTGCTTTAGATGAATCAGATGTTGAGTGATTATGTAATTGAGCAGGGTACTATGATTGTGTGTTTTTGATAGCACTAGTGCCATTAATATTTCCAAAAATCCTATTCAACACTCTCGAACCAACCATATTGATATACGACGTCATTTTATTCGAGAGCTTGTGGGACCCGTGTTGTAACCCTTGAGCATATCTTTACAGAGAACCAATTAGCCGACCTATTTACTAAACCATTAGATGGTATGAGATTTGAACTTCTTAGGATAGCTATTGGTGTTTGTATACCTCATTGATTATGTATTATTGGTGCATGCTCGTACTTTCCTATTTTGGGACATTGTTTTATGCATGCATCATATTTATTTATTTGTTTTCTATAACGAAAACTTATGCATTTTTTTATTTTGTGTGTTTGACATTTTTGTACTTAGTGCATTCATGATTTAAAATTAGAAATAAAAAAAAATGGAATTGAAAATTTTAAAAAGAAAAATTAAAAAATGCGGGATATAGTTACAACATAATATATAATGTACTTGATTTTGTTGGTTATGATTGGGCGTGGGTTTAATTGATAAGATGTAATATAGTTTTCATTGCTAGCTTAGGTTATTTATGGAGCACTTAGTATAGGTGGCTTCATATACCATCTGCACTGCACACACTATGATATTGTTGTAGGACTATTCCGCGTGTGTGAGATTTGAGATGACAATCACATATTAGTAAGGTGACTTTAAACATGAATTGACCTTATTTATTAGACCTAAATTCAAGTTTATCCCCGGTAATAAATAGCTCAATATCTTATGTTTTTTTTCGGAGCCTATTTGACTCGAGCAATTAAGTGTGCGGGGTTTCTCATAACCTAGTGCCTATTGTCAACTGACTTGGATTAATCAACCTAAAGTTTGGATTCGACTGTTGCTATTCACTACATCACCAGAGGTGGCAACCGTGGCCTATCCAGAGGATACTCAGACAAATTGTAGATATCGTTTCATTTGATAGAGATATAATCTCCCACATTTTTAGAGAGAGGAACCAAGTTGCAGATGCACTTGCTACCGATGGTAGGCATCATCGTAGATACCAGGAATATGGACCAGACCTACCACGACATTCAGGGCGCTTGTTCAGATTGACAGGTATGGTTTGCCTAGCACTAGAGTTTATGTATTTGTATTTTGGTTTTACTTCTATTTTTGCTTTAACTTGTTCTTTTTGTAAGGGAAGTAGTACTCATTTTTTACCGATTTCCTTTTATTCTTTACTTTCACTGTTAGGAAAATAATACTTCCTTATTTACTGATTTCATTGATATCATTTGTAACCACGATATTCTTCCGCCACAAGTGAGGACATTTTAATAAAATCTCGGAAATATCGCCCTCCTTCCACAAAAAAAATGTTTTGATGTTTTGTAGTATCAATGTTTCGTTTTGGTATGTTGGGTTCCATTAATATTATGTCTTAATTTAGCTTATGGTATGAAACTGAAATGATGTGTTATGAGTTCTAAATGCTTGGATTAACTGCTTGAATTGCTTTTACACTTATCACTATTTCTCGTGTTTTTATACTTGTATTGAGTTGTTTGTTTCAGGAAACAGATTTACAAAGAAAAAGGAAAAAACACAGTTCAATCAAAACAGTTAGTATTGGTTGTGTCAGTCATTGAGTCTGTAATTTTTTTTACTACTTCCTTGACTTTAGATTGTAGTTTTGTCATAGAATACCAAATCCCGAGCTTGTTAGGTTTTTGATATAATTGACAATTTTGTGAACAAAATGAACTTAACTTAATATGTTCTAAAAATCAAGGAGTAAGTTGCAAGTAGTAGAAATTGAGTTATTAAGTCTAGGGTTTGAGAATGGAAAAGAAGGAAAAATGGCGCCACAATTTCGCTAGACTACAGCCATTACTTGGCTTGAGCAGCGAAAACAGTAACATTGTCGCTAGCTTATCGTCAGGGCTTCGCTCAAGCGACACACCATCGCTCGCCTGTCGCCCAACTTTCGCTCAAGAGACATGATTTCTCGAAAAAAATTAATTCACGTTTTAAGGCTTTTTTTTCCGGCCTATTCAACCCTAAAAACTAAACTATAAATTCCAAACACATCTGAATGATTTTTATAAGGTTGATCATTGAAGAAAACTTATATTACTTATAATCTTTTTGTTCCAATTCATCTATAAGCCTTCAACCTTCAAAGTGAGATTTGTCTTGGCATTGAAAACATCAAAACCACTTAATCCAAATATCAAATTACTACTACCTACATATTTGTCAAAGTACTGAAGATCAAGGGAAGGTGACTGGAGTTCCAGTTGCTGGAGAACGTGGAGTTCTTCATTGATCCACATGAGATAGATGAATTCATAAAGTATGGAGTTGCTGCAGCAACCCGTAATCCACGAGGGTTTTGAAAATTCTAGCTGGGAGTTGGTGCAGAAGCATGCAATCTAAGAGAATTGTGGGAATTGCAGTCACTAGGTCAGAAAGTACCAGTGGTAGTTGTGTTTGGTGAACTGTAAGTTCATAATTCGTTTATAGTGGATTTATGACTAGCAAAGTGCCCGAAGTTTTTACCCAATTGGGATTTTTCCGTGATCAATCTGCTTGTTATTTATTGTTTTCAATATAACTGTGGCAATTCAATTTAGGATAATTGGACTGATTGATTAACCATCTAGAGATAATTAATAGTGACTTGTTGCTAATTAATTATAAGTTTTTATTTAGCATAATCACATATTCACCCCCTTCTATGTGTAGTTAAGGTCGAACTTCGTTATTTCAGGATACTCTTTATTTTGATATTTATAATAAATTATGTGAATGATTTAATTTGTTTAAACTTGAAAGAGCATTTGGATACTTGCAAAAGAAATAAAATAATAGCGAGAGGGATGCATTTTAGCTTAGTTGATGGAAATGGGATACAGATTTTTTGAACCTTTACTTATGTATATAATTAACATTAATTTGTATTATGAGAATTTAATTGAATGTGAAAAGATAATTGGAGGGAATGAGGGAGGGAGGGAAAGCAGGGTCAAGATTAAAAAGGTTAGATTTGTTTGGAAAATCCAACTTTGATCTTAGGGGATTAAAGAAGACACGTGCACAGGTTGACGCATATAACATTACTATGTATATATGCATCCAACCCAAAATATCATTATCACTTCACATCAACATATTTGTTCCCAACAAATGGGATTTGTGGAGATGGGTTCCTACATTTTTATGGCCCAAATGAGATAAGCCTACTTACCTAGTCCAAATATGTCTTGACCTAATATACGGATGATTCTGGAAATTAGATGAAAACGTATTTGATATATATAAACACGCCTTCATCGGATGCTTGACACTTGGAATATTTCATACTGTTGAATGCGTGATATTGATTTATCTCATATAAAAGGAAACAATTGCGCTTCTAGGGTTGGACGAATACGGCTGTTCATCTTTATCTATCTTAGTGAAATTCTCTTTGTATTTTTGGGTCATCAACTCATGATCTTTGTGCAATTTCTTTGTGAGATTGTTGTTTATAGGGTTTTGTAAAGCAATTAATGTTTTGTGTGAGTGATTGCTGAAAAGAGAGGTGTATTCGAGATAAAGGATTCATCCATTACTACAGATTTGTACTGAACTTATTCTTTCCCATTTTTGGGGCTTTTTAGTGGATTCAAGCAATATCTTTAGAGATGCTCAACGAGGAATCAGGCATTAGAAGTGGTCGCTGAACCTCCAAGACCTTTGGTAAAAAAACTTGTGTTCTTATTGTTTTTAAACTTGTTCGTTTACGTTCTTTCACAAAATAAACTCGAACAATCATTCGATCTGTTTATCTGGGACCAACACTAGTATCAGAGCTTGTTAATTTTTTTTTCTTTTTCAAAACGATCTGATTTTTTTTACTCTTGAATATTTCCTTTTAAAATAAAAAGGGGGCTTTTAGATCTTCAAAGATCTATAATTGTTTTTGGTCAAAAAATCATTCAATCTGACTTTGAAGCTGGTCTCTAGTATTTTTGTAAGTATATCTGCGATCTTGCAGTTCTGGTTACAAATATCTGTTATCCTCTTCATTCTTTCAAAACATCTACCGTCTTGTTTAGATTCCTGAAAAATCCATATATTTACCTTTGTCTAGGGATCCCTAAGAGATCCATAGAATCTGAGGTAATTAGGGTTTGGTCGAAGGGACTTCATAAGCGATACATCGTTTATTGTTTCTTCTTGTGAAATATTTTAGTTCGTGTGACTACTGTAATTGATTGAATTTTTTGGATTAGATTCACCTTTGTATAAACTGCAATATTTTGATTCTTGAACTATGTATTGTTTTAGTCTGCTTCAATCTATACATGACGAATTTTTGTGTGCATATTATTTGAATTCCCATTTTCTGAATACATACTGTTTATTGAGTATAAACACATCTGAGTGCATACATTAGTTGTATGACTTTTTGTCCTTTCTTTGTTACAATTTCTTAAATATATCTATCTAGTTTGTCTGATATTTTTCATTTCCCGTCTTCTAAATTCTTGAGTATTCTTACCGCACTATTGCACTCTATGACCGCTAAGATTGATATTCAAATGTGGAATGGCAATGGTGACTTTATTCTCTAGCGCCAGAAAATGAGAGCACTTATGTTGCAACTAAAATGTGCTAAAGCTATAGATGAATCTTAGGCAGAAAATACTCTACTTGAAAGGAAAATTGAACAAGATGAATTAGATCAGAGCACACTATTCCTTCATCTATCTTACTCTGTAATCAGAAAGGTAGGAGATACTAAAACTGTTGCTGAGTCATGGGTTGCCTTAGAAAAACTGTATCTGACTAAGACTTTACCAAACAAATGTTTTCTGTGGAAACATTTTTTGAGTTATAAGTTTGATCCTAATGCTGATTTAGAGGAGAATATGGAGAAGTTTAATAAGATCACTTAAGATCTTATAAATTGTGGTGAGAAAATCTCAAGTAATCAGAAAGTAGTTGGTCTACTTAATGCTTTAGGTGATAGATATAAGGATATTAAGAATGCCTTAGAATATGGTAGGAATGACTTGACTATTGATATAATTCATACTTCTCTAAAGAATAGAGATCTGGAATTAAAATCAGAGCATAGAGAATTTCTTCATATTGAGAAATCTCAACCCAATCCTAAACCTCAATCTAAAGGTCATAGCAATTTCAATCAGGCTAGTCAGAATAAAAACGAGAATTTTGCTAAGAAGAAATGGGGAAATAACAAAGGAAAGGACAAGAAAAATTATAAAGCTAATGATAAGAATAAAAAAATGTTATTATTGTGGAAAAACAGGTCACCTTATAAAAGACTGTTTTAAAAGGGCTAATGATCAAAGGAATGAGTCCAATCAAGGCAATAACTCATCAGCTATTGTTGCTTCTTATAAAGAAGCAGGAGCTAATATTAGTGTCGCTTATGTGTCCTCTTATGAAAGAACAAATCAAGATTGGTTTCTTAATTCAGGATGTCCTTTTCATATGAGCCCCAATCTTAAATGGTTCTCTGACTTTTCTAACCTAAATGAAGTTTTTATAAAGCTAGGAAATAGTGAACCTTGTGAAGTTAAAGGCGTTAGGAATATTGTTTTAAAACTAGAAAATAATCGGTTAATACTTCTGAAACATACTAGATATGTTCCTGCCTTGAACCTTATTTCCTTAGGTATTTTAGATGATGAAAATTGTCAAATTGAAATTAGAAATGGCTTTACAAATATAATCAAAGATCAGAATCTCGTTGTTAGTGCACCAAAATATAATGATATCTATGTGATAAATGCTGAATGTGTCTTCCTTAATAATACTGTGAGCTTAGTGTCTCAATTTGACAAATCAAAATTATGGTATAGGATACTAGGTCATCTTGGTGAAAAAGGCCTAAAACTTCTTTCAAAAGAAGGAGTATTTGGGAAGGACAATGTTCATAAGTTGACATTTTGTGAAAATTGTATCCTTAGGAAACAAAATAGGTTGCCATTTAAGACATGTGTTCATAAATCACTAAATACACTTGATTATATACATAGTGAACTATGAGGCCATGCACCTGTATCTACAACATCTGGCTAGATATATTATCTTCTTATTATAAATGATTTCTTTAGGAAAACTTGGATCCTTTTATTGAAGAATAAATCTCATACTTTTATAACCTTCAAGAATTGGAAGATATTAATTGAGAATCAACCTGATAAGATGATAAATGCATTAAGAATAGATAATGACCTTGAATTCTGTAATGTTGCATTTTGCTAGGGAGAATAGACTTCAGTTCTGTACCTCTTATCCCATGGTTACTGTAGTCTATTCTCCCTAGCAAAATGCAATTGCTGAAAGGATGGATAGAACTATCCTTGAAAGAACCAGATGTTTATTGATAAGCTCTGGCTTACCAAAGATATTTTGGGATGAAGCTGTTAAGACTGCTTGGTATCTTATAAATAGAAGTCCTTATAGTTCCATAGATTATAAGATACCTGAGAAGATATGGACTGTAACTATTCTAAACAACTCTAACCTTAGAACCTTTGGTTGTGTAGGTCATGCACACCAAGCCGGGTCTAAGCTTGAGCCTAGACCTCTTAAATGTGTCTTTCTTGGTTATGGGGAAGGATTTAAAGGCTAGAGGTTATGGATAAAAGAAATTGGAAGATTCAGAGTTATAACAAGTAGGTCGGTTATTTTTAGTGAAGAACACTTTCCTTGTCTCATTGATGATAATAGAGAGGAACTGACTGAAAAGGACTTTGTGCCAATCAAGGTTGATATTGATGTTCAAATTCAGGTGGAGAAGCCTCAAGAAGAATCACAAACTATAACTAATTAGAACTTGAGAAATGATCATGTTTTTTATACTAGTTCTAATTTGTAAGATTACTAACTTGCTAAGGATAGAGAGATAAGACAAATAAGGCCTCCCTCTAGGTTTTCGTATACAGATAATGTGTCTAAATAATATGAACTTGAGACTTTAGGTTTTGAACCAACCTCTTATGAAGAGGTGGTATCTTGTAAAGATTCATTTAGATGGTTTGTTGCAATGCAAGAGGAAATGAATTCTTTATATAAGAACCATACTTGGAATCTTGTGGAAAAACCTAATGATTGCAAATTGGTTAACTGAAAATGGGTTTACAAAATTAAGTAAGGTGATATGAAATCTAGTGATAAAAGATACAAGTCAAGACTAATAGCTAAGGGTTTTACACAAAGAGAATGAATATACTATACTAACATATTTTCACATATTGTGAAATACACTTCTATCAGAGTCTTGTTTTCTTTAGTAGCACAACTTGATTTAGAATTAGAACAAGTTGATGTTAAAACAGCATTTCTTTATGGTACTCTAGATGAGACTATATACATGACCTAACCAAAAGGTTTTGGAAGCAAGAGAAAACAACTTAAGTGTGCTTTTTGAAAAATCTTTTTATGGTCTGAAACAAGCTCCTAGGTAATGGTATATGAGGTTTGACTCTTTATACAAAGTTTTGGTTTTAAAAATCAGATTATGATCCCTGTTTCTACTTTAAATGTGCTGAAAATTCTGAATTTTTCTATTTTCTTCTATATGATGATATGGTTATAGCTGGTCATGATAAAGTTGATGTTAATGTTCTGAAAGAAAAACTTAAATCTGAATTTGAAATGAAAGATTTTGGGCCTGCTAGAAGGATACTAGTAATGGCAATAAAAAGAAATAGAACAAATGAAAAATTATTTTTAACACAAGAAACTTACATTGAAAGGGTTATTAAAAGATTTTCACTTCTTGAATCTAAACTTGTTAGTTTGCCTTTATCTGTTTGTGTGAAGTTATCTACTGATCATTCACCAAAAACTGAAGATGAGTTTAATAGAATGGCTAATGTGCCTTATGCTAATGCAGTAGGTTTTGTTATGTATGTTATGGTATGTTCTAGACCTGATATTGCTTTTGCTGTAAGTGTTCTGAGCATATTTATGAGTAATCTAGATTAGCTTCATTGGGAAGCTATGAAACATTTAATCAGATATCTAAAGGGTACTAAAAAATTAGGACTTATGTTTAAAACTAATAAAAATGGTCTTAATTTGAAAGGATATGTTGATTATGATTTTGCTAAAAATTCCGATAACAGAAAATCTCCTTCTGCATATTTTTATGTGATAAATAATACATGCATTAGATGGAAATCTTAGCTTCAAAAATTAGTTGCTCTATCTTCTACTGAAGCTGAATATATTGCTACTACAGAAGCTGTAAAAGAAGGTATTTGGTTGAAATGATTATTAAATGAATTAGGATTTGTAGAAAATTAGGTGGAGCTTTGTTCAGATAATCAAAGCGATATTTTCTTGAGTAAAAATCCTATGTTTCATGATAGAACTAAATACATAGATGTTAAGTTTCATTTTATTGGGGATATAACTAGAAGAAGTGATACAAAACTTGTTAAAATACCTACTAAGGTTAATCCAGCTGATGCATGCACAAAGGTAATACCTTTGAATAAATTTCAGGATTCTCTAAAATTATTGAATCTTGAAACTGTCTAGTTTTTGTCTTGTAACAGGTTAATAAGAGCAAATGAACTAAGATAGAGTTCGAATCCATTACATAAAGTCACAAAAATGCAGCAAAGGTGGAGATTGTTGAGATGGGTTGCTAAATTTTTATGGCCCAAATGAGATAAGCCTACTTACCCAGTCCAACTATGTCTTGACCCAATAAATGGATGATTCTGGAAATTGGATGAAAACATGTTCGATATATATAAACATGCCTTCATCTAATGCTTGACACTTGGAATATTTTATACCGTTGGATGCGTGATATTGCTTTATATCATATAAAAGGAGGCAACTATGCTTCTAGGGTTGGACGAATACGGTTGTTCATCTTTCTCTGTCTTAGTGAAACTCTCTCTGTATTTTTGGGTCATCAACTGGATGATCTTTGTGCGATTTCTTTATGAGATTGTTGTTTAGAGAGTTTTGTAAAGCAAATCATGTTTTGTGTGAGTGATTGCTGAAAGGAGAGTTGTATTCGAGTTAAAGGGTTCGTTTGAATCCCTTATGCAGATTTGTACTGAACTTGTTCTTGCCCCTTTTTGGGGCTTTATAGTGGATTCGAGCAATATCCCTAGGGATGCTCAATGAGAGATTATGCGTTAGAAGTGGTCGTTGAACTTCTAGGGCCTTTGACCGAAAAACCTTGAGTTCTTGTAGTTTTTAAACTTGTTTCTTTACGGTCTTTCACAAAATAAACTCGAATAATCATTCAATCTGTTTATCTAGAAACAACAGGATCCAAACTCCCCCATCAACAAACTACTCCACATCCCTTTTCTTTTTTATCAACTAAAAAAAGAGTAAAGAAACCGTTTTTTTTTTTAAGCAAATGAAAAGACGTCAATGTGTAATGTACCAATGTGTTGAGAGAACAGAGGGTCAAGAGATCTTAACCCCCTTGGCAAATGGTTACTTAAGTTTATTTAACATTATACAAATGGGGACAATTCACTCGCCAAAATTTTGATCTTTATAAAAATTTCCCTAATTCATCGCTATTTTAATTTTTAGCCCTAACCTTTAGTCGATCACCCACTATGAAATTTGACCTTGAGGAATGATTCTTGTACATATGTTATCTAATAATGGCACAAGAGTGAAATCAACTTGATATTTAACGTGTGTTGTAGAATTGGATGTTGTTTTCACTGAGTGACAATATGATGAAGATTGAATATGAATGATTGTAATTTAATTTGATCTTTGTATTGTATATTTTATTATGATTAGTTTAGTCTTTAATTAGTATCAGGACTTTAATTTTCATAATTTTAATTATATTAAGATTTTAATTCCATTTTAAAAGTAGTCGTTATCTTTAATTTTATCATTAGTTAGAATTAGTCGTTATTTGGGAGTTTAGTTATGATAGAGATTTTGAATTGATTGAATTGACGGTTTAGATTTTCTCCAATTTCTTAAATTCTCTTACGACAATTAGCTGAATTGATTTTGAAAGCCTTAAACTCTTAAATTCTATTTGCAAGCCTTACGACAATTAATTCAATTGATTTTGAATTGAAATATTAACGGTTGAGATTTTCTCCAATTCTCTTATTTGATAATTAGAAATCAATGAATCAAATTCTCTACATTCGTGCGCGAATCAAATAGTTTTTATGCTTTGATTTTTGGTATTCTTAGGAATCAACCGTAATAAGCAGGTGATCGTATTCCGGTATTCATTTGGAATCAATGAAATTTCAACATTTTAGATCATATTTATTATTATCACTTCCGTTCGCGCTACATCAATCGGTTCATTGTTGTTGTTGCTACTGCTTCCTCTATAGTACATCAATTGGTATCAGAGTCGCGTTCGTAGAATTCGATTATTAAAGTTATGATGTATGATGATAACATTTTCATTCCTTTATATCAAAAGAAGTCAATAGACATAGATTTGGATGAGGACTATGATGGTCCGCCATTTTTTGGCATGAAAAAAAAAATTTGAAGAATTTTTATATTTCAATTACGAAGGTCCTCAATCTATAACGGGGAAATTGACGGATTTGTTGATATGGGTAATGATAGTTATGATGGATTCTCTTTCTTCGATGGAGAAATTGAAGAATGTAGGAATCTATGTGGCAACGGTTACGATGTTTCACTATCTTTTATGAAGAGCTTGATGTCAATATCTCTTATAGGCGGTCTAAATAAATCATGGTTGGTTTTAAGTGTCCCACAAGAGAGTTTGTGGATCTTATTCAAAGAGTTTTCTTTTGTGTGCCATGCAAAGCTACCAACTAAATTACCATTATTACAAGACTTTGGATGATAACATGGTACAAGATTTGAGGACGAATTTTCGTCAATCAGAGGAGAACGATGAAAATTGAATACGGATTATTTTAATTTAATTTAATCTTTGTATTGTATTTTAATTTATAATTAGTTTAGTATTTAATAAGTATGAAGAGTGTTAATTTTCATAATTTTAATTAGATTAGGATTTTAATTCCATTTAGAAGTAATCATTATCTTTAAATTTATCATTATCTAGAGTTAGTTTTTATTTAGGAGTTAATTATTATCGATGTTTTATTTATTTCTTTAAATACGAGTTGTAAGCCTTACGACAATTAATTGAAGTGGAATTTGAATTGTTGAGATTTCTCCAATTTTTAAATTCTCGTATTTGTAAGAGTTCAATTCTCTTACAACTACGCCTGTGGGCCCAGCCCCCCAATAGAGGGCCGTCACTTGTCAATTTGGTAAATGATTATATACAAATAGAATAATTCATTATCTTATCAATGCAAGAATAAAAGAGTTTGATGCCTATATTTATGATATTTTTAGGAATCAACATAAACTAGAAGGTGATCGTGTTCCGATATTCGTTTGGAATCGATAGAACTTTAATAGAGTGATCATCAATTATTTTATCGCTTCCACTATGGTACATTACAATGTGAGTAACACTAAATGACTTCTCCGACTAAATTTTCATTGGTTTCCATTTCTTTTGTGAGAAACTAACATGAAAAAGGAGAAGAAATAACGAGAAACCCCAAGAAGTTTAACCAGAGTTTAAGATTCAAGTTGAATAAGAGAGAATTGTGTGAGAATCTTGAGGTCAATAAACACAAATTCGTATATGTTGATCTCCAAATCTAATTAGGACCTAGCGCATCAACATATCCCATCTCCAATTCTCTATGAGTATATGTTACCTATATGTTTAGATGTTAAAACGCACACATAAGGGACACAAGATTGTAGGCTCTCCAAGCACAAAAAATGCAAAGGAGGTCGTGATTGTATGCATTTTGACACTGAATTCAGATAAACAGATGGTAGTAAATATTTGAGTACTAGAGTAATGCTAAAGAAGAAGCAAACTAGGGGTTAGTGTTTATATATAGAAAGTGAGAATACCAATTGTCAATTACCGTTTTCAAATCACCAAGTGAGTAATAATATGCAAAATAAGACTTTGTTTGAGCCCCATTTTTAAAGGAAAATGTATTCTTGAATAGTGATCTTTTAGAGAATGTGCAGTTAAAAAAATAAGAAAAAATTTCGATTTACGTGTAAAATTATTTTATTGGAAAATGCATGGTTGAAAATGAATTTTGGAAAAAATGAGTTTTTAGAAAAATGGGAGCCATACATATGCTAAATGAGTTTTTCAAATGTTTGACATGTGATGACTCCACACTATCATATTCTAGACATCGCACATAATTCTAGATGGGAAAAAGAGATTTAACTAACAACCAATCATTGCGTGAGACATCCTATCAGTCACATCAACTTGTATCCATATGTTACAATCATCACTTGTTCAAAGCATCACAGATCAGATCTCAATTACCTTGGACTCAGAAGACCCAGATTGAGTGACTAAGGATTATGAGTCAGGTGATCTCTTGGAAAAGAGAGATGATAAAATTTGGCCTCAACGATTCAGAGAGATATTAACGAGGCAATGGAATATGGAACATGTGATGACTCCAGACTATCCTATTTTAGACATCAATAGGTCTAAGACATCGCACATAATTCTAGACGAGAAAAAAAGATTTGACTAACAGCCAATAAGCATGAAATGTCCTATCAATCACATTACGCTTGTATCCATACGTTACAATCGCCACTTGCACAAAGAATCATGGATCATATTTAAATTACCTCAGATTGAGAAGACCCACATTGCGTGGCTAAGGATTATAAGTCATGTGATCTCTTGGAAAAGAGAGATGATAAAATGTGGCATCAACGATTGAAAGAGATATTAACGAGGCAATGGAATATGGAACATGTGATGACTCCACTATCATGTTCTAGACATCAATAGGTCTAAGACACCGCACATAATTCTAGACGGGAAAAAGAGATTTGACTAATAGCCAATCAATGCATGAGACATCCTATCAATCACATCACATTTGTATCCATATGTTACAATCATCACTTGCACAAAGCATTACGGATCAGATCTTAGTTACCTCGGACTCAGAAGACCAACATTGCATGGCTGAGGATTATAAGTCATGTGATCTCTTGGAAAAGAGAGATGATAAAATGTAGCATCAACGATTCAGAGAGAGATTAACGAGGCAATGGAATATGGACTTCTTGCCTCGGAATTAACTATACTTAAATGACATTTTGCTGAACTTACACCCACATGGTCTTCCACGTAAATAGAAATTTAACAATATAGATGGAATTTTTTTCACAAACAATAAATAAGTTAATAAACATGAAATCGAAACATGATTTGTTTAAATCTGAGGCAATCATGTTCCATATACACTTTCTTTTACATCTTTGTTGACAATCTTTCACATGGATCCATCAAAAATATTGATTTTGAATCTATGTATCTCATCACCACACAAATTTCTTTCACATAGGGAGGATGTCAGCAAAGATGTAATGGGGGTGTACATCTAACATTATTCATCCTGAGTTAATGACATGGAAATTTTGTTGTATGGTTGTTCAACAATCAATAAAAGAATGTGGAATTGAAAATGGAACATGAGGCCCAAAAATTGGCCTATGCAACCGCATAAGCCAGGAAAGCTTGTAGTCACATAGGCATTTACAAGGTTTAAGGGCCCTGCAATTGGTTGTTCTATGTGACCACATATGTTTGTTCCATGCAGTCGCATAGAACAACAATATAGCCGTTAGAGGCCTGAATTTTTAGTGGCTTTTCAAATGTTTTTGGCACCACTTTGTGTAGCCTTGCATGATGACTATAAGTAAGTTGTTTATGATCAATGAAAGAGATTGAAAAAAACATAGAGAAACACTTGATATTATTCCCTCATTCCAAAAATTATTGAAACTCATTCTCTTCATATTCATTTTGTATTCTCAAGTTTTGGAGGATTACACTAAGTACTTAAATGTTAATCATTTTCAAGGTTTGATAAGTCCTACAAACCATTTGCTAAGATCCCTTTAAGCACCAAAATTCAATCCGATATGGGGTAAATATCGTTTGAGGACAACAATTATGTGTTTAAGCCTTTGATTCTTCTTTGTTATTTCTTGATCATTTGTTCTTTATCTCTTCTCCATTCCTCTTTGTGCAAACATTATTTTCCAACAATCTCAAAAGATATTTTCAATGGAGAATGAAAGCACTATGGTGATGATCAAGTTAATGAATCAAGACCTTATTTATTTGGATCTCTTTGATGGTACCAACTTCACGAGATGCAAGATAAATTGAAGTTTCTTCTGACGGCATTGAAGATATTCCATATCCTTGATCCAGATTTGGTACCATTATCGAAACCAACAAATGGAAAAACTGATGTCATGAGAGCCGAAAGACAAAAGTGTTAAGAAGATGAACTTATATGCCGTGGCCATATTATTAATGCTCTATCCGATCGATTGTATGATCCATATACTAACATTTCTTCCGCAAAGAAAATTTGGAATGCTTTGGAAAGTAAGTACACAATCGAAGAAGAAGGTACCAAAAAGTTCTTAATTTCAAGATATTCTGATTTCAAATTTATTGATAACATTCACCTTCTTTCCCAAATTTATGAGTTGCAAGTTCTTGTCAATAAGTTTAAGGCGGTCAAAATAGAGATTCCGAAAACTTTCCAAGTGGAATCAATTATTGTAAAACTCCTGGGAACTTGGAAATGATATCAGAAGAAAAATATGCATAGTTCCGAGAATTACTCTTTGCAACAATTGCAGAAATACCTTTACATTGACGAAGAGTCAAGGGTAAGAGATAATAATGAAAACTCTTATGAAGGCACTTCCAAGGCCAATGATGTAGAGAAGATCGAACCTTTAAATAAATCCACAAGAGAAAGCCTACAAGAAACTTAAACAATTTTAAAAAGAAGTCCAAATGTGGTTGTTTTGTATGTGTAAAATCTGGACATTATGCAAAAGGAATGTCGACACTGAAAACAAAACAACTCCGAAAGAAAAATGAACTCCATCAAAGAAGACAATATTATGGCCACCGTAAGCAAAATTAATGCAATCAAACGAAAAGTTCCTAGTTGGTGGTATGATACATGTGTAACTGTACATGTATCATATGACAAGTCTTTATTCAAAATATATCATGAAGTGGATGGAGATCAAGAGAATCAAATGGATAACGAAATTCACTCCAATGTGGTTGAAAAAGGAAATGTAGATATTATCTTCACTTCCGGCAAGACTGTTACCTTGAAAAATGTGCTACATGTCCCCAATATGAATAGGAACTTGGTTAGCGAGAATTTCTTAGGAAAATCGGGTATAAAATGTGTTTATGAGTCTGGTAAACTTGTACTATCCATAAATGAAAAATTTGTTTGAAAAGACTATTATTGTAAGGAATGGTCAAACTTTGTACCGTTGACAAGATGATTACTAATAAAGTTGATTTTGTTTACATTTTTTATTCATTTACATTATGGCATGCTGGATTACGTCACATAGGTAAGAGTACCATGAAAAGAATGTTAAAATATGACTTAATATCATATAATGAAAATAACGTATTTAAATGTAAAACATGTGTAGAATCTAAAAGTGTGAAAATAACTTTAATATTTTAGAATTAGAATTAATTCATATGGATATATGTGAATTAAATCGCATGTTGATTAGAGGAGGAAATAAGTATTTTATTACTTTCATTGATGATTTCACTAGATATACGTATGTTTACTTAATGAAGTATAAACATGAAGCCTTTGACATGTTTAAAGTATATAAAAATGAAGTTGAAAATCATCTAAGTAAGAAAATAAAAACTCTAAGAAGTGATAGATAAGATGAGTACTTTTCTAGTGATTTTAATTCATTTTGTGAACAACAAAGCATAATTCATCAATGTTCTGCACATAGTACACCCCAAACAAAATGGTTTGGCTGAAAGAAAAAATAGAAATTTAGTTGAAATGATAAATCCCATGTTAATTTATGCTAAGTTTTCATTTATGAGATGAAGCATTGTTGAGTGCATATAGAATACTAAACATGATTCTTTCTAAATTTACAAAAGTTTCTCTTTATGAATTGTGGAAATGAAGAAAACCTAACATTGGATACTTCAAAGTGTGGGGGTGTCTTGCTTATTATAAGAATACGAACCCTAATAGGACTAAGTTTGGTCCAAGAGGCGTCAAATTGCCTTTGTTGGATATGCTAATAATAGCAAATCATATAGACTATTAAATTTGGAGACCAATGTGATTATTGAATCCAATGACGTTGAGTTCTTTGAAAATTTACTATCTTCGGATATTGAATTACGGGAAACTCATAGAGAGATTTCTAACTCTAGTGGAACACAAGATGACATATCTTTTAAAAATGTTAATGAATCTAGTGAACCTCGAAGGAGTAGAACTCGATTTGAGAAGTCTTTAGGACCGGATGAAATTGACTCTCAGCTTGTTTCGTTTTACCTAGTAGAAGGAAATGAGAAAAATATTGTAAAAATAATTCATTTTATTCTACAAGTGAAAACCGATCCTAAAACTTCTAAAGAAGCTGTGAATTCTCGTAATAGCATTTTTTGGAAAGATGTAATTAAAGATGAAATGGATTCAATTATGTCAAACAATACTTAGGAATTTGTCGACTTACCACCCGGATCCAAACCTATTGGATGTAAATGGCATTTAGGAGAAAATATAATGTTGATAGTTCTCTTAATACATTAAAAGTTAGGTTAGTAGCTAAAGGTTATCAACAAAAATGAAGGAATAGATTATTTTGATACTTAAGCACCGGTAGCTAGAATAACATCCATTAGGTTATTATTTGTATTAACTTCTATACATAACTTGTATGTTCATCAAATAGATGTCAAGACAGTATTCTTAAATGAGAATCTCGATGAGAAGGTTTATATGAAACAACATGAAGGGTTTTCTCTACGAAGAAATGAACATAAAGTATGCAAGTTAGTGAAATCATTATATGGTTTAAAGCAAGCACAAAAGAAATGGCATGAGAAATTTGACTTATCTATTAAATCATTTAGTTTTAAACATATTAGCGAAGATAAATGCTTGTATTCCAAATTATATGATAATTGTGTTATACTTATTTGCTTATATGTTGATGACATGCTGATTTTAAGTAATCACATGGATAGAATAAAAGAACGAATATGTTTCTATCTTCCACGTTCAAGATGAATGATCTTGGACAAGTGGATGTCATTTTAGGTATCAAAGTTATTAAAAATAGTTGGGGTTATCATTTAAGTCAATCACATTATATCGAGAATGTGATAGATAAGTTCAAACATTTGAACATGAAAATATAATATCTCTCTTGATCCAAGTTTAAAACGTATAAAGAATGATGAAAGAGATATTGCTCAATTGGAGTATGTAAGTGCTATAGATAATCTTATGTATGCAATCCAATGCACAAGACTGGATACAATATTTGTAATTAGTAAACTTAGTAGGTTTAGTAGTAATCCGAGCAAGGAATATAGGAAGGCCATTGGAAGAGTTCTTGGATATTTAAAGAAAACCAAAAACATAGGTTTACAATATACTAAATTCCCGACTGTATTAGAAGGATTTACTAATGCAAGTTGGATATCTAGTACATGTGAGAGTGAATTTACTTTAGTTTGGGTATTTACTCTGGAATAATTCCCCTAAATTATGTTAAGTCAATAGAGAATTTAGCAGATCATTTAACTAAACATCTAAATAGAGATTAGTAACATCTACTTCGAGTAAGATGGGATTGAAACTCTTAAATCAAAAAATCAACCAATAATAACAACCTTACATATCATTACTTAACAAATAATTCACAAGTTCAAAAGGTAAAAACAAGTCATTCGATACGTGGATAGTTTCAGCATTATAAAATTCAAAATAACCCTATCCTAATGATATAATGCTAGTTGTTACTAAAATGAGGGTTGAGTTTTAAGCTTTTAATGAAGTTCAGTACTAAGTATAAGTATTCTAAAAGTAACAAATATACTTGAAGAACTTCACTTAGATGAACTTTGAGGTGGTATCGTCTTAATAGAGTTAGAGTCTTTCTTAAAAGTTTGTTGAAAATGATGAGCCCAATGTCATATTAGCGCTAAGCGAGATTGATGAACTTGAGAATACGTAATACTTGTGTATGTGTTCTTACCGGTATTGTCATATGGAATAATTGGTTCAAAACACTCATGCTACCTTTAATTCCGACTTTACTTTATATGAATTACACTATGGTTAGATTCAAATTGAAAAAAAATATAATCCTTATGCATGAGTATTGTATATTTTGAATATGAGATTTATTGAATATTGAACAAGTAGGGGATTGTTGTATGATTGTTAAAAAATCAATAAAAGAATGTGGAATGGAAAATGGAACCTGATGCCTAAAAATTGGCCTATGCGAAAGGCTTACGGTCGCAAAGGCCTTTGCAAGGTTTAAAGGCCCTGCCATTAGTTGTTCTATGCGGTCGTGTAGAACAACAATATAGCTGTTAGAGGTCTATTTTGTTTGAATTTTTAGTGGCTTTTCAAGTGTTTTTGGCACCACTTCATGTAGCCCCTTGCATGATGGCTATAAATAGGTGGCTTATGATCAATGAAAGAGATTGAAAAATATAGAGAAGCACATGATATTATTCCATCATTCCAAAAAGGTATTGAAATTCGTTCTCTTCATATTCATTTTGTATTCTCAAGTTTTGGAGGATTACACTAAGTACTCAAGAGTTAATCCTTTTCAAGGTTTGATAAATTCTACAAACCATTTGCTAAGATCCTTTTAAGCATCAAAATTCAATCTGATAGAAGCAAATATCGTTTGAGGACGACGATTACGTGTTTAAACCTTTAATTCTTCTTTGCAAGTTCTTAATCACTTGTTCTTTGTTTCTTCTCCATTCTTTTTTGTGCAAACATTATTTTCCAACAAATTTGACATGCTGTTCCTTTTTAACTACGGGTGTGTTTAGTGGATATTATTGAGGAAAAAATGTATTTTAATTAATGATATGATGTGAAATATGTGATTAAAAAGTAATGAAAAATTATTAATGTGATGAAAAATATTATTTTATTGAAGAATATATGGTTGAAAATGAGTTTTGAAAGAATGTATTTTTAAAGAAAAAATACTACTCTTATAGTGATTAGAGCCCTCCTAATCTCCTAATCACTGTAAGTGTAGCAACTTTTTTTTTATAAAGAAGGTGTGTTTATCATTTTTAATTCTCACAGTATTACTACGCGTGTTCTTTTCATGGGTCCCAACACGATGTAGCGGAAGCATTTGCATAATAAGAAGAGCTGCTTCAACTTTCCCCACTTCTCTCATTCCTCACCCATTATTTGCACAAAATACCTGAAAACAACAGCCAATCACTCACTCAACTGTTTATTAGGATTCAGAAAGAATATAATCAAAGTGAGTGGCTTGCTATTTTTTTTACCTCTATTTTTGTCTATAATTTCATATTTTCTAACCATTTTTCTTTCTTCTGCTGTTGTTGAAACAATACTGGATAAATGTCGTAGCTTTTTGATTGAATTTGTGTTGGGTTTACCACCCAGCATCCCGAAATACTTTTTGGGTTTTCTTGCAAGTCTTGTCCTCTATCAACCCAATGCAATAGTAATATAAAGCAAAAACAAGAGATATTATGTGCCATACTATAGTAATATATTGAATAAGCTAAAATGTAGTTGTCAAATGCAATAGTTTATATGTTTAGTTATCGAAATAGAAAGGTATATACATAAAAGGAGAAACTGACTCAAGTTACAAGAGAAGGCGAAAATAATACCTTTAAGAATATCATTACTAATATCCTTTCTCATCGTTAGATATATATACCTTCCAATTGAACAAAACGTTGAGATTTTCTCCTGGGTGTTGGTACGTTGATATCCAATTTAGTACTGCCAATGCACACTTCTCTTCGTCTTTTATTTTTCTTAGACGCTGAAGCCATTTTTCTACTTCGGTTCAATATTATAGGAAAAGTTCAAAGAAATGTCGTAGATTCTCATTCATATTCATGTTTAAAGTACTTCTCTCATAATTTCTCATCATATATTTCGTATATAATTATATTTATATAAGCAATATTCCTTTACAAAAAATGTTAATAAGATACCTAACACACAAAACAACAATTGACAACTAAATGCTAACAATAACAAAAAGTTTTGCTTTGAGATTGATTTAGGTTTTGTCCCTCTGCCTTCAAGAGCGCTTAAATAATTATCTCTTACTATTAATCAACATTTCTTAGCAATGAGGGAATTCTCGATGTTAGCAAGCAAAAGCTCCATCTATGCTAAAGAGAAAAATCTCATGCCTAAAGGTTAGTCATAATTAAATTTCCTACTAACAAATATACACAAAGCTAACTCTTTCCTTTGGAGAATTAACATATTCCTTGCCCTAAAAGTAATCACGCAAAAAAAAAAAAAAAGGTAAAAAAAAGAGGTACATTGCACTCATGTAAACAACTAATAAACTTCTGAAAGAACACTGAGTCCATTTCATTTGTAACAACCAAACAAATTTACTACTTGTACATCTTCCTTCAAATACATTCTCCATGCTTCAAGTTCTGATATTGTCTCAGACGCAATCTCTTCGTAATTCATTCTCCTCTCTCATGTAATGTTCACAATCGATCAAGAGTTAAGCTTCCTTCTATTTACCATCCTTTCATGTCAGTTTGGATGGAACATTATGCCCCACTTGGTTCTTTCCAAACATGCCCATTATGTGCTTGATATAATGTCCTACTGCTGCAAAAGTGTAATAAGCGTACAAACTTCATTTTGGGATAGAATGAACTATCTAAAATCACAACTTTCTTTCAGTAATCCCAAATTCTAAAATAGCTTTGCATTTATTGTCATCAACCTAGATGCATGGAAATCAAATTTCACTCCTTGCCATAAACAATTTCTTCCAACTCCTCCCCAAGAGGGAGGAGAGAGATTTTTAGTAAACAGAAAATTAGATGACGGCAATTACCAAAGAGTTCAAAAATACAACTATCCAACAAAAAAATTGAATTATAAAATGCCCCATTAGCATTGCCCTTCACAGCTTAAGGGTTTAGAGGGAAATTAGGAGTTTGGACAGTATTTCCCTTCCCTCACACCCCCATCTCTTTCTCTCTAAAATAAGAGTTGGTTAATGAGGGGGCATACTTGGTAAGAAAGATTATTTTATGATCAAGTCATGCAAGGTTAAAATGTGAGAAATTTGTCTTGCTTGATTGATGTCCAATAATTGCCGAGAGGATACAGGGAATGGCGAAGAATAGACATACATTGTACACTACTCAATGTCGACAAGCCTCAATCCATTATCTAGGCATTTTACCTCTAGAGGCGAGGTGTAAGCCTTGACACAAACCAATAGATAAATTAAAAAGATACAAAAACATAGTAGGCTCATAACACAAAAAGAAAAAAAAAACCATTTAATATTTATCCATAATAAAACAAATTATCAAAATTAAAAAATCTAACTTGCAAACAAAGGTTGGATGGAATGATACATGTGGATAGATTACATAGATAAATCCCTTATGTTTGCTAAAGTTTAAGTTTGTTTTGATTGTTTGCAATGAAGGTAGAGTAACTCCAAGCTATATTTCCATCTATTTACTTCTCTCCTCTTAATGTAAAGGTTTCGCGTTCCTCTCTGGTGTTTTTCCTTGATTATTAATAACAAGTGAAGTAGGACAGAGAAAAAAAAAAACAAGAATTCTCCTATACCATCACTACTAATTGGATTATTAAGGAATCGTTGATATTTTTTATTCTCCAATCACCCTCCCCATTGGTATCAGAATTCTCCTATATCATCATCCTCTAATAAAATAAAATTCCTAGAAAAGGCACCATGATAAATGTGTGAACACCATAGTCACCTTAAGGCTTAGCCTCAAAGAGCATTATATGAAAGTCTCATGCGAGGTGAAACTCGAGGCATATGCCTCATATAGTTTTTGAACAAAGAAGCATAACATTTTGGATTGGCAGAGTAAATTCTCATCTGTTGGCCTCTGGGGTTCTCAAAATCTTTAGAGGTCCTTTGGAATTAATTTTTTACCTAGATTTCTTTCATATCTTTCCTAAATAGAAAACTAAAACACAATAGATATCTTCCTGCTACACAAATGCCTCGTTTTTAACTTTCTGTAAATTTAAACGTTGGCAATGACTACAATGAAAGCTTATGCGTCCATTTTCACTGAAAATCCTGGCAGCTATTACATGGAGAAAATCATAATGTTCACAAATAATTAACAAAGAATCTGAGAGAAAAATGGTAAATTTGGAGTGCGCTAATTACCTTTCTCGATGAAATTAATTGGGAACCAAACCCAAATCGATCCAATGTAATCACAAAATTACTCTTAGAAGCTATGAAGTTTCGATAGAGTTTTCAACCACTGGGTATTTACCATCTACAAAAGCATCAAGAAAGAATGGGGTAGCGTACATACTTTGTGAGCTCATCCATGAAAATTGAAGTAAAATTTGAGCCCATTATGAATCATAATAATAAGCCAAGATTTTTCCATTAAACTCTTGGAGTCTATCCCCTCACCCTACCCTACTCCACATCAACAAAAAATACAGGAAAAAGCAGAAAACAGAAGAAGAAGAATAATGGGGTAGCGTACATACCTTGTATAATCAAATAGCTACCAAATTCTTGAGAAGCCGTAGAGTGAGAGATGGCTTGGAAAAATGGGAAGTGAAAGCTCGTGCGTCGGGTCGTTAATTTGTGTTTAATAGTTGTCGGCTCTTGTGGGTTTCTATTTTGGGATGAGAATTTGAGCTCGTTGCAGCGATCTGGAGAATGGGTGTGGAGAAAGTGGTGGCTTTTTGGGGAAGGAGTGAAGGTAAAACGAAGCTTGGAAGTGACGAGAGAGTGAGTGGAAAGAAAATGAGTGGGAAGGGAAGACTCTGGAAAAGGAAGGCCGGCTAATTTCCAAACAGCTGAAGAGCCGGCTGAAGTGAGGAGGCAACCGGCTTGTGAACAGTAGAAAAAATGCCTCTTTTATATTTAAGTTAGAAGATATATATTGAATTAAAATAATATTGGCTGCTATTGTGCCGTGTATTTGGTTTCTGGCCTCTGAAATGCATTTGTGATTGCAGTTGCAAAGAAACGATGTTTCTACTGCCTCCAGGGCTGATTCGATTTTGGAAAACAACGGAAAGGAATCCTTCCTGGAAGTTCCTCTTTTTGTTTTTCCTATTTATGCTGCTTCTGTGTTTTGGATCTTGATTTTGTTGTCTGCATTTGTTCTAGGCTTTATGGAATGGAGGTTTGACAGCTATTCTTATTGTTCATCATAGAAGATGGTGCATCTGATAGCTCTACTGATTTCAATCTCATGGATAAACTTATACACGATGGCTTCTGGTTAGAGACTACTTATGGATCCAACTTTTGGTAGCCTACTTCACCCAATTTAACTTCTCCTCCATACTACTTTTCTACTTCAGAGACTAAGATAGGCAATTTGAACTCGATCCCACAACAGAAGAGTTTCTTAAAGGAAACAGGAAAACCAAATTTCATCGATAATCCAGCTTTTTACTTTTCCCAAATGGATGAATTTCCTGCAAGTCAAGTGCAAAACCAGCAAGAAAATTTTCCTTCAACATCTGTAACCCAATCTGGGGGTTTTCTAGTTGAGCGCACCGAAGGGAATAGAAGGTTATGGGTTGGACCTAGTAGAAATCCATCCCGTACTGTCTCACAGCAGAAGAGAGTGGTGCAGGCTGTTGAGTACCTGAAAGACTCCACTAGAGATAAAGACATCCTTATTCAGATATGGGTGCCCATAAAAAGAGGAGGCAAGCATGTCCTCTCTGTAAAAGGAGATGAACAAGCACAATAAACTTTGAATTGTTTAGCTTTTCAATCTGTCAAGCATATACACTGATTACGTATATATAAGTATTTACAGCAACTGAATTGAGTAATATTAGGAGACTAACTAGCCCTTATAGTTACATCATTCTAATCTAATTAAAGAAGAGGTTGAGATAATTTCTGCAACAGAATTCTGCAACAGAAATTAATCCTAATCTGGTCTTCTTTTGAATCTAATCCTGAGGAGCTGAGTCACTAATTTCTTTCACATGTGATGATACTCTAACACCCCCCTGCAAACTGATGGGGAGCAAACACACCTTAAGTTTGTGTCTGAGAAACTGAAAACGAGCTGCAGATTGTCCCTTTGTGAACACATCTGCTAGTTGATCTTGCGTAGAAATGTGTTTAACTTGAATATTTCCATTGACCACTTTTTCTCGGATAAAGTGATAATCAATTTCAACATGTTTAGTTCTCGCATGAAAGACGGGATTAGACGCCAAAGCAATTGCTCCAATGTTATCACACCATAGAATTGGAGGAGTGTGGATCACAATCTGCAATTCCCTTAATAACATTCGAATCCAATACATCTCAGCTGTAGCCAACGCCATACTTCTGTACTCAGCTTCTGTGCTTGAACGAGACACAACATTTTGTTTCTTAGCTGACCAGGAAACCAAGTTCTGTCCTAGGAAAATGGCATAACCACTAGTGCTCTTTCTGTCATCAGGATTACCAGCCCAATCCGAGTCACAAAATGCATTTAAATCAATACCTGAAGGAGAATATTGGAGACCAAAATCAATGGTTCCTTTGAGATATCTGAGAACCCGTTTGACAGCCACCCAATGAGGTTCTCTTGGACTGTGCATAAACTAACATAGCTGATTAACAGCATAAGATATGTCAGGTCTTGACATAGTGCAGTACTGGAGAGCTCCTACAACACGCCTATACTCTGTTGGATCAGTAAGTAGTAGGCCTTGTCTTGAGGGCAGCTTCGTCCCTGACATAGTAGGAGACGCAAGTGGCTTTGCACCAACCATCTTTGTGCTTTCCAATAGGTCAGAAATGTATTTTGCTTGCCTCGGATGAAGACATGTCTTGTCCCTAATGGCCTGAACACCCAGAAAATAGCTGAGCTCACCAAGATCTTTGAGTTGGAAACTTAATCTGAGTTGATTAATTACATGATTCACTGCAGCTTGATCTGAACATGTGATGAGTATATCATCTACATAGACCAAAACAAACAACTTAATGGCATCAGTGCAGTGTATAAATAATGAGTAATCAACCTTTGATTCAGTGAAACCAATGTCTGCAAGTTGCTGGGAAAGCCGTTTAAACCACGCTCTCGGTGCCTGTTTAAGTCCATAGAGGGACTTGTGTAATCGACATACCATATTTGGATTGTTTTCATCTACAAAACCATGTGGTTGTTCCATATACACCTCGTCATCCAACACCCCATGTAAGAACGCATTGGACACATCTAATTGACGAATGTTCCACCGGAAATTCACGGCTAAGGCCAAAACCAACCGAATCGTTGTAGGCTTTACAACTGGTGAGAATGTATCATAGTAATCTACACCACTACGTTGATCAAATCCCTTCGCTACCAGTCTTGCTTTATAACATTCAATGCTACCATCTTGATTCCTTTTGATTTTAAATACCCACTTGTTACGGACAAGGGGTTTATTTGGAGGTTTCTGATAGAGTGACCAAGTACCATTTTCCATTAAAGCATCAAATTCGCGCCCCATAGCAGCACGCCATTCTGGTCTTGTCACTGCCTTTGTGTAACAAGTTGGCTCAGGTTCATGAGTAACACTAGAGAAGGCTCGAAGAGGATGTTTAGTAGCATTGAAGGTTGTAAAGTCAGGGTGCTCTTTTGGTTTGGAATTTCCTGTTTTTGATCTGGTAATTATTTCCCTGGTTACTGTTACGGGATGATCTAAGGTTGGTACGGAGGACACGGGGTTCTCATGCGCTTGTGTAGTGACCATAAGCCTAGGTGAGGATAAAGAGTCTGGATGATGGATCACATTATCACACACAGGTGTATCCTGTGTATCCTGAAAACTAGGTGATGTAATCTGTGCATGATCGATTACCTTGAGTAATGGTCTGCAATTGGCGTTTGAGAAGAGCAATGCGTGACCGTGATGTGGAGGAAAATCTGGTACGAAGTGCATTCCAAACCAGTTTGGAAGTCTTCAGACCATACACTGAGGATACTAACTTTTCAGTTATAGAAGCTAGTAACCAGCTAAGAACACAGTTGTCTTTTCTGAACCAAACTGTATAAGCTGGATTTGTTGTTCCATCAGACAAAGTCTTTGGTGGATCAGGTGTTTCATCTTCCACGATGTCCACAAGATCATGGCTGCGAAGGAACACAAGAAATTGAATGCTCCAGGGAAGGTAATTGGGGCCATTCAACTTTTGAGTGACTGCTTGGAAATTGCGTTGGATAGTGAGGATGGAGGAGTTGTTATTAGTGGATAGGTTGGATGCAGAATCTGAGGCCATGAGTGTTAATTTGTTGGTAGTTTAGAAAGGTGCGGAAGCTTGGTAGAAAGAAAGGTCCAGAATTTAGGCGTGTGCCTCTAAAGAATTGTTTAGCTTTTCAATCTGTCAAGCATATACACTGATTACGTATATATAAGTATTTACGGCAACTGAATTGAGTAATATTAGGAGACTAACTAGCCCTTATAGTTACATCATTCTAATCTAATTAAAGAAGAGGTTGAGATAATTTCTGCAACAGAAATTAATCCTAATGTGGTCTTCTTTTGAATCTAATCCTGAGGAACTGAGTCACTAATTTCTTTCACATGTGATGATACTCTTAACACTCTCTACTTGCAATCAACCGTTTTCATTGAATTCAAACAGCAAGAGTCTTGCAGAATACAGAGATATTTCCCGAAATTATCAATTTGCAGCAGAGGAGGATTCTGAGGATCTTGTTGTGTTGCCCAGTCGTGTCATCTTGAATAAGTTGCCAGAATGGACTCCAGATGTTCGCTTTTTCAAAAGAGAGGAATATCCCAGCGTTGATCATGCACAGCAATACAATGTTAGTGGATCACTTGCACTTCCTGTTTTCGAAAGAAGCAGTGGCAATTGCTTGGGAGTCATCGAGCTTCTGACAACAAGTCAGAAAGTCCCTGAACTTGAAAACTTCTGCCAAGCTCTGCAAGTCTTCTCTTCTTGTTGTAACTTGTTTTTCAGATTTATTTTCTGTTCAAATCATGAAGAGAATAAAACTGATTAAACTTGATTGAAGCTTCAATCATGGTCCTCAACAAAACCTGGGCATAATTTGTAAGTGTCACTCTAATATATGTATGGCACGATAAGATCAAACTTTGAGCAGCTTGTTTTCTGCCTATGGGTTATGTTGAACACAGAAGTTCAAAAAATAATATGCCCCTTTCTTACCGGTTTAAGATTTTTGATGAGGTGGTTCTGAACGAAACGAGAGAAGAATGTTTTTTATTTCGTTAATTTATCATTACAACTTACAATCCCTTTTATAATACATTAATGGAACTAAAAAAGGAAAAATAAAGTGAATAAGGGAAATATAAATTACAGCCTATAAACTATCAAGAATGGAAAGATTTTGATATCTTTCCATTATATCTGATTTCCTACACTCCCCCTCAAGTTGGACCATAGATATTGATCATGTCCAACTTGCTAATGAAATCGCTGAAATGTTGTGGAGATAATCCTTTGGTAAGAATATCTGCCTTTTGCTCCTTTGTAGGGACATACACCATACAAATGACTCCACTTTCTACCTTTTCTTTGATGAAATGTCTATCGATCTCCATGTGTTTTGTTCTATCATGCTGGACTGGATTGAGTGAAATGTTGATGGCTGCTTTATTATCACAATAGAGTTTCATAGGTAATTTTATTGCAACATTCAATTCCTCCAAGAGTTTCTGTAGCCATAGTCCTTCACATATCCCCTGTGCAGCTGCTCTGAATTCTGCTTCGGCACTGCTTCTTGCCACTACACACTGTTTTTTACTTCTCCAAGTAACTAAATTGCCCCATACAAAGGTACAGTATCCCGACGTTGATCTCCTGTCCTGTATCGACCCGGCCCAATCAGCATCTGTAAATATTTCTACTTCTTTCTTTTCACTTTTCTTGAAAAATAAGCCCTTCCCGGAGGTCCCCTTTAGATACCTAAGAATCTTGTACACTGCTTCTAGGTCAGTTTCCTTTGGTGAGTGCATGTGTTGACTTGCAACACTGACTGCAAAAGCAATGTCTGGTCTCGTGTGTGATAGGTAGATTAACTTACCAACCAGTCGTTAGTATCTGTCTCTATCAACCAAGTTACCCGTCGCCTCTGTTCTTTTCCCACAATCTATAGGCGTGTTGCTTGGTTTATACCCAAGCATGCCAGTTTCAGTCAGCAGGTCAAGAATGTATTTTCTCTGTGAAATACTGATACCTCTTTTTGATCTCGCGACCTCCATACCTAAGAAGTATCGCATCTGACCTAGGTCTTTTACTTCAAATTCGGAGGCAAGGCCTTTCTTTAATCTGTCAATCTCGGTTAAGTTGTTTCCAGTGAGGATTATATCGTCAACATAGACAATCAGAATCGTTATATTTCCTCCCTCAGATTGCCGGAAAAACATAGTATGATCTGACTGCCCTTGTTGGTAACCTTGATTCTTCAATACCTTTGCAAATCTGTCAAACCAGGCCCTTGGTGACTGTTTAAGACCATATAATGACTTCTTGAGCTTACATACCAAGTCTTTTCCACCTTCATTATTGAACCCAGGCGATACTTTCATATAGACTTCCTCTTCTAGTTCTCCATTCAAAAAAGCATTCTTAATATCAAGTTGCTGGAGGGGCCAATCCAAATTGGCTGCTAAAGATAAGAGAACTCGAACTGTATTCAATTTTGCCACCGGTGCAAATGTCTCCAAGTAGTCAATACCATATGGCTGTGTGTATCCTTTGGCTACCAGTCGAGTTTTATACCGTTCTATTGTCCCATCTGCTTTATACTTCACATTAAACACCCATTTACATCAAACTGGATTTTTACCTCTTGGTAACTTCACTAACTCCCAGGTTTCATTGTTTTTCAGTGCCCTCATTTCTTCCATAACAGCTTCTCTCCATTTTGGAACTTCCAAGGCCTCCTGAATATTTCTTGGGATTTCTGTATTGTCAAGAGTAGTGATGAAAGTACGAAATTTTGTAGCAAGAGTATTATAAGACACAAATTTAGAAATAGGGTGGAGAGTACACGACCGTGTTTGTTTCCGAAGGGCAATCGGTAAATCATCACTTGGAGATCCAGTGTTATCGGATAGAGTTTGATCAGGCCCTATCACCGGTTCTGACTCTTTTGGTGCTTCAGGTGCGAGAGTTCCCGTATGCTTTGAGTTTGGCCTTCTTGAGTAAACCATCACCTCCTTGTTTCTTTGGTTTCCTGCATCTCCCCCTGTATTCAAGTTTCCTTCTGTAGATGGCATATTAGATGTGATTTGTGCAGGATAGGTTGGGTCAGAGGGGGAGAGATCAAAGTTGAAAAATTCTTCAAGTAACCGCTCTTTACTCAGATTCTCCCCCTGAAAAGAGGGTTGTTTGAAGTAGGGTGTGGTTTCAAAGAAGGTGACATCGAGACTGACAAAAATTCTTTTTGTGGATGGATCATAACATTTATACCCCTTCTGAGTAGGTGAGTATCCAATGAACACACATCTAAATGCCTGAGGGTCTAATTTACTTCGCTGATGGGAGTGAATATGGGTAAAGGCCACACATCCAAACACTCGCAGAGGCAAATTGGAGTGAAGTCGAGTGTTGGGAAAGTGTGTTTGGAGTTTCTGAAGAGGTGAGCCAAAAGATAGGGTACGACTGGGCATTCTATTGATTAGATATGTGGCTGTTAGAATAGCATCCCCCCAAAAATGTTTAGGCATATTTGTAGTAAACATCAAGGCACGGGTCACTTCTAGAAGGTGCCTATTTTTTCGCTCTGCGATCCCGTTTTGTTGAGGGGTATTGACACATGAGGTTTGGTGGATTATCCCATGATTTTGTAGATAGTTTCGTAATGTGTCATTGATATATTCTGTGCCGTTATCTGTGCGGAGTATTTGGATTTGTGTTTGAAATTGGGTTTGGATCATTGTATGAAAATTGATGAACACGGAGTGGACTTCAGATTTTTCTTTTAGTAGGTAGACCCAACAGACTCGAGTATGATCATCTATAAAAGTAATAAACCATCTGGTATGTGTTCGACTGGGGGTCCGAGAGGGTCCCCACAAGTCACTGTGAATCATAGTAAAAGGTTTAGATGGTTTGTATATAGAATTTGGGTACGAAGTACGTTGGTGTTTCG
The DNA here is from genome assembly GCA_019097785.1 of Fraxinus excelsior. Classification (NCBI taxonomy): domain Eukaryota; kingdom Viridiplantae; phylum Streptophyta; class Magnoliopsida; order Lamiales; family Oleaceae; genus Fraxinus; species Fraxinus excelsior. The sequence goes on along the minus strand of CM032625.1, from coordinate 27,273,489 downwards.
CAAGTTCACAATTTTCACATTGGAAGTCCATAGAAATTTTATTTGAAAATATTGAAGGGATTACACGTTTCAAATATTGAAAATTTGGGTGGCCTAGTCTATAATGCCATAACAGAATTTCACTATCCCTAGAAACAGATGCAGACTCACAAATTGCAATTTGGCGTCGTTTACTCAGATCAGCTTCCTCAAAGTAATACAGTCCCTCACATTCTTTAGCACTGCCAATCGTCTTCCCCGATGAAAGGTCCTGAAAGACACAGTGAGACGGAAGAAATTTAGCAAAGCAATTAGAATCTCTAGTCAGTTTGCTAATTGATAACAGATTGCATGATAAATTTGGAACATGTAAGACAGATTCAAGGGTTAAAGAGTCAGAAATTTTGATACTCCCTTTCCCCGCGACAGATGAGAGGGAGCCATCTGCAATTTTGACTTTAACATTGCCAGCACAAGTTGAATAGGAAGAGAAAAGATGATATGCATCTGTCATATGGTCGGACGCTCCGGAGTCTATAATCCAGGAGATTTTAGATTTTGAAGTGGTAAATAAGGCTTTTAAGATATTACCTTTATGAGCTAGGGAGCTTGAAGGGCCATTAGGAAGAGACTGACCAGAAATATGAAGATTGGTGAAAATTTGGTAGAGTTGTTCCAATTGTTCGGGGTTGAATGCACCATTTTGAGCAGGACTGATTTTTGCCTCAACTTGATATCCCCAACTCCTGGTGTTTTGCCGTTCTTCCAATCAGCGGGTTTTCCATGTAAGTCCCAACACGTGTCTTCTTTGTGTCCGGGCTTACGACAATGTTCACACCACGGTCGGCCACGTTGCTTTTGATTTGACCCATTTATTTTTGATGACAAGCCCAGAGATTCTGGCCCATTAATTTCAGGCCCAAAGCCCCTTCCATTTAAAAAACCCCTGGGCAGATTTTTCTCTTCACTTGGGCCTTTAATTGTTGGCCCAATCCTTCCACCACAGTAATTAGGCCCGTTTCCCTTCATCAAGAGGGCCGAAACTGAACCGGGATAAACGAAGAAGGCTGAAGCTGAAACCAGAGGCTGAAACTGGCGACCAACACAAAATGGCGCTAAGGAGGCGAAGGGCGGCTGCTGAAATTGCCGGAAGGAGGCGCGCGACCGAAACCCTAGATCGCGCCGATAGAAACCGCCGGAAGAAGACGCGCGACAGAGACCTAATGGCGCGCGGTTGAAACTCGCGGGGTGACTGGACGAGTGCAGAAACGGGTGGCGACTGAAACCCTAGGCTGCGACAGAGACGACTGCACCTTAACAGAACCCTAGCGGCGTCGACCCTTCGAGGATGGCGACCCTAGCTGTAGCTCAGCTTTCCTGTGAGGACGGCGACTGCAGAAATTGTGACCCAAGAAAGTCGATTGAAGAAAAATCGACTGTAGAAGAAATCGACCGCTCTGATACCATGAACGAAACGAGAGAAGAATGTTTTTTATTTCGTTAATTTATCATTACAACTTACAATCCCTTTTATAATACATTAATGGAACTAAAAAAGGAAAAATAAAGTGAATAAGGGAAATATAAATTACAGCCTATAAACTATCAAGAATGGAAAGATTTTGATATCTTTCCATTATATCTGATTTCCTACAGGTTCAATACCATATCAGGACAGGCAAGGAAAACTGTACATGTATCAGATATATATATGTGCTGTAGAAAAAATTTAAATAAATAAATAAATTTACGAGGTCATTCAATAGGTCATGATAAGGCTTGTTCTTAAATTTTCTCAACTGAGATTCATATGAGAGATCCTAGAGAGCCAAAACATATCTCGTGCTTCTTTTCCTCTTTGTATTTGTGGAGGTAAGGTAATACATCCCTGACCCTTTATATACTGATGAGTTTGCTTTCCAGTTCGGCTTATTATCATGTACTAAATCGAAGGCCATAATTTCTCTATTTCTAACTAAAATTTCTCTTGCAGGCTGTTGATCTAAAGAGTTCTGAAATCCCGAGTTCACTAAAAGCAGTGGTAGTCAAAATCTTTACACACTACGATTATTATATCATCTACACCTGTACAGTAGTTCCTAATAGTTTAGGTCCGATTTTGTATCAGGATTGCAACGAGCCATACCGAGCTGCCTTGGCAGAGATTAAAGATGTCCTGAAATGTGTCTGCTCCACACATAAATTGCCTTTGGCACAGGCTTGGGCTCCATGTATTCAACAGGGTAAAGGCGGGTACCGGCACTCTGACAAGAACTATAGTCATTGCGTTTCCACAATCAACGCTGCTTGCTATGTGGCTGATCCACAAGTTGTTGGCTTTCATCAGGCATGCTCTGAGCATCACTTACTTAAAGGCAAAGGCATTGTGATGTAGAATCAATAACAAAACTATTATCAAACCTAGGAATTAAAGCAAGAAGAAAGAAACGAGAAGAAGAAGAGACAGAGAAGCCGAGAAGAATGAGAGAGGAAAAATATGGCTAAGCCAAACTCAATTTTAATCAATCATTCAACTGTGTAAATTGTACTGTAAAACTGTTTAAATAGCGAAAACCTAATGGGTTTGGGCTGTCCCACTAATACAAGCCCAATAATAATAAAATAGAAAGTAAACGACAAGGTCCAATAATTAATAAAGTAAACCCTAACGACAATAAAATAAATCTCGAAAAGCCTCGTGATGTCCGCATCAACTCTCCCGGGGTGGAAGAGAACTCGACCCCGTCGAGTGAAGAGGTAGAGCACGGCTGCAATCAATTGCCTAACCATAAACTCAGAGGTTGGGCGAGCTTCCTCCGGCGTCTATAAAAACGTGTCAGCGGTGGTCTGAATCTGGTGTCGCCACCAATGTCTCCTGGATGCATGGTAGAAAAACGAAGCAAAGGAATATCTTGTTGACTCCGATAGAGCTCCAATAAGTCCGGGTCAAGCTGCTGTAGTGTCTCTTTAGTAATCCATGTGCAGTCAGATTTAGACCGATCAACCCAAAGAACAAGGAAACGCTGAACATCCCCATCTTTAGTCAACACTACCTTTTCATCTAAAATAGCATCAATTTTATCTTTGTGTGCTGGGAAGTGTGGAATGGGATTAGAAGTAGCAAGAACGTCCGGGTCCACATCCACAGAAGGAGGTAAGAAAGGATCATCGGATGGATTGAAATGACCTTTATAAGCAACTAAATCTTCAACATTAAAAGTATGGTGGTAGCCAAGATGTGGCGGAAGATCAAGAACATAAGCATTTGGGCCAACTTGCTTTAAAATTTTAAAAGGACCAGCACTACGAGCTTGCAATTTAGAGGCGGGTCCATGTAGACGCCGCTCTGGTCGAATTCGGATCATGACATAATCTCCAATATTAAAATCAACATGTCTTTTATGTAAATCAGCTCTAAGTTTATATGATGCGTTACTAGCTTCAAGTTGTTTATTGATCTCAATATGCAAATCATGAAGATGTTGTGCAAATGCTTCAGCTGACATAGACACTCTAGCATGTGGGGACATCGGAATGAGATCTAAAGGCTTCCTAGGCTTAAAACCATGAACAACTTCAAATGGACTCATACCTAACGATCGATTCATGGAGCTGTTATAAGCGATTTGGGCTGTAGAAAGAATTAGATCCCAATTTCTAAGATTTTCTCGGACCAGACATCTTAATAAATTACCGAGACTACGGTTAACCACTTCCGTTTGACCGTCGGTCTGCGGGTGATAGGCAGTAGAAAACTTCAACTTTGTACCCATTTTGTGCCACAACGTTCTCCAAAAGTGACTAGTGAACCTAACATCCCTATCAGACACAATGGTTTTTGGGAGACCATACAATTTGACAATCTCATTAAAGTACAAAGTGGCAACCCTGGACGCATCTGAAGTTTTACTACAAGGGATAAAATGAGCCATCTTGGAAAAACGATCCACTACCACAAAAATAGAGTCATGTTTCTTCGGGGTACGTGGAAGTCTCAACACAAAATCCATGCTCACATCTTGCCAAGGGCAATCTGGAACAGGAAGAGGAGTGTAGAGGCCAGTATTTTGCTTCTTTTGTTTGGCCAACTGACAGGTGTTACAAGTGCTAACTATCTTGGCCACATCTTTCTTCAAGCTAGGCCAATAGAATTGACGTTCAATCTCCTCTATGGTCTTATCTCGCCCAAAGTGACCAGCTAAGCCCCCCGCATGAATTTCCCAAACTATGAAGTCTCGCACTGAGGTTCATGGGATACACAATTTATTAGTTCGAAAAAGATAACCTTCCTCAAGGCGAAAGCCATCCACAGTATTCGGCTGTCCCTTTTGCAAATCAAGAAAGATATCCTTAAAGTCAGGACAAGTTTTGTACTCTTCCTTAAGCCGTTCAAAACCTATGACTTTAACGTTCATGGCCGACAGAAGGGAGATACGACGACTTAAGGCATCGGCCGCCTGGTTCTCAACCCCTTTCTTGTGTTTCAAAACAAAAGAATAGGCCTGTAAATACTCAACCCAGCGACTGTGTCTAGAGTTCAACCTCTTCTGGGTGGTGAGATAACGGAGGGCCTCATGATCTGAATAAAGAACAAATTCTTGGGGTAGCAAATAATGACGCCAATATCGCAAAGCCTGCACAACTACGTACAACTCCTTATCATAAGTCGAGTACCTTTGCTTAGCGTCATTCAACTTCTCACTGAAATAAGCGACGGGGTGGCGTTCCTGACTAAGAACTCCCCCGATGCCGACCCCGGAGGCATCGCACTCAACTTCAAAAACTTTGGTGAAGTCAGGAAGGCGCATGAAAGGAGCTTCCGTCATTCGCTTCTTAACTAGTTTAAATGCCTTAGTCGCTTCATGAGTCCAATGAAATTCTCCTTTCTTCAAACACTCCGTAATGGGAGCCATGATTGTGCTAAACCCATTGATGAAACGACGGTAAAAGGTAGCTAGGCCATGAAAACTCCTGACATCATGTACATTCTTAAGCTCAGGCCAATCAACAATCGCCTGAATTTTAGCCGGATCGGCAGATACTCCTGTAGATGATACGATGAAGCCTAGGAAAACGACGCTATCGGTGAAGAGCGAACATTTCTTGACATTAGCATACAATTTTGTTGCCCGAAGGGCAGAACAAACTTGCTTGAGATGATCTCGGTGTTGTTCCTTCGTCGTACTATAGATGAGAGTGTCGTCAAAGTAGACAACAAGGAACTTACCCATGAAAGGACGAAGAGTTTGTGTCATTGCTCGCATAAAAGTGCTCGGAGCGTTAGTTAGGCCGAAAGGCATAACTAACCACTCATAAAGACCATCTTTTGTTTTAAAAGCGGTCTTCCACTCATCACCTGGGCGGATCCTAATCTGGTGATATCCACTCTTCAAATCAATTTTGGAAAATATTGTAGCACCAACCATCATATCCAACATGTCGTCAAGCCTAGGAATAGGGAAGCGATACTTTATCGTGATCCTATTGATGTCACGACTATCGACGCACATCCTCCAAGAGCCATCCTTTTTAGGCGTCAACAGCGCCGGAACAGCACAAGGACTTAAACTCTCACGGATGAATCCTTTATGAAGGAGTTCATCCACTTGCCTCTTGAGTTCAGCGTGTTCCGTAGGATTCATCCTGTAATGGGGCAAATTAGGAAGCGACGCTCCTGGGACCAAATCTATAGCATGTTGGATGTCCCGTAAAGGAGGAAGTTCGTCAGGTAAGTCAATGAGGAACACATCCTAGAACTCTTGAAGGATCGTCTGGGCTTCAGGAGGGGCTACGGATGGGAGACCCGATGGAACCTCCAAGACAACCAAGGCAAACACAACCGAATCGCTCACAAGTGTGCGTTCAAATTCGGTAGGATTAATGATGTGTAATCCCTTTCATTCCTCTCGATTCTTTGTTTCATATGAGCCAACAGGTTTCGGTGGAAGAGGGTTAAGGTGAATCTTCTTGCCATTAAACACCTCAAATCGACCAAGAATTTTTATTACCTGCTGCAGATTTAGAATTCCCTATCATTGTCTACCAGCACAGTGGGGCCCCTGTTTATCAAGCAATCTATACACCTACCGCTCTCACTCCTCTATTCGAGAGAGGGGCACTGACGCCCGCTGCAAGTTGGGAATTCCCCACCATGCAGCAGAAGTTTCGAGAGAGGTATGAAGCAGGTGACCCAGAGGTCGATCTCCTTGGAGAACCCTCAGGAAAATTCGACTACTATGTCTTGTACTCAAGGAGCAAACCTTCATTCTCCACTACCCCGATGATGACACCTGAACCCTCGTGGTCAGATACCCCAAAATCAGATTCCGTGGCCCGGAAAGATGACAGTTGGGAGGTTATGAACAGGATTACCATGGTCAAGAAGCTCGAGACTATGCTGAACACCATCTCAAGAAAGAGGAAACAAACCGCATTCCCTTTTCCGTCAGTAATTCGAAGATGACTTGTGCCTCTTCCAAGTTCTTACCCCGCCTCCGCGAAATAGACGGGAAGGGTTATAGGTAATAGCCTCTTTTCGCATGAATTGGATCGTCCATAAATGGTGACATCTAAATCGAACAACCAAGGTCGACCAAGGATGACGTGACCGACATCCATGGGAATAACGTCACACCATATATGATCCTTATACTCGAGAAACTGAATGGGCACCAAACAACGTTCCTTTACAGCTATCGAGGAAGTATCGACCCAAGAGACATTATACGGCTGAGGGTGAGGTACAGATTGCAACCGCAGACGGGTTACAATAGCTGTCAACACCGCATTAATGCAACTGCCACTATCCACAATGACTTTACACCATTTATTATTGATCTTGTTGTAAGTGTGAAAAATGGCATGACGACGCCAATCGTCAGCATTTTTAGGCTGGGTCAGTGTACAACGTACAACACCCAATCTCGACGTGTTTGGAATAAGGGACATTGACTCTGACTCCACTGGAAGGGTTCGAATACAACCTAAGAAAGTATCTTCGTTATCATCCAAGTCCTCAAACTCTTCCAACTTAGGTTCATAAACCTGATCCTCCAACCTACCGTCCTCTCTATTCTCACGTTCTTCCAGAACTAGGGTTCGGCTAGGACAGTTAGAGGAAATGTGACCAAAACCCTTACAGTTAAAACATTACAAGCGGGATGACGTCCTTGGAAATTCTGGACCCTTACCTTTATTTTCCCCGACAAAAGGACCCTTAGAAGGGGAAGGCCCTAGGATAGATTTTTGGGGCACAGCGGGTGTTGCTGAACTGGGTGCTGAAGAAACGGGATTACGGTTGTCACCACGACTTCTAAACGGAGTCCTAGTAACTAACTCATAATCTCGGACGAAGGCATAAGCATGATCAAGAGTAGTGACGCCCCGAAGGACAAGCTCACGTTTGAGATCATCTCGGAGGCCTTGCCGAAACCTACTTCAGGTCATGGCTTCATCCTCAACGACCTGGCATCTCATTCTAAATTCATCAAACTGAGTGACGTACTCGGTAACTGGTCGATTGTCTTGCGTGAGAGTATTCCATTGATCCAACAAATGACCCTTATACGATTGGGGTAGATACTTCTTTTGAAGGCGACGCTTCATTTCACCCCAACTCCCAACAGGAGGAGCACGACGACGCTCAAGGAGTTCCTCAACACTTTCCCAAAAGAGTTGAGCGGTGCCGGTTAGCTTCAGACTAGCAAATTGAACTCTCCGATCTTCCGAGACTCCGTACCAAGCGAAGAAACGGTCCATGTCTCGAACCCATTGAGTAAATACCCGAGGGTCTAAACAACCATCAAATGTTGGTGCATCCAATTTAATGTTTCTAAAGAAACGTTCGTCGTGGCGAGGAGGGGACTGAGTATCATGACGGTGATGCTCTCGTTCCCTTTCACGAACGTGATGTCCATCCCTACGGTTATGCCGAATGTGTGGTCGGCCACCTTGGGGACGACGATAATGCGCGTTACTGGATGCTTCTGAGTTTTTCGCTTCAGTTGAGTGTGGGATTTGTTCAAAGGTGGACATCCTAGCAGCTAAGCCTCTAGTTTCCTCTCGGGCAGCGGCAATCTCAGCTTGACTAGCTGCGATTTGCATTTGTAACTGTTGTTGACTAGCAGCGATTTGTGTTTGTAACTGTTGTTGACTAGCGGCAAGTTGTGCTAGTTGACGAGTAAGGGCATCAAGTTGGGATGGGTCCATGGTCAGGTTATGTGAACTAGATGTGACAAGACCACTACGCAACTGCATGCAATGCACTACCGACTAAATGAAATGTATAGAGAGATCAAATGACAACGCGGTTTAAAGCCAAAAATAAAACCTGATAGAATTTTTTTTTTTATTTCTTTTTATTTTTTTGGGATTATGTAGATCCAAATAGGGCAAGCTACTAACACTGATCGATGTAAAATAGTAAAGCAGGTCAAATATAAAGCAGCAATCTAGTCACGTGGAACAATAATAATAGAACACGATTATAACGTAAAATAAGCACGATAAAAGGTGGGAACAACACAATTATGGAGTGAGTGATGTGGATTTGTAGGGGAAATTGAGATCACAGCAACACAAAGAATTAATTGACACAAATTTATACTGAGACAGCAATGTGACTAAAGAGAAGGAATAGAAACGTTCCTGTTGTTCGTCGAAACAAGCGAGTACCAAGTAATTGATCTCCAGAGACAAGAAACAGGAGCTCTTCGTTTTGGTTGCTGAAGTTACTGCGCCAATCAACTGGTGAAAGAAATGTGTACCTACAAAATGTTAGAAATCACTCTTTTTTTCACGCTTTTTTTTTTCAACTAAAATAAATTACACAGTATAAAAATCGAGACCCAAATCGAGGTCCGACGTACGAAAAGTAAAATAAATTAAACAAATACTTTAATAGAGACCCAAAGAATACTAACGATATATAAAATTTTTTTTTTCAAACTAGAGCAGATTAAACTGGGCTGGTAGCTAATCAAAATATACTAAAAATTGAGGCCCAATAACTATCAAAATACACTAAATTAAACTGAGGCCCAAGTACTAATCAAAATACACTGAAAATGGAGGCCCAATACAACTCAATTATATTAAGCAAGGATGGAGGCCCAATACCCAATTGATTAACTAAACAAAACACTACCCAAAAACAAAACTTAAGCTCAAATTCAGAACCTGGTGCCGGCTCGATCTACGGTTCCTGTGGGTGTCGTCGCTGCTGTCGGGCGGGCAGAGTGGGCTATTGACCGGTAGATGTGGCGGCAACATTCGGCGGTGGAGGTGTACTGATTGTCGGCTTTCTGCTTCTTCCACCCTTTTTTTATTTCGGTGTCGAGCTGTGGTAATTATGGTGTCACAGCGGGAACAGGCAGTGACTCGGTGGAATGGCAACAAGCAGTTTAGTGTAAGGTGGGCGATTGATTGGGTTTTGTGGTGGTTGCGACGGGCAGAAGTGGGGGTTGGAGGTTTCCAGTTTTTTTTTGTGTCGCGGTGGTGGGTGTGGCAGCGGGCGGTGTGGCGGTTGCAGGTGAAGTGAGGTGTTGATCTGGGTGAATTGTTGAACGGGAAATTGGACAGTGGCTGTGAGTTTTAGGAGGCTGATTTTGGTTGGTGGCGGTGGTTTTTTTTTTTTGCGGTTTATGGATGTTGAGAAAACAGATTGTCGTGAGCAGTGTTTGTGAAAGCCAGGTTGAGCTCTGATACCAATTTGATGCAGAATTAAAGAAAAAGCAAGAAAGAGGGGAAGAGAAGAAGAATAAGAGAGAGAAGCCGAGAAGAATGAGAGAGGGAAAATATGGCAAGCCAAACTCAATTTTAATCAATCATTCAACTGTGTAAATTGTACTGTAAAACTGTTTAAATAGCGAAAACCTAATGGGTTTGGGCTGTCCCACTAATACAAGCCCAATAATAATAAAATAGAAAGTAAATGACAAGGTCCAATAATTAATAAAGTAAACCCTAACAATAATAAAATAAATCTCGGAAAGCCTCGTGATGTCTGCATTACATTGTTGGGAAAACATTCATGACAAATCAACCATGTTTTGCAGATGACATATCAGTTTTCTGCAAGACAGAATATCCGCTCTCCCATCATGCAAAGATGTTCTACTTGTGCTCTGCTGTTGCAATATGCCTCAGGAGTACATACATTGGACCAGCTGATTTCATTTTGGAATTTTTCTTGCCACCAGATTGCAAAGATTCTGAAGAGCAGATGGAGATGCTCAACTCTCTATCCTCTGTCATAAAACAAACTTGCCAGAGTTTACGAGTTCTTATGGATGAGGAGTCGGCCATCGAAACTTCATTTCCAAAAACCGTTTCTTCGGGATCTCACAAGGAGGAGTCAGCAGAAGAGTTCCAGGTGACAACCCAATGGGATAACTCCAGCATGGTGCCGGTGTCTTCAGAGAATAACATCCAGCAAGATTCTGTATACAAAAGAACTGTCGAGGGTACTGGAGACTTCTCTTTTGTTAGTGAGCATGTGTCTTCAAGTTCTAAAAGAACATGTGAAAGGAAGCGGACCAAGACTAATGTAACGACACGGGTCCCACTTAACGGGTTGTCCCGGCTGTTAGATCAACGACATACTGTCTCTACTGTACCAATATGGGTCTTTTCAGCATACTTTATCCTTACTCGCACGCTCCCCGAGAAAACTTTCCAGGGGGTCACCCATCATAGAATTGCTCCAAGTCAAGCACGCTTAACTGTGGAGTTTCTAACGATGGACTTCCGGAAAAGAAGATGCACCTTGTTGGTATGAGTAGTGCTTATCAAATCATTTTTATACTTTCCTAGTCTGGTTATTACAACTAAGAAGACTATTAGCTTGCAAGTACTTCGACAATACTTTGCAGGGAGTCTAAAAGATGCTGCCAAGAATATTGGGGGTATGGATAACACCATCACAAGTAAATAAAATGAATTTCAATATGACAAGTCATTGAGTTTCTCCCTTGTTCAATACAAGGTAGGGGTGGGCAAAACTCAAACCAACCTGAGAAAACCGACCAACCAGACCCAAACCGATCGGTTTGGGTCGGTTTTTTGAAATTCTTGGGCGGGTTGTGGGTTGGGTAATCGGGTCGGGTCGGGTTGGGTCACGGGTTAGCAACCCAAACCTAACCCAACCCAACCCAACAAAAAATAAATAAAAAATAAAAAACTCTACATAAAAAAAATCAATCCTTAAGGTACCAAAATCGACACGGATATATAATTATATGCACAAAAGAATTCGAATAGAAAAAATGTTAGCGGATTTAAAAAATGTTAACACAAAAGAACACATATAATCACAAGCGCAAAAAATTGACAAAAAATAGTCCACGGCCCAAACTCAAGAAAGTTGATATACAGCTAACAAAAATATGTCATCTACACGAAAGTTAATTACTTGAATTCCATGACAAAACAAAATATATTAAGAATATACCAAAATTCACATGAACCGTGTAATTACTCCAACGAAAAGAATTCGAATAGAGAAAATAATTCAGAAATAAAATTTCACGAACCTTAAAAATGAATTTTATAATCTAATATTGGCACACTGAATTGAAAAAGGAGAAGCGTGAATCGATAAATTTTAATTTTTGATTTTCAAGTCATCACTCAAATCAATTTTCATTCAACAATTATATTTTCAGAGATAATTGCCGTCAAATTGTGGGTGCAATACTGAGCAAACCCGTCTCGTGAATAAATAGTCAAACTTGTCTTTGTGAATAAATTTTTTTGAAAATGAGATAGTATTTTTTTTGTAAAAGTTGCAAATGAACATATCATTGGATTGTACTATTTTATTTTTCAAGTTTATTAACATTGGATGGCTAACGATTATATTAATATTATTTTACATTAAAAAATTGGATGATTTTAATTTTTGTGTAATAAATTTTTCTCAAACCGACCAACACAACCCAACCCGACCGACACATAATTGGGTTAGGTTGGGTTGGGTTTCAACATTTACATGAGTTGGGTTGGATTGAATTTCTAACAAACCGACAATGTTGGGTTGGATTTGGGTTGGGGTAAAACCCGACCCGACCCAACCAACGCCCACCCCTAATACAAAGAGTCTACTTAGTCTAGATAATTCCAAGAAAACCTCAAATTGTTACTGAACCCTGATTCTCTGAGTTCAGTCAAAATATTTTTGGGGTTTTCAAAGTGTAGGATAAAGTTGAAATTTGCTTCTCGCAATTCCCGACTGGCACAGATATATTTTCACCAAAAATGCTTTCTAAAATGATTACTTTCCTACATTTCAAGTCCCACTTTTCATTTCTTTGACAAGCGTCTTCTTGGATAAGTTAGAACTTTAGTTTTGCTGGTAAATTTTGCTTTTATCACTCCATTCTGAGCTTTCAGATGCATTATCTAAGTAGAATATTCAGATAGTAAGCCCTTTGCATTCACAGGCATATTAGCAGTCTAACAGAAGTATTGTGTCCTTCGATGAGAATTTGTAAATTATAAGGCTATGTAAGCCCAAAATTTAACAGGATTCTTACATGACTCATTGAGAGGTATCTCCATCTCATTATAAATGACCATTTTGTTCTTCTTACAGTGTGTCCCACAACTTTGAAAAGAATATGCAGACAGCATGGAATCACAAGGTGGCCCTCTCGAAAGATCAATAAAGTTGGTCACTCTTTGAGGAAACTTCAACTTGTGATAGATTCAGTCCAGGGTGCTGATGGTTCTATTCAGCTCAGTTCTTTTTATGACGACTTCCCAGAGCTTGTATCTCCAAATTTACCAGAAAGCAGCCACTTATCCACATCCAAGATGACCGATCATTTACAACAGCTGAATGCACAACCCGAAGGCAGCCTATTAAGCCCAGGAAACACTGCTTCAAAATCACCTTCTTCCCCTGGTAGTCATAGCTCCAGTTCAAGTTTTTGCTGTTCTACAGGTGTGAAGCAATCATCATTCTCCTGTCAATGTCTCCAGCAGTGGAGATGCCTTATTAGCCCAACAGACTGGAGGGATGCTAAAGAGAGCACGGAGTGATGCAGAATTGCTCGACTTGGGCCAAGATGAAATGAAGCTTCTGATTAGATCCCAAAGCCAAAAGATAATCAGTGAGCATGCTTCAATTGAGGCTCCACCTCCCCTGCCAAAGAGTAGGAGCCAGATTTTTTGTGACGCGTGTAATTTTAGAGTAAAAGCCAGTTTTGGGGAAGAAAAGATCCGGCTCGGTCTACAACCAAACTGAGGTTTTAAAGATCTACAGCGGGAAATTTTAAGGCGTTACAATATAGATGATGTCAGTAAGGTAGTCATAAAATATTTAGACGACGAATCTGAGTGGGTGCTTTTAACATGCAACGCAGATCTTGAAGAATGTATAGACATACACAAATCATCCAGGAGGCACACAATTAAACTTTCTATCAATCAATCTTATCATCCAAGCCTCGGAAGTTCATTTGGTAGTAATGGCGGACCATTCTAAGGACATAATCTACTACTACCATGGGAAGAAAAAAATTGAATTAGACTTTCACTTCAAAGCCAGAAACATCGCAAAAGATTGGTTAGCTGAAAATTCTGATGTTATTACTTAGTGCTCCTCCTCCCCCCCCCCCCCCCCCCCCCCCCCCCCCTTTTCCTGAGGCGCCTGGACGATGATGGCAGTGATGTATTTTATGTTCACGATGATCCCTCAACTCCCTTTCTCAAAATTATGTATAAGACTACTACTGTAACAATATTATCACTTATACATATTGACATAGTAATTGCAACTTAATTTAGTTAGCATATAGTTTAGACCTTCTTGTATACATATATACATACCGAGTTGATGAGTTGTTCATATTCTGCTCGATTTTCATATTCTTTTCTCTGAAAGATAAACAATGTGCAATTTTGCATCCATGAAAGTTCTAAATGATTTGTACTATAGTACAGTTACAGACATAATGTAAAGAAACTGAAGTTCTGAGCAGAACATAAAATTTAGGATTACAACCAAAGGTGTCGCATACCAATACTACCGAGAAGTTTTTACAAGAATGTGAATATAAAAAGATAACTCTGCGAACAGAAACAATTATATCTTCACAGGTAAACAACATATTTAGCCACCCAATAATTTTTCTTTTTCATTCACTTTATCAAGAAGATAGATACCAATTTTGGATAGAATTTATACAAAACGAAAACTCTTGCAACTTATTATAGAAAGGAAGAACAAGTACAAGGAAGTTGACATAAGCAGCAAATTTTGGACAGATAGAAGAGAAAATAGATACTCGACTTAAGAGGTGGCAGAAATCCTAAATGCTGGAGAAATAAAGAAAAAAATAATTTAACATCAAAAGCTTGTCATAGCCAAATTGAAGTGAATGAAGATAAAAACCATCAGCTCACAAAGCTACAAAACTCTGCCTTCTAAGGATATCCAAAATTTTTAACGTTTCAGGATCAATTGTAGGCTGGTCTGAAGCATTACATCATATTAGATAGCTTCCAAATCTTGACTAAGTTTTTCAGAGCAAAACAAAAAGAGGAAGCCATATCTCGGTGCAACATACTGTTTCAAAGCTTGGAGAACGAAAGGCCTCATTCTTAAGTATCAAAAATTGCAACTGTAATATTAGACTGATCTGGAGCATGCTATAACAGAACAAGATTTCAAAGACAAGATATACTGGAATACCCAGCATCAAGAATGTGTTTTAAAGGAAGTCCAAAACCACTTCTTGGATAGCAAAAGTGCTTTTAAAGTTGTTTTAGAGAAGCTCAAATTTTGAGCATTTCTAAAAAGCTTTAATTTCAGCTTTTATGGGAAGTTGAAATCTGCATTTGATGGAACATTTAATTGAAAAAAAAAAAATCCTTATTAATTTAGTAAAATACCAAACAAATTTGAAATTTCCTACAAATCAATATATTAAACAAAAAAAAAAAAAACATTCTAAGGGTGTGTTTGAGCCACATTATTTTGGAAGAATGTGTTCTGGAATGTGTGGTTGATAGAGAATGTGTGGTTGCAAAAGAAGGAAAAGTTATTGATGTGATGGAAAATATTATTTTATTGAAGAATGTGTGGTTGAAAATGAGTAGAAGAATAAAAATGAAAATTTTAATATGTACCAAATATAGACTAAATAAATTTTAACAAATTACACATAGGTTCTAACAAATAAATTACACAAACAATAAAAAAAACTATAGAAATTACTAGGGCCAGACAAAACTCCCGAACCGAATCGGACCAAACTGAACCTGAACCGAATCGAATAGTTCTTCATAAGTTAAATACCAGAACAGGTATCTGAATCGAGAACCGATGAGTTTGAGTTGGTTCTCGGTTCTAGACTAAGAACCGAAGAATCGAATCTAAATAATTTTTTTAATATTAAATTAATTAAATTATTTTAATTTTTTCTAAATAAATTTTTTTTTGATAAATAATCTGGAAATTTCATTAATAAAAAAGAATACACAGGGAGTGTATTATCAGTTTAAACAAGAAAGAAAAGATATGAAGTTAGACAGTCCCTCTATAGGATTGCTAGTCGCTATGTTAAACCAATTATACAAAGTCAGAAAAAATGATTTTCTAAATTGCTCTGTGTCCCATATTTGATTTTCAAAGCATCGGTTGTTCCTTTCCCTCCAAACACACCAAACAATGCATCCCGGGATGAGATTCCAAGCTAGCTTGCTATCCTTGTCTCTAAGTTTTCTCCTCCATGCCCACAACACATCCTCCATACTTCTAGGCAACACCCAATCTATATACTGAGAAGCCAGAATACTATTCCACAGCTAACAGACTCCGTCACAGTGAATGAACAAGTGATCATGTGTCTCCCCATCTCTCCCACACATATAGCACCACTCGGTAACATAAAAGCCTTTTTTTCGGAGATTATATATCATTAGTGCATGTCCCCTCACTACCGTCCACAGTAGAAATGCTACCCGTGGGGGTAATTTGCAATGCCACATCATCCTCCAGGGGAATGAACTCTCCACAGGACCCAAGAGAGATCCAAAATAAGAGCGGACTGAAAAAATGTCATTCTGTGCCATCCTCCATCGGCTACAATCATCCACTTCTACCCGAATTTGCACTTCATACAAACCCACTAGAAACAACGCATAGTCGTCCAATTCTCAATCATGCAATCCCCTTTGAAACGTGATATTCCAACTGTAACTCTCATTGTGGCGACAACGACTTCATTAACCATAGCAGAAGGCCTCAAAGTTATGCGGTGCAAGGAAGGAAACCTCAACTTTAGCGGTAAGTCTCCACACCAACAATCATCCCAAAATTTGATATTAGTACCATTTCCCACCACAAAAGACAAGTTATTCCTAAAGTCATTCCAGCCTCGTCTAATAAACCTCCAAAGACTCACCCCGTAGGACCCTCGACCCTCACCCGAACACCATCCTCCCTCCATCACGCCATACTTCGCCTCAATGATTTCTCTCCAGAAACTCTCCCTCTCCACACCAAACCGCCACAGCCATTTGCCCAATAGTGTCTTATTAAACAGAGTAAGCCTCCTCAAACCGAGACCCCCCATCATCATAGGAGAGCAAACAACTCCCCATTTAACCAAATGAAGTTTCCTCTCCTCTCCCAAACCTACCCAAAGAAATTCCCTTTGAATCCTCTCCAATCTGTTAGCCACTGCTGCAGGAATAGGAAACAGTGACATAAAATAAGTAGGGATGTTAGATAGCATACATTTAATGAGAGTCAGACAGCCACCCTTTGAGAGATACATACGCTTCCACCCCGCTAACCTCCCTTCCACCTTCTCCACAATGGCATTCCAAATATGAGTACTTTTAAACTGCGCCCCTAGGGGGAGTCCGAGATATGTCATAGGTAGCTGCGCAACCCTGCAACCCAATATGAGAGAGAGTTCCTCCACATTAGCTACCTCTCCTACTGGAATAACCTCAGATTTTCTAAGATTAACTTTCAAACCTGACACAGCTTCAAAACATAAGAGCAACCTGCGTAAATTCCTGACTTACTCCTCCTCTGCATCACAAAAAATCAGAGTGTCGTCTGCAAATAACAAGTGGGACACATGCAGTTGACCAACCGTAAATCCCGTAAGCAGGTTCTCCCGCTTCGCTTTCTCAAGCATATTACTAAGGGCCTCCATTACAATAACAAACAGTAATGGAGACAATGAGTCTCCTTGCCTCAATTCTCTGCTACTCCGAAAGTAACCCTCGGGGGTACCATTGACCAAAACTGAAAATGAAACGGTGGAGATACAGAATTGAATCCACTTGCACCACTTATCCCCAAATCCACATCTCCTAAGCATATACAAAAGGAATCTCCAGGTTCACATGATCATAAGCTTTCTCAATATCAAGCTTGCATAACATCCCTGGGACCCCTGTACTTTGTGTCAATGCATTCATTCGCTATCAGTACAGAATCCAAAATTCGATGACCCTTCACAAAAGCATTCTAAAACTTGGACACCACTTTTTCAAGTACCTCCTTGAGTCTATTTGTCAGAACTTTTGCAATAATCTTGTACACCCTACTAACCAAGCTAATAGGGCGAAAATCCTTAATATCAGTCGCTCCCGGTTTCTTAGAAATCAACACGATAAATGTTGCATTAGAACATCTCAAAAACCTGCCATGCTCAAAAAAGTACGTGAAAACATCAATGATATCATGTTGCACCACCTCCCCACATGCCTTGTAAAATGAGAACGAGAATCCATCTGGACCTGGAGCTTTATCATCATTCATACTAAACACGACCTCCTTAATTTCGTCCTCCCCAAATGGTCTCTCCAACCAACCAGCATCCTCCTCCGTAATAGTAGAAAACTCCAATCCCTCCAACTCTGGCCTCCACTCAAACTGCTCCCTATAGAGATACTGATAAAAGTTCACCATTTGGTTCCCAATATCCTGTGGATCCTCAAAAATAACCTCATCCACCTCCAACACTGTAACAGCATTATTCCGCATGTTCGAATTGGCAACCCTATGGAAAAACTTAGTGCATCTATCTCCATCTTTCAACCACGTGACCCTGGATTTCTGTCGCCACGCGATCTCCTCCATCTCCTCCAATCTCACGAGTTCTTCCCTTAAAACTCCACGTCTCTCCTTCTCCTCCCCCTTGGCCCTTGCCTCTCCTCTAACTTATCCAGTTCATCTATGTCTAACAGACATTGAACTTTACGCAAGTTCACATTACCCACCACCTCCTCGTTCCACCTCTTCAAATCCCTTTTTAGAGCCCTCAACTTGTGATCCAACATATAACTGGGGGACCCCCGAAAGTCATAAGAAGCCCACCAAGTCCGCACTTGCTCCCTAAAGCCTTCAACTTTTAACCACATCTTTTCAAACCTAAAAGGTCTTGCTCTACTCCCCCTAGTATTTCCCGCTAACAATATAGGAAAATGATCAGAGTACACCCTCTCCAATCTCCTCTGAATAACATCTGAGTACTTAGCCTCCCACTCTCCGTTGATCAGGAATCGGTCTATACGAGATAGGACAGGTTGCTCCCGATTAGATGACCAGGTAAAGTCTCATCCAATCATAGGCATATCCACCAGCATATTCTCTCTAATAAAATATGAAAAATCCTCCATAGCCCCGGTAAGCCTTCCACCACTAGACCTTTCAATTCCAATTTCATTTGGTAAGCAACGCCCACTCCCGTATGAACCCAAATCATTTGATAATCTTAAAACCTACATCCCAATTCCCAAATCGATTTTAAAGCTCCTTCATTTCACCGGCAGCGGTAGCTACTGATTAAATCAAGTAGTTGGTAAATATTACCAATGCTTAAAAATATTTTATTTTTATAATTTTTAATTTATATTTTATTTTCTTTATGCATGTTATTTGAAGCAAATGAATTATTGATATGGATCACCGATATTTTAATATTAGTATCTACTTTTTGGTATTTGTATACATTTAATTAATCTTATTGGACAGCTTGTTATTTATATGTTTTTAAATTAAGCTACGTTAATTTGTAAAAGTTACGAATGAACATGTCATTAATTGTATTTATGTAGT
This sequence comes from Fraxinus excelsior, assembly GCA_019097785.1. Taxonomy (NCBI): domain Eukaryota; kingdom Viridiplantae; phylum Streptophyta; class Magnoliopsida; order Lamiales; family Oleaceae; genus Fraxinus; species Fraxinus excelsior. The sequence goes on along the minus strand of CM032625.1, from coordinate 27,254,426 downwards.
GTTGTTGTAAGTGTTAAAAAATTTAATTATGGTACAAAACCAAACTGATCCGAACGGTTCCATAATTATATTTGGACCCAAGGTTCCATTTAATAAATACCCAAAAATTTTGGGACGGTTCAGTTCTGAAGAGAATCGAATCGAACCGACCAATGTCCAGCCCTAGAAATTACACCTAATATTTGTACTTTTAACAAATAAATTGCACATGTTCAAAATAAGGGTATATAGCACAAAACGTTCCGACCTTCCAATGTCATTGTGCAAAACGTCCTTGCCTTTCATTTTTTGGCATTTTCACACATACCTTCCACCTTTCATTACGTAAATGGTCATTTTCAACCGTTTTTCCAATAAAATAAAGATTTTACCCTCATATTCAAATGAAAAAGAAAAGAAAGAAAAAATAAACAACTAATTGCAATCATAGTCCTAAATTTTTCAAAATATTATAGATAACTCCTAAATTCTCCACCACCACTACTTTCACAACCCTACCAAGCCGCCGCCTATAGATCCACATAGCACCACCTTCTGGTCACCACGCCCTCTAGACTCCACCACCACTAGCCTCGCTTCACTCTCCCCAACATCCTCTCCCATGGGATTGGTCATAAAATCTATTGAAAACAACCACATTTGCAGCCTATAATACCAAACTGTTGTATACAACCCTTCACGACAACCCCAGTTTCAGTGCCACCCACGGTCGCACACCACCACCTATGGTTACCCCTTACCTTAACGAACCTATACATGACCTCACATCAATCAAACCTGCTTCATATCATTCTACTGTAATCTAGACATTTGACAGTGGCGACGTTCATTTTGCCAAACTCTTCTCCTTCAACTCATGCATCTCACAACACTAAATCCCTAAATTGGCATCAATCGAACCATTAACAAACCCAAACGACAACGGGTATGAATCTAATTAAACCAATTATCCCCCTATTGTTTCAATTTCTGGTCCTAAACTCTCCACGGGCGTGATGCACGGAGAGAGCTGTTTGGCCAAACTTGGTGAGTCCTAAGTGCCCAATCTTCAAATTCGTGTGTGGGAAGACGGTGGGGGAAGTGAAACGAGGTTGGTGGTGGTGGAGTCCGGTGGGCGTGGTGGCCAAATGTGGTGCTATGTGGATCTATAGGTGGCAGCTTGGTAGGTTGCAAAAATGGTGGTGGTGGTAGTTGTGGATAATTTACGATTTTTTTGTAATTTTTTAAAAACTCAATTACTATAGTTGCAGTTGGTTATTCATCTTTTTTTTATTTGAATAGGAGGATAAAATCGTCATTTTATTGAAAAAATGGTTGAAAAAAACCTTTTGCGCAATGAAAGATGGTAGATAGGGGTGAAAATGCCAAAAAATGAAATGTAAGGACGTTTTACACAATGACATTGAAAGGTAGAGATGTTCTCTGCTATTTACACCTCAAAATAATATATAAATTATACATAAATTTTACACTCTTAACAAATAAATTTTAAATAGCATAGTCAGATCGGGGAAAGATGAGAAAACATAGTAGAGAGAGAGAGAGTTACCAGGTTACAACGAAAGTGAAACTTGCGCCCAAGGTGTCCACACGTGACCGCTGTTTCAGAACTTGTTTTCTCTGATAATGTAGACTGAAGAAGACCCCAAAATGAATCAAAATAATAAGCTTGCCACGACTACAGGGAAGAGAAAATAAATCACGCGTCATGAAAGAGAAACAATGTTACCATTCAACTGCCTCACCTTAAGGAAACTTTGAGCGGGTGCCTTGAGTAATAGAAATTTTTAGGCAGTGGCGTCCCAATAATCAATAAAGTCATTTTTCTGGGCTTGCAAATACGATAAACTTCCTTGACCCCAGCCTTTCTGCACACGCTTCAGAGTTTTCACAGCTATTCCACTGCCGTCATCTCTGGTGGACAGAACATCAACATAGTAACAAAAGAAAGAGAAAAAGAAAAAGAAAAAGGGATAATGAGGAAAATTGATCGTGTAACAATCAAAAAATGACTTATGTAGTCTCAACAGTGTGTTTAACAATTATAGAACAGTTAAGCCTAACATAATTTAGGTTCTTTATGGTAAGCCAGCAATTGTCTAATGTTGAAGAACACACTAACATAGTTAATGCACTTCTAGAGGTGTACTGGAAGGAATTTATCGGAGAAGACAAAAATTATATCCTTTTACACAGTGAAGTTTAATGATAACACAGAGAAAAAACAAAGTGTCATCTCATGGCATGTATAAATTATAACGGATAAACTTTCTTTTAAGATCAGATCAGAAAACCAGTCTGAATCCATTTCAGTACGATACCTTTGCAGAATGGTTTGCCACTTGCTTCCACCATATTTATTTTGTTTCCCATTAATTAACTGCCCGTGATGCCGGTAAATCTTATTTCCCATCTCACTTTCTGAAGCCATTGACAGCATCCTCTCTGTTAGTTCATCAACCCCATGCTTATTTCCACTTTCACCTAAACAATCAATCACTGGTATCAATGATGCAGGATCAAACTTCAATCCTTTCTTCACCATTTTCTCGATGATTTCAAGAGCATATTCTATATATTCTCCCCGACACAGTCTATTTATGAGATCTCCGTAATGAAAGCTTCCCAAATCAAAACATTTGTCTAATGCAGATTCAAACAATTGCTTAGCTTCCAAGATCTCCTCTCCGGCAAGCAATTCGTTGAACATTAGACAATAAAGTACTTCTTTGTGGCCATATAAACTAAGGGCAATGTCAAATGCCTCCTGTGCTGGTCTGAACTCACCAGTCCTACAGAAAGTTTTTATTAACAATTTAAAGGAATATATGTTGGGTGTTATCCCATTTTGCAACATCTCATCTAAAAGAGAAGTAGCTTCTTCACTTCTTCCTCCTTCACATAGGCAGCGAAGAACATTGTTGTAAGTGTAAACATCAGGAGAAACACCTCTTTCTTTCATCTCATTCATCAAGCCAAACATTTCAAATATTTGATTCTTACTTCCCAAACCGAGGATCAATGAATTATAAGTTTGTATGCTCTTTTTGCAACCTTTTCTCTCCATGTCTCTAAGAACCTGAAATGCAGATGATATCTTCCCTCTCTTACACAAGTTATGTATAAAAATATCATAAATAATTGAATCAGGACACAAGTTTCTCCCCATCATCTCAACAAACTTCTTTTTAGCTTCATCAAGCCTTCCATCCTTGCATAACCCATTAATAACAGTTGAATAAGTGATCAAGTCAGGTAAGCATTTTTCCCCATTGTTGTCCACTAGACCAATAAATAAATTTCCCAAGTTGCCAAGAGCAGCACTTCCATGAGTCCACATTTCACTCACAATTTCAACTGCTTTATCAACCTTCCCATTTCTGCACAGACCATCAATCACAATATTACAGCTCACAGGATCCAATCCATGCCCTGTTTCATTCATCTTTTGCAGTAACATCTCTGCTTCGGCTATTTTACCTTCTCTCCACATACTGTGCAGCAGTATATTGCAAGTGTAAGTGTTTGGAATATGTCCGGCCCTTTTCATATCATGTAGAACTTTATTGGCATCAATTACCTTTCCTTTTCTGCAATACCCATGAAGCAGAATGCTATAAGTGACTGTATCTGGGGAAATTGCGCTCGTGATCATCAAACCTATAACTGCTCTGGCATCAGCAAGCATATCATTCTTGCATAGCCCATCAATCAAAATATTGAATGAGTATAAGTTCGGCTCCACACCACGGTCCATCATATCTTTAAGGACTGATTGAGCCTCCAAAAGCTTCCCATTCTTCACCAAACCCAACAGCCATATGTTATAGCTCTCCACATTTGGAAAAAGACCATCTCTTTCCATAGACTCAAATAAAGTCTTTGCTTCCTCCAACATCCCCTGCCTGCAAAAACCCTCCAACATCAATTTATATGTCACTTCATTAGGTTTCGGCAATCCTAACTCATCAATTTGCATATCCCTAAAAATTCTCGAGGCTTCTAGAATCTTTCCAGTGTCGCAAAGAGCAGAAATCCTAATGTTAAATGTGACAACATCTGGAGTAAGGCCATCCTCCTTCATTCTCTCCACTAATCTCTCAGCTTCATCATTCTCACCCTCCTTGCAGAAACTCGCAATCAATGTGTTATACACCACCATATTAGAAGAAACACTCATTTTCTTCATCAAATGCAAAAGCTCCAATCCCTTATAAAAAAGTCGATGTCTGCAATACCCACGAATCAAAATCCCAAAACTGAACTCATTAGGTTCACAACCTTTGTCGCGCATTTTATCAAACAGTTTCTGGGCATCACACAACCTACCCGAATCACACAACCCACTTATCAAAAGATTGAAACTGTAAGTTTCTAGCTTCACCGAAGAAAAAATCATGTCTTTATATAACCAGGACACAATATCTGAATAATTTTGTTTAAGAGCACTTTTAATAAGAAGATTGTACAGGGATAAGGAAGGGGGGTTATTCCGGAAATGGCCTCGAATAGATTGAAAATTAGACAAGGCCTTGTCAATGTAACCTGACTTTGCCAACATTTTGACAATGCAATATAAAGAATTATGTGGGGTATTTAGCGGTTGTGAGAGGAGGAGATGATTGTGCAGAGTGTCAATTTCAGTAAACATGTGGGCGCGAATAAGAATGCGTGTTATGAGAGGGAGAGGATATTGGAAGGAGTGGAGATCATCATAATCATCATCATTTACCAATACATTATTATAGTTATTATAGAGAGTACGCTTGAAGAGTTGCCACGCGAGTGTGGGGTTATTTGAGTTCTTGACCAGAGCTTTTGCCAGTGTTTTTGCCTGGTTCATTGTGAATGGGTTTTGATTTGAAAGCTTGTTATGGGATGCGGGGGAAATGTCGTGAATTATGATCAAGATCTGAGAGTGTGGTAATTATGGGGTTCAGGTAAGTATCGACCATTTTCTCAGTGGCTGCAGCGGCAGCGGTCTTTGGGTCTCCAAATAGAATTGTATGAATTGGTTTATTCCTCTGTGGTGATGGTTAGGGGTTGCAGTGGTTATGGGATGGCGGCAGGTGGGTGCTGCAAGGGTGGTGGGAGATCCTAGAGAAGGACGACAAAGGGGAAGATAAGTATGCTTCTTGTAAAATCCCTCCATTTAAAAGAGGAATCCAACAGGACGTATTTTCGTGTTTTCATTTTATCCCTCTTTCTTATTGATTGAAATCGATTTCGTCCTTTGTATTTATTGCCAAAAAAAATTTGCCGCATCCGAGAAAAAAAAATATCGCAGCAGCTGTCCGTGTACCGTAGACGTATTTCATGTTTCCATTTTATCCTTTGTTTACTGTTCATCGTGGACAAATTACAATTAGTCAAAAATGTAGGCGGTAGACGTATTTTTCTTCTCATTTGCATTAAAGGCGGTGGCTGGAGAAATATATATATAGGAAGAAAAATTTATTACATTCCATATTCGTCTTCACTGGTCTTGCAGCATACAAACTTGAGGTTTTCTTACATTTATTGCTTTTAACTGTAAGTAGTTATGTAAAAAGTTATATTTCGTTTTATTAGTTTTGCATGTGTAGAAATTATACTTATAGATCTTTTCCAATTTCTGTTCGACAGTATTTTTGTATGTTCATATCTCTATAGATGTTCTACTCTCCAAAATATTCTTCAACCATCCTTTTTAATGTTGGTTATTTAGTGTTAGTTCTCTATCTATAGAAATCAAAAAATTAGCACACAGATAGAGAAAAATGCATTGCTTCCATTACGGTTGAAGAGTTGTGCGGAAACATTAAATTTCTACTAATTAAATTACAACAATTAATAACACTTACATAAAATTATACTTGGATTTATGTAGATAAAAAAATCGTTGTAACATAAGAACAAAAGAAAAGTTGACTAGGAAAGACAATAAAAAACATTTACTCCCCGTGGGATGACATTTTTTTTTTTAAGCTTTGTTTTATATATCAAATGTCATTTCACAAATTATAAATACAAATTCATTTATTAATAATTTAACTCAAAATAATTAGAAAATATTCATTTGTAGGCGTTGCCCCGAGCCCCCACGAGGGGCGATGCCCCTCGACTCCCGTGACCTGATCGGGCAGGTCGATTCCCGTCGGGGGCGTTGCCCCCGAACCACCACGAGGAATGTTGCCCCCTCGACTCTCGTAATCCGACCGAGCAGGATGGTTCCCATCAAGGGTAATGTCCTTGAACCTCTAAATGGACGCAACTCGTCCATTCGATCAAAAAATATGTAATTTACTTCATATATTTCGATTTTTAATTTTATATTATGCTTATGCTTTTCTTTGCTTGTTATATTTTTAGTCATTCCTAATTCTGTCTATATTAAATTTGTTGTCAATTTTTTTTTTCAGTTACAAAATATCATTCTCAAAGTAAAAATATCATAATTTTTAACATCAATTGAACTGTGATATTTTCAGGTACAATATTTTTTTATTCTTTTATAGATTTTGTAAAGTTCAATTTGCAGTTAACCTTCGTATTTTTTTTCTAAAATTTTTATTATAGTATTTACCATTTAACTATTATTAACAAATTGTGGACTCTAATTTGTATTTATTGTTCTCTTCTATAAATTGTCCAATTATTTTTTCTAGTGGTTATAGTTTACTACAGTAGTACACTCTATTTTAGGTAAGTTTCTCTAACTGAACTATTTAGATTTTTGTTCATAATATTATAGGTTTATATAGTATTGTGGTTATTTATTTATAGTAACTTATAAATTTGTAATAAATTGCTGGTTCTCAAGTTTTCTTTGTGCATACTATTTTTTCTCTTTTTAAAGTATATTTTCAATCATTGTTCACAAATTTTGATATTTTAAATTTTAGTTTTACACTATGTATGTATATACATCAAGCTTAAATAATTTCGAGTTCAATTATTCTACAAAAATTGTTAGTATTGTAATAGACATTTTTGTACCATCTGGTGATGGAGAAGTTGATTCAACTATTCTACAATTTTATTTTATTTCAAAGTATAAATATGTTAATAACATTCTTTAATTCTTTTAGTTCTTGTTGGTTACCTTGGACTCCAACTATTTGATATGGATACTTCGAGTGGTTTTGAAACAATGTCTCATCGCCAACAAGAAAATCAAAGGAATAGATATCGACGAAAATGACTTCGAAGTGGTTGCAATGATCATCGTAGGAGAATAGGTAATCCTCTATCATCTGGAAATAATAATTCGAATGATGTACAAATGCAACAATCTATAATGCATCATGATTTTGAGGCTTCTACTTCAAACCAAGATACACCTCATATTTCTAATTTTACATTACCAAGTGGTTTTAATGTATTGAACACACCAACGACTGCATATGTATTACCGACATGGAATAGTTGTAAATATTGTGATGCAAGAAAATTTTATAGAGAAAGTAAAGGTTTTTGTTGTTCTGATGGGAAAGTACATATCTCTATGCCTGATTCACTCAATGAATTGTACATCTAAAGAATCTAAATATATGGTATTTGAAAAAAATTGCACGAGAATATAATAACCACATTGATTTCACTTCATTTGGTGTCAAATATGACAAATAGCTCTTTAAAGCATATCAAGATATTTACACATTTAGAGTTCAAGGACAAGTATATCATTATGTAAACGAACTTATCCCACAGAACAATAAGTCTTCTTATATGCAGTTATATTTTTACGATATAGATAATGAAATTCAAAATTGTATGAAAATTTCAGAGAACTTTGATGAATGTACTTTAACTATTCTAATTGAAATCCTGAAGGTAAATCCATATAGTAGATTTTTCCGGTCTTTAAGTAATATGACTAACTTACATGATCATCAAATACATATAAGATGCAATCCAGGACTTGATCAAAGAGTATTTAACCTCATCTGAAGTAGTTGCTATATGGGTCGAAAACGATGAAAATACTAATATTCACTTTCGTGACATTACTATATACGGTCATTCTGGTGATTCACATAGAGTTCATTATTACTACAGTTGCTATGATCCTTTGCAATATCCTCTACTTTTTTCATACGGAGAATCCGGTTGGTATGAAGGCATTGAGAGGTGCAGAAGGACTGAACATATCTCTGAATTTGTTCAATTTCCTAATACAGTTACCTCTACAGCTGAATTTATTGAAAAAGAAAATCAAGGTTTGCAAATTTATGTTCTTGTACATTCACCTAAGTTTTGCATCGTCAATATTCTAATCGAATGATGACTTCTTTTCTACAGTGCTTAATGAAATGAAGAAACGATCACAGGTTTCTTGTCGAGAATATTATTCATATAAATTGCAAATCAGGTCTTCCGGTAAGTCTATTTTACTTCACAGTGGTAGATTGTTCCAGCAATATTTTGTAGATATGTATGTGAAGATCGAAACTGCACGGTTAGACTATTTTCGTAACAACCAAAGTCAAATTCGAGCTGAACTTTACCAATGTATTGTAGATAGCGTTCAAAATGGAGAGACAAGAGGGTACAAAATTGGAAGAAAAATTATTTTACCTCAATCTTTTACATGTGGGCCTAGAGATATGTTAAAGAGATATATGGATGGAATGACTATTGTACAGCGTTATGGAAAATCGGACATCTTCTTGACTTTAACATGCAATCCAAATTGGCCAGAGATTAAGCAAGAACTAAAACACAATGATGAGATTCAAAATCGACCCGATCCAATTGTGCGTATATTTAGAACAAAACTAGAAGAGTTAAAAAATGATTTATACAAAAAAAATATCCTATGCCCAGTTGTTGCGCATATATATGTTATTGAGTTTCAAAATAGGGAGACTTCCTCATGCACATCTATTGTTAATTTTCAAATACGGCTACAAAATTTGTTCTACTATAGATGTTGATAAGATAGTTTGCTGTGAAATTTCTAATAAAAACGAATATCCTTATCTTCATTCTATTATTGTTAAACACAATATGCATGGCCCTTGTGGACATCTTAATCCAAAAAACGTATGTATGGAAGGAAACAATAGTTGTAAAAATAAATATCCTAGGGATTATTGTAATACTATTATATTCGGTGATAACTCATATCTTTTGTATAAACGTCGTGATAATGATATTTCTATTAAAGCTAGAGGTCAAATGTTAGACAGTCGATGAGTTGTACCGTATAATCCTTATTTGAGAGCAAAATTTGACTGCCACATTAATGTTGAAATATTCTATTAAAGCTGTAAAGTATTTGTACAAATACGTGTATAAAGGACATGATTGTATTCATTTTTCAGTTTCCACAAATGAAACAGGAAAAGAAACTGACGAAATTTCAGCTTATCAATCTACTAAATTGATATCTCCACCTGAAGCTATGTGGAGGATTTTCTTGTTTAATTTGGCAGAAATTTATCCAACTGTTTATTCTTTACAGTTCATATCGAAAATCATCAATAAGTAAGATATGACAACGAAGATGATTTGTCTACTATTATTGACAATGAAAATACGAAAAAAACAATGTTGACAGAGTTTTTTGAGGTAAATAAAGCAAATGAATTTGCGCGTACATTGTTGTATCGAGATTTTCCAACCCATTTTGTTTGGAACTCAACTAAGAAGATTTGGACTCCCAGAAGAAAACACATTGTTATAATACGAATTGTCGCAGCAAATCCATCTGAATGAGAACTATATTTCCTACGCGTTTTTCTCAATCATATTCGAGGTCCAACATTATTTCATGATTTACGAACTTTGAACGGAGTAACTGTTAATACATATCGAGAATGAGCACTTTTACACATTTTGTTAGGTGGAGACAATCATTGTGAAGAATGTCTGTCGAAGCTATTATTTATAAAATGTCTACTTCTTTAAGACGTCTTTTTGCTACATTTCTTACGCTTTGCAATCCTGATCATCCAAAATTACTATGTGATAAATTTAAAGTTTATATGATCAATGATTATGTATATGAAAATATACCTTCAAGGGATGATGAACTACGAGTTTTAGAAGACACCAATTCTATTTTAGAATCATCGGGTAAAAGCATAAATGACTATGAAATAGCATCATTCAGTGTAAATATAGGTGAAAATGAAAGATTGAGAAAAATGGTTGCAGATGAGAAAACAAATTTGAATATAGAAGGAAGCTATACCTATATATCAAGCTTAAATAAAGAGCAACAATTTGCGTATGATCCAATTATGGAAAAAGTAAATTCGAAATCAAGTGAGATCTATTTCATCGATGGTCCAGGAGGAACGAGCAAAACTTTTTTATATAAAGCTCTCCTAACAGGTGTAAGGTCTCGAAATTTAATTGCTTTAGCTACAACATCATCTGGAATATCTGCATCTCTTTTACCTGGAGGTCGAACAGCTTATTCAAGATTTAAAATTCCTCTGGTTGGCAAAGTTATCTGTTCTGTTAGTAAACAATCGGCTCTATGGACTTTGTTAAAAATGTCTACATTAATACTTTAGGATGAAGCACCTATGGTGAATCGTTGTGCCGTTGAAGCCGATGATAAAATGCTTAGAGATATTACTGACTGTAATTTGCCTTTCGGTGGAAAAGTGGTCATTCTAGGAGGAGATTTCAGACAAGTTTTACTAGTGATACCGAGAGGAAAAAAGAAGACATAATGAAAGCTGGCTTAGTTTTCTCTGACTTATGGCCTTCGTATTCACATCTACCGTTGGTTGAGAACATGCAAGCAAAATTGGATCCAACATTTTCTGATTATTTGCTTAGAGTTGAAAATGGAACACAGTTGTAATTACATTCAGCTTCCGAGCAATATAATTGTACCATTTGAGGATGAAATTACATCTCTAAAAATTTTGATAAATCATGTTTTTCCAAATATAGAAGCATATGTTGATAATTTACATACGATGGGAAATCGAGTAATTCTTATGCCTAGAAATGAATGTGTTGATCATATTAACAGAATTTTACTTGATCAGATTCCTGGTACAATTTTTACATATTATAGCTTTGATGAAACAATTGACAAATCAAAACAGAGCCTACATGAAGATTTCTTGAACACTTTGACTCCAAATGGTATTCCGCCTCATAAATTGAAGCTTAAGATAAACTGTCATGTGATGTTATTGCGGAACATCAATCCTTCTGAAGGCTTATGCAATGGAACACGCCTTACTTGTAGAAAAATTGATAAGAATGTAATTCTTGCTGAAATTACAACTGGTGAATATTGTGGAAAACATATTTTTTTTACCAAGAATTCCTTTTGTACCTCTGAAAAATGATCAAATTTCAATTCATTTTAAAAGAACTCAATTTCAAATTAGACCATGTTTTGCAATGACGATAAATAAAGTACAAGGTCAAACACTTGATTACATTGGTTTGTATCTTCCTGAACCAGTTTTTTGTCATGGTCAACTTTATGTAGCATTGTCAAGAGCTAAAACAAGCAAATCTTTAAAGGTTTTACTAAAACCATCAAGCGCTAACAATTTACACATTACATGTACGAAAAATGTTGTCTACAGAGAAATTCTCTCATTCATTCATTTGTAGAAATATAATTTTTTTCGTAAGTATTTGTCACATATCTTAGTCGCTCATTGTTATAATTATATTACTGATTTATGTTATTTCTTATTTCTATAACTAATTTAGATTTGGAATATTTCAGGTTTTATGATATTTGTGTATATTTTTCACAATTACTTGGATTTATGGCAACATGGTACTCTAAAGTTACAACCATGATGGAAGTAACTATAGCTAAGAAAACTTCAAAAACTCTCATGCCTATACTCTTGATAACAGGTTAGTTATTATTACTTTTTTGTCTAATCGTTATTAATGCATGGTATAAATTTTCTCATTAACCATAATTCGCTTTAATTTCAGTCATTTTCATTTTGTCTATGAGCTTCTAATCATACTTATGGACTCTACAATTTTTTACTTCAACATATTAGCTGGTTTTCTTGGTAAACTCTCTGAAAATTCAGGATCAATTTATGGTGATATCTGAGCAAATTTAGTTATAGTCCATGTGCATTTTATTAAAACTTATGGCGTTACCATCATTTTGCTGAGTTTGTTAGAATGAATCTATTCCTCACCTTCTATATTTTTGTTTCCACTCTATTAGATATCATATTTATGTGTGTCTATGAATTCATAATGAATCTTTTGAGGGCTATAAGCTCTCTGAAAATTCAGGATCAATTTATGATGATATCTGAGCAAATTTAGTTATAGTTCATGTGCATTTTGTTAAAACTAATGGCGTTACCATCATTTTGCTGAGTTTGTTAGAATGAATCTATTCCTCACTTTCTATATTTTTGTTGCCACTCTATTAGATACCATATTTATGTATGTCTATAAATTCAGAATGAATCTTTTGAGAGCTATAATAGTAAGAATAGAATAAACTCCGTACCATAATAGTCTCTTTTTCTTCGACATCTTCTTTCCTAGAAGCTATCCCAATATTCAACTTGTATGTTTTAGATATTTTTGTGCCTAACCCCTTTTACACTTTCGAATATGTCAATACATTGTCTTCCATTAATGCTAACTCAATTTTTGTTGCAGCAAGTCCATTACCACTCTGGTGGACTTCGTATCAATCAAAACTTGTACAATTGTGGCAAAGTATGCCTAAACCTTCTCAACACATGGAGTGGTAGTCAAAAGTAGAAGTTGATCCATGATATATCAACTATGCTACATGTTTTGGTCTTTATACAAGGCCTACTTTTGAATGCTAAACCCTATTTTAATAAGTCTAGATGTACAAATATGAGTGGTTCAGCGACATGAGAAAAGTGTTCCATGGCATACAATGAAAATACTTTTATCCATTCTCTCCAAACGATGGTGTACAATATAAGGTGGCCACCGAATGTAAGATGAAATTGAGATCCTTCTATGTACTACTGTTATTATTAGGCATTTCAATCCTTGAATATTTTGATGATTAATTTCAATTTATTATTTCCTTTTAGGTGACGATTTCATTATATACTGATTTAAGTTTTGTGTTGTGTTGCTCGTAGTATTTCGAGGACTTTTTGATAGGACATTTTTGCAAGCATTCTCGTGATATTCTGATAGCATGTAAAGCCTATGTAGAAAGCACTCAACTGGGTTGTCTTGTCAAAAGGATTGTTGAAGATGTTGACGAAGGTGATAAAAGCTGCTCACAGGATTTTAAGGCCAATTTAGCATAGTTCATCACTACGTTAGTAAATACATTTTCTCAAATTAGCACGAAAAACTGTTAAGAGTTCTTTTATTTAGCTTACATTCGTACCTGCTGGTAGGATGTAAAATAAATCTTACATCATGTCCCATGCGAAGAGGGGAGGGGATGAAGAATGTGCTTTTATTACATTCATGATTTTTGTCATATAAGATTACAACTTTTTTTGCAATTCTTCAATGTTATTGGGTTCCATTTGCCATTCAATTAATATTATGTTATTTCGTTATTAATTCCTATTTTCATAACGTTTGATAATAAAATTCAGTATCTATAATTCTTAACTCTGAAAAAGCGAGTACATGAAAAAATGCTACATTATGCATTAAATGCTTAAGAAGAATCCACCAAAAAAGGAGATAAATATATTTTTTTAGAAACGCTAATATTACCTTCGAAATAACATTGACGTGCATTGCACGGGCAATAGACTAGTTATAACATAATCATTAATGATTATTTATCGGCTTCATAGCACAAAACGTTCCTACGTTTGACAATTCTTGTGGAAAACGTTCATACATTTCATTTTTTCGCATTTTCGTCCTTATTTCAACGTTTCATTGCAGAAAACATCATTTTCAGAACATAACATCCCTACGTTTGACATTTCTTGTGGAAAACATCCCTACGTTTCTTTTTTTACATTTTTTCCTTATTTCAACGTTTCATTGCGGAAAATATCATTTTCACCATTTTTTAACGTAAAATGACCAATATACCGTTATATTTAAATAAAACAAAAATAAAGAAAAGAAAAATAAAGAACAAATTAAAATTTTACTCCTGCTCCTCCCCCTCCCTTAGTCTCTGCCTCCGCCTCGGCCACCACCACGAATTTTGTTACAAATTGGGCCTCCCCTTCTTGTTCTAGCAATTCCTTCACCAATTTTTTCCAAATAAAACCTATAGAAGACCGCAAGAAACACAATCTCATTGGAATTCTCACAAAATGTTTCTAAAACAAAAAACAAATCAGTAGCAGAAGGGTACTTCGATGCGTGGGACGAGAATTGTGGGTTTGAGGAGCCAATGGTGGAGAGGGTCGAATCAGGTAAGGACTTGAAGGCGAAGATGTTTGAGAAATTGAGCAAAGATAATCCTCTGGACCGAGATGCTCTGAACTCGAATCCAAATCCAAGGCCTTCCGATTCCCCAAACCCGGATGTGGAATGGATATCGGAGCTGGTAAATTAGATTATTTTGATTTCCTAAGCAATTGTTTGTGAATCGTGATGACGGGGGTTGATTTTCGGTGAAAATTTTGTAAATATTAAATTATATAATTTATCCCTAATATGCAGCCATTGAATAGAACATGATGATGGGGGTGAAGAGTGCAACTGAATCTCTTATTTTGGGGCACGAATTTTCTGAAAATTATGACAATTTGAAAGTTTCCTGTGTGTATATAAAATGATGTGATGCCTGAGGAAGAAAAAGATGTAGCAGAAGAAGAGAATGAAATTATGTATTTTATTTTATTTTTGGTTATAATTTGAATATTGTAAAGAGTATTTCATAATTACTATGGTTCTTCGATTGGGTGGTGGTGGTGAAGGTGGAGGCGGAGGCAGAGACTGAGGGAGGGGAGGAGAAGAAGAGGAAGGAGAAACAATTTTTATTTTTAGTTTTGGTTTTGGTTATTTTTTTTATTTTAATAATTTATTTGGATTCATTTGCACTTTTTAAAAAAGTTCAAAAGTAAGATTTTAATTTGTTCTTTATTTTTCTTCTCTTTATTTTTGTTTTATTTAAATATAAGTGTATACTGGTCATTTTACGTTAAAAAAAATGGTGAAAATGATGTTTTCCGTAATGAAAAGTTGAAATAAGGACAAAAATGCAAAAAAAAAAAAATGAAACGTAGGGACGTTTTGTTCTGAAAAGGATGTTTTCCGCAATGAAACGTTGAAATAAAGGCGAAAATACGAAAAAATAAAACGTATGGACGTTTTTCACAAGAAGTGTCAAACATATGGACGTTTTGTGCTATCAAGCCATTATTTATCATATATTTATGTAAGACGTCTCTTATTTTTAAAATATATTTTTCTCTTCTATTTTTTAATTATACATTTTTAATAAAATAATATTATATGCAAATTCAAAATTTTTTATTTATTTTTTAACTACGTGTTTTTCATCAAATCATTATTACGAGATGTATTTTTTTAAAAAATAATAGGACTTAAACAAACTCTGTAGACTGTAGTATATTTTATTCATATTATAATTTTTATAGAATCATATAAATAAAATCAACACAATTCTATTAATTTGTCCATTTTGTCTATTTTTCTTTATAGTTTAAAGTACGTTATGAGCACGATATTCTAAAAACCAAAATGAATTAGTTAGAAAGCACTAGCTAAATTAAATAATTACTGATGACTAAGTCTTATTTCCTATCCTATCCTATCCTATCATATCCTAATCCTAATCCTAATCCTAACTACATAAAAGAGAGAGTTTTCATTTGCCACGTGTTGAATCCTCCAATCTTCAACTAAGACGACGTCGTCTACTCTCGACTTAAGCATCCAGTCGTTGGCTACTGCTGGCTTTTTACCTTATCGTAACCCTACCAATCCCGTTCCCTTCTCCAACCGGCCAAGATGCCTTTGTTTTTTCGTGCAGCTTCTTTTTTCTCCTTTTTTTTTTTTTTTTTGTGAAACTTGTATTTAGTTAGAACAATAACCCTATGACTTGCTCAGAGTTTCAGGTTATCAATTATGAATTTTTTAAAATATCAATTTTGAGAATTTATGCGCTGACCAATTTTAAATAATTTTAACAATTCAATTTTACCCTCTTTAAAAAAATTATTATCGAACCTAACCAAACTTATAGAAAAAGGATAAAAACATCCTGTAAATCTGAAGTGTTCTTCTCTGCTCTTAGTTCTTGGGTTGTTCACCATCTATCCTCCTTCAATCTTTCTCTAATTTCTATCAATTTCAGGTATAGATTCTACTAATATATTATGTTTCCCCAGTCTTTTGTCCCTAAATTGGAATTATGTAGTTTCAATGAAATCTGAAATGAGAAAAAAAGAATTATCACAAATGAGAAAAATCTGATATGGGCTCCCTCTTGGTGCTTAAATTCGTGTATATATATGAGATGTATTTATGTATCTTTGTGGTGAATTTGCAAGTGTTTGATATGTAGTTCAATTGTTTGTCAAAATGCCATATTGAGAATGTTGCAACAAAATTCAGTTCAAGTGTTTACTTTTTTAATTTTTGTGAAATTTTGAATATGGCAGATTGTGAATGTTGTTTTTGGTCGATGATATATATGTGATCAAATTCTTTATAATTCTTGTTTTAAGATTGATGGTTGCTTCATTTGTTTGTTACTCTAATATTGCAAGAAGTTATTTTGGTTCTAACTAAACTTTTCAACTTGTGTGGCCGGTGCAAAGTTTTGATTACTGCTGAACCTTTTTCACCCCCAGCCGGTCTGGTGCAAGGTAATGATATGATCTTCTTTTATCTGATTTTGTGAATATTGAGTTTTTTGGATTCACAATTTTGGATAATGGAATGTGTGTTATGTGATTTATGGAGTTCTTAGAATTCCTATTTTTGATTTGGATTTTATATTATTCACTCTCAATTTGTTGTTCTATTGTAAATAATTTTGATTCTCAAAGAATCTCATGCCTGAAGAAAAGAATATTGCTTATATTTTTCATAAAAGGTCTAGAGCTCATAAACGAGGAGGGTAGTAGTAGGTTGATAATTGATATAAAACTTTGTCGGATATTATGACATAAGTCCTAATCTGTGAAAAAGAATTCATGTAAACTTGTATCTCCATATCACTAAACTAAGGCACATGAAAAGCAAATTCAAATCAAGCAAGGTTGATTTAATTTGAATGTGCTAGGAATCTCTAGTGTTGTGATTAATTGAAATCAATTCAAGACCTTAAGAGATTCTTTGATATTCAGCTGGGTCGTCTGAAAACAGGGTAAAGAATAATGGTTCATGGTGGCATCTATTACTTTTTGTTTATACTCATTTCATTGCAAGCATTTCTATGATTTAAATTCTACATCTTTTATTTTTCCCTTTCTAAAGTTATCATTATATTTAAATAAGGAATGGCTTTCCAATAGTTTGAGTGGTTCAATGCTAGCAGAAGGGGGCGATGATCTGAATATTCGTGGAGTTGCAACCTACCAATCCTCCGATTGTTTGATGGAGCTGAAAATGGTAATTTATATATAACCTATCAATGTATAATCTTCGATTAGATATGTAAAAGGCTCACAAAAATTAAATTTGAAATGTTGATTAGATAGTATGAGCGTGTAAAAGCTATTTCATGTTGCCATAATGTGACTCTTGTTACTAAAGATTTTGGCTGGGAGGACTTCAATCACGGGTTGGCCCATTGGTTTCTGCCAGAGGGCAAGGCATTATGTCATGGATAGCAGATGATAAATTCAAGTTGGAAGACAAATCGACAACCAGTTATGAGGTAATCTTTCTTCTCCATTATATAAAAAATGAAGTTCTACTTTTATATTATTCTTTTCTAGCTACACACAGAGTTTGTTAGAAAGAGAAAACTACAGTGCTAAAATTGCAATCATTCTTCTGTGGTAATTATTTACCATATTTTTCAGGACACAATAGTATGCGGTAGGGCAACAATATCATCTGATATTCCCACCTATTTTTTCCCCATTGTTGGTAGTAATTTGTGTCCTTCTTCTGCTGTCAAAGGAGCGGCTATGAACTAAGATTAACATGGCCATCTGTTTCTTTCTCTGACCATTATCTGCCTCCATGGTCCTCTACTTAATGACCTAATGCATCTTTGATCCTTCCCTGAAGGTACACAGTTCATCTTATTAGTTGATCAACAAGTTCAAATATGTGGGTTGAATTAAACCTTCAATTGAAGCAGATATTTTCTGGATTTGGAATAGAAAGATTGAAATGATTCTTCAAAGTTTCACACATATATCAACTTCACTTTGGCAACAATTTAATATATATATATATATATATATATATATATTAAATTGTTGCCAAAGTGAAGTTGATAAAAGGAGAAACTGGATCTAAAGCTGAAGTTTTATTTTTTTAAATGGTGATTTTAACTCTGTGTTCATTCACCTCATTTTGAGAATGTGCAGGAAAAGCCCATAGTATTGTTGTAGCTGAAAGGGCTGTGCTTAATTTTATGCAGAGAATGAGTGGAATAGCGACTCTAACCAATGTGTGTTAATTATGAGTTTCCACTATTTATTGAGCCTATGTTTGATACCCATTTTTTTTTTCCATTTCCATTTCCATTCTCTTTCTCTTTTTTCATTTCAACCACACATTCTATCAATAAAATAATATTAAACATAAACTCAAAAATTCTCCTTGCTTTTTAACCACATTCTTCCATCAATTACTATTCAAAAACCATTTTTTCTCCAAAAATGGGTGTCAAACATAGGCTGAATAAACTTTCCAGATCCATTGACTTTTTAATTAATTAGTTCAACTATTGAATTAACCTTTTTGATTGTCTTTATTGGTGAATGAACTTGATTATGATTGCTAAATTATCAGTATGCATATTCAATAGGCATGCTTGTGTGCCTTAAATTTAAGATGATTCTTTTGGATCATCATACACCAACAGGCAGCAGAAGCCATGGTACATATTTCCAAGCCTTATTTTTAGGGAAATGAATCTACAAACATGAGTAACGAGCTTTATAGGTGATGTAGGTGTGGTTCATGAAACTTCCATAAGTGACAAGAACAATCAGTGCTTATAGGATCCAAACTAGGTTTCTTGTTCCGAACTTTTAAGTAACCAATTGGAGTCTTATGAAGGTGCTTAAGCTATGTATTGACTTACATGTCAATCTTCAATTTATGACTAAGAACATTAAAATATACACCAAAGGGTCGGATCAAAAGGGAACATCAACATTAGTGTGATAACATGGCCACAACCAGCGTTGCTTACTACACCATTTTCAACACAACATACTAAACATGCTGAGATAGTAAGATAGACAACCAATTTGTCTGCTATATGCCCCTGTAGAAGATGAGTTAGCGGATATTTTCATAAAGGGTTTAGCAAAATAGTTTCAAGAATTGATGAGCAAGTTAGGTACAATGAACAACATAACTTGGCTTGAGGGGAAGATTTTAAATTTATGACGAAGAATATGCAGCTTGTACTAAAGCAAAGAGGGATCAAATAAGATCCTTTTTAATGGGTCTTAATAAGATTATTCAGTTTATGTTATGAGACTATTTTAAATTTTAAGAAATTTATTTTATTAGTATTTTTATTTTATAATTGTAGGATTTTATTTTTCTTGAAAGAGTCAAATCAGTTGTAGGAGTCATGACAATATTTTTTTTGCTAATTATTTGGCATTAGTGTGTTTGTAGGTTAGTGTTTCTAGGTGGGATTTATCGTATACTCCTTCCATCCAAAAAAGATAGGTCTGCTTTCATTTTCATACTGACTAAGAAAATGTATTTAATGTAGTTGAAAATATATTTTTTCTAACCCTACATTAAATAATAGTTTAAATAGAAGTAGGTCATATTTGTTGATAATAATGCACATTAAATAGGAGCATATTCAAAAACTAAAAGATTAACTATAATCTCAACAAGTGACCTCCTATCTGATGGAAGGGGTACATTTATCTCTCTCTCTCTAGAGTACCAAATCAATGAAGGAGGGTGAATTGAGTTATTTTGCAAATGTATTGTTTGTATTTGTAAGTTTATTGGTTCTTCAGAAATCAACACATTGGGAGGTCCGGAATTTGTCGAATTAACCTACTATTCTATTCTATTTTTTTATTTTTAATAGCTTATTTTATTTCCAACAAATTTTGTTATGATTTTTCCTTTTATAGTTTATTTTGTAGAATTATAGTGTGACCAAAGTTGCTGGTTTTTCTTGCTTTGAAGTGAAAGTAAATTTTCCTGAATTAATAGAAGGAACAAAAACTTCAATACTTATAGCTTCCAATTAAGTTGTGGTATGTTATACAAGATCACAAACCTAAGCCAGCTATTATATGGGTTTTGAATATTAATTATATAAATATATGTGTCATATTCTAATAGATTAAGCTTTAAGATTGGTTCAATATAGTTTTAGACAGAGCACGCGAAAGGTTTTAAGCTCGAGTCTTATCACTACTCATTTATGAAGAACTTACACCTGGTGGGATTAAATTCTTCCAACAAGTTAAGTTTTTAGATGAGGTTGTTCAATAATTAGAATACATATTTGTATAGACTCCACAATTTTGTTTGCAATTGTGCTCATGTTGTATCATTTAATTCCATAATTCCACAATGTGCTAAATCATTGTTAAAATCATTTCTAGATTTCTACTTTTAGAAATATATAATTACCAACATATGTTTTCTATATTCATGATTTATTAAGTATGCAGGCCAAACTTTAAGATTCATACCGCTGTTATGATGCCAATTGCACGTATGTTGGAGTTAATTTATAAACTTTTAGCACCTTATGGAATGAAGGTTCTACAATTGATACCTACAAGAATTAGACTTCTGTCTCTTAGCCGAACGTTTGATTGTTCTAAAGCAAATGATCGTCTTGACTACACACCAATTGTACCACTCAAGATCCTTTTTATGACCCTCAATGTACCAATTGCATTTCTCTTGCCTAACACCTACTCATTGGTTTATTAAATAATTTATGCTTTGAGATTGAATTCACGCTTTGGATATGATTCATCCTTTATGCAGCCATAAAATCTAATTCCGTCACACGTGTAGCTAAGTGTGGCCTTCTATCGCCTTATTTGATTCTTTTCTGTATACATATTTAATCTATGATGCACCGACACAAACACGTGATTCGACACGATACGTGTCGGATATATTGACATGCAATTTTTTAAAAAGTACAGACACGACACGTCATCGACACGTTGATTAAATTCTTAAAAATTCCTCATTTATATAGTATAAATTTAGTTTTATACTTGTTATTAATTTTCTTGTTGAAGTCTTTTAAAAATGAGTACTTATTTGTTACATACTAATAATTTTGAATTAACAATATATAATATTTCTAATATAAAAAGAAAATGTTGAGTATTTGAGAAGTGTCGGTATTGACTCGTGTTCGACTCGGACACGCTTCCCTAATTGAAGTGTCCGTGCTACAGAGTATTTAATTGAAGGAAATTTTAAACCTCTTCAGTACCCACAAACTAGCATGAACTTCCTCCTGATATTTCCTATGATATTTAATTGACTTTGTAATATGCATTAAAAACTTTGGTGGCAGAAATCTTTTTTTTTTCCTACTAAAAAAATTAAATGGGTTGGGGGCTGGATTAAATAATATGCTTCCATTTTTCTATATTGCATGATTTTTATTGGCGGGGTCCAGAGGAACCGATTATGTTGACAAGCGGCCACGAATTTACTTTCACAATTCAAAGAGTGGTTGGTATAGCAAATTGTGTGAGCGTCAACTATGATGATTTTGTAAATGATGTAGAAGTGGGGGACGTGCTTCTTGTAGATGGTTGCTATAGATTTTATTTTTTCTGTATTATTATCAATACTAATTAGAGATCAGTAAATAATAAAACCAATTCTAAGATGTGAGTGTGCTTGTTTTTGCTAGCTTTCATTTTAGTTACATGACCAATGTGTTTGTAGGTAAGGTTATACCACTTTTTTCGTCGAAGCACTAACGGAGAAATTTTTCTGCATGCTTTTATATGTAAATGCTCATGCAAATGTTAGTTTAACATCTGTGTGTGTGTGTGTGTGTGTGTGTGTGTGTGTGTGTTGCACAGCTTGAAAGGTGGTGTTACGTATTTCCTGATTATGCACACGTGTTATATGTATACTTGAACTCGTAAATATCAAAGCTTGAAAGATTTGTTGAAAAATTTATTTAGGGGATTTTGACATTTGTTGTTCTTTTTAATCCATTAATGACTATTTCTTGGCAATAAAGATGGTATGATGTCATTAATGGTAAAATCGAAGACGGAAGATTCTGTGAAATGTGAGGTCACTGATGGAGGAGAGCTTAAATCCCGACGACATCTAAATGTTTGAGGAAAGAGTGCTACACTTGCATCCATTATTGGTCAGACACAGCAATATTTTATAATACGTTAAATCACCATATTGTATATGCATATATCTGGCTTTTCCTTTGACTTCTGGGTATTGCGATGTTTGTTTAGGGTTTGGAATATGACCTTTTGTCCATCTGTGCAATGGAGAAAGACTAGGATGACATCAAATTTGGAGTTGACAATAAAGTTGGCTTCTATGCTGTTTCCTTTGTCAAGGATGTGGCTGTGGTACACGAATTGAACGATTTTCTGCAATTTATTTATCGAGTTATTCTACACAAGTATATGTGTGTTATTTATTACCATATCAACTCAAGTGTTTATCTGTGAAGTACACACTTGGTTCTGAAACATTGATATGACAAAGACTAATGAGCCAACTCCTACTTTTTTTTTCTTAATTTCGTAATACTAAAACTTTTCTTCTTCTCCATTTATGAAGTTTAAGTAACGTATTAAGAGTTGTTACCATGAGTAAACTGAAAAGGCTTGTCTCATTATGTTTCTTTAAATTATGTTTCTTTAAATAAAATGTGAAAGAGAGTATTGGATTTCCGATTCCACTAAATGACTCTGGCATTCAATTCTCAACTTGTAATAATTACTTCAATCCTTGCATTGGTGACGATCGATAATTCCACTTCTATTTATTATTCTTTTCCAAGATATAATAAACCTATATTGATCACGACACGATCCTATTCCTAGTCCGCATTCATATGATGAATATGCATTAAATTATAGGATTATCATACAAGATCGCACACTTCACAAATATTATTCCTAATATTTATTCTTCATGTGTTACACATACAGTGTTCTACTTATCGTGAGTTTTCCAACACTACAAATAAGCAACTTATTGCTCTAATGGTGCGCAAACATTAAAACAATATGAAAAAGCATGTATATGGAATCACAATGCGAGAATCAAACTAAAAATCACAAGTCTTGAATTAAAAACTAGAAATCAAATAGTTTCATCATCCATCCAATACAAATAAACTTAGCCTAGCATCATGTTATGTAAATCACAAAATAAGGTTTGGAAAAACATCACCCGGAATGAAAACTAATGAATGAGAAGTGAAAACTCAATTTCCTCTTTGTATTTCTTCAATCCGGATTTTGAATCTTCAATATCTTGTGATAATCGCCTTTGAATCTGGTGCTAAACCATTTCTTTTGGTGAGAAATTGGATTTGATATGCTCCAGGTCGTTCCACGCCGTTCCTCCCTCAAGAAAGTAGGTTAAAATTGGTTTTTATGGAAATTTGGATAAAACCAGAAAATTGGGCCGTTCAGGCCCAGAAATGGCCTGT
This sequence comes from Fraxinus excelsior, assembly GCA_019097785.1. Taxonomy (NCBI): domain Eukaryota; kingdom Viridiplantae; phylum Streptophyta; class Magnoliopsida; order Lamiales; family Oleaceae; genus Fraxinus; species Fraxinus excelsior. The sequence continues at coordinate 27,230,683 of CM032625.1, read as the reverse complement.
GCGCGCGCCGTATATGTCCTTGCCCGGGCGCAGTGTAAATGTTTCACTCTCGGTAAATAAAAGGTAAGCCCGTGCGCGCGCGAGAGATTATGCCTGTGCCCGCGCGCAGGCAAAAAAATCTTCCAATTGTTGCACTTTGGTCCCCGAATTGCATTCTTTATTTATTTCGGTTCTTTCTTTGTATTTTCTTGACCCTCCATCTTCCAATTTTGTGTAATTGACTCCAACATCGCTCCAATCATCGATCCTAGGTCCGAATCATCTATTAACACTTTGCGATTTAGTCCCCAAACTTTGGATTAGGTCAACTTTAGCCAATTTTCAGCTCATTTTCTTCAATTCCATGGTTTTGCATCTAGATGTACCTAGCAAACAAAATATATATAAAATTAAGTCTCAAATCATCTAAAGTAATGACAATTGCTTTAATTTAATGGCACAAATAAGTGTATAAAATACACTTATCAGTTACCATGAGTAAACTGAAAAGGCTTGTCTCATTATGCTTTTTCATCACCTCAATAGAAGTTTAAAAGCTGAGTTTTTGCAACCTTTTTTCTTTTTTTCAAGCATCCTAAAGAAACACGCTTTAAACTGTTGTATAATCATTTTTATATGGGTGCATGGTAGCCATAGTTGAGTGCAAAGTGTTGGAAAAATCCAATTTTAAATCTAATATTTTCAAATGGATTATTAGATGTGTTCTTGGTCATCTTTGGAGTATACTTCCTTAATCTTTTAGTCGTTCATTTCATTGCTCGTCTTTTTATTATTTCTTGCATCATTGCTGGTTTCATAGGAATTCTGACTATATTATTTACAGCTTTCCCGTGAAGAAGAAATATAAACTTAAGTTGCATGAAAGTCATTGCAAAGTCAAAGAAAAACCCAAAAGCATGCAATTCATACAAGTTGCATCAATTTGCAATCATTTTCCTAATACCATAACACACATACATACATTATAACATTCCATTGTAAGAGAGATTAATTGACAAAAGAATCAATTCATATAATTATACAAACAATACCTTATTTATAATGAAAAAATACATTAAAATCATTCCACGCTATTAAATACCCAACTAAACTGCAGCACGTGCATATACTAGTTTTATTTTAAAAGAGTATCTATTCAAATTGTAAGAGTATCTTTAAATGTATCTTTATATATAAAGAGAGCATTTTCAGGAGACTCTATTTTTTAAAAAATATTGAGTAAAAATATTTTAACTAATCCAACAAGCTCTATAAATTTAACACTTAATTTTACTACTCTAAAAAAATATTTATTATTTTCTCTATATTTTATTTTGATTAGTTTTCTTCTAAATAATTATATTACTTTCCTTCATTTAAAATATAATACTTTGAATGTATTAAATTATAGAAAGTGAGTTTTGCTCTCCAACTTTAAAGGGTCGAACTCACTCTTTAAATTAAAATATTAACTTAAAAAATCTTTTGAAGTATATTTTTGAGTTTTGACTCTTAAAAATAAAGAGCAACTTATAATTTGAAAAGTCTCTTAGAGATGCTCTTATGCATTATTAAGAACATATTTGAATTTAAGAGTCAAAATTTTTGTACACTCCAACAATATATTTTGACTCTTTATTTTACTTTTCTCAAGAAATATTTATTGATTTTCCCTCATTTTATTTAATTTAATTATTTACATTTCAATGGTCAATCATTTTAATACGGTTTCAATAGTTAAGAAATAGAGTATTAAAATCTAAGACTTATTAAATATAATCATTGTACATTAAGAATATAAAATAAATTCGACTCTATAAATTTGGAGAGCCAACCCATTCTCTATTTTAAAAACTTAAAATAAAAAATCTCTCGGAGCTTATTTTTAAGTATCAGATCTTTAGGACAGAAAATATTTTGTACTCAGAAATAAGTGGCTCGCGAGGAACAGGCTGTTGTAAACAAGCAGGAGTCCCATTTCATCTCAGGTATTAAGCTGATGATGGGTTCTTGGAAATGGAATCCCAAACCAAGCACAGTAAAAGCAAGCAAGTTTTTTTTTTTTTTCCTCTAACTTCTTTCTCCCTCGGAAGGCTCACCAAACCCGATAAATATGGATTCAACATTATAATAAAAATGTACATATAATTCAGTAATTCTACCGACTTCTCTATTTTTTCTGTTCTCTCTATAATTTATAGTACATTATCAGCACGATACTCGTTAGATCATGTTAGTGTTGATCTTGATCGTCGAGGAAAAAAATTCCTAACCACTAAATGCAAAGAGGTACCCAAAAGTATTCCAAACGGACATATGAGATCACCCGTGAGTAACATGATAGTCGATGTACTTTCAAACATGCAATATTCCTACTGATACATGCAAAAAAATGATTATAATCGTAGCACTTCCCTTTCATCGTGTCATATGGCAACTGTCGTTGGTGAGTGGAATATCTTTAGATTTTTCAATATTAAAACTCTCACCTCAAGTTCACCACTTAATGGTTAAGCTCGATTTTTGGGGTTATTTGTTAATTATCCAATCTTTTTTTCACTCAGAATCAATTAGGCCATACAAACCAAACTTTCTTGCTTATTAAAATTTTTTATTCTCGATTGCCACAATAAATTATTAAAAGCCCATACAATAAAAAATAAATAATTGGATATCAACTCATTTTCAGGTTCGCTTAACGAAGAACTGAAATAGGGCCTAAACATAATATTATTAGACTCAAGTATTTGAGACTATTAGTTGTTAATTAAAATTCACAAATAATGATTAGCGAACATATGCCTCTACTAGCAACTGTTTTAAAAATTAACCAAATCATGTGCGAGCTTAGAATAAAGTTAGTGAACATTTGTAATGTGAAGCGTTATTATCAATCTTGAACATAAATAGTGATCAAATGTACTTTAATAGATTTCATTAGCTCTTTTGCATCAACGAAAACCGTTATCAAAGTACACATAAATGAATGTAAAACATGACTTCGCAACTAATGAATGAAAAACACTTGAACTGGTGAATAAAACGTGAAAAAAATAACAAATTCAGTTAGAAGTTCACTAATCAATGACATCATTTTACATTAGCAAAAATACACATTTCTCTCATTGCTCTCCTATTTGAGCATAAAATCAATGAGTTTGGGAGGATGTTAGTAGAATTATAAATCTCATTTTCTAGGTCAATGTCATCATGGGGTTGGTATATAGATCTTATAAATTCTAAAAAAATAGTAGGATTGGTTTCAATTGGTAGATTCGGAATAAAAAGGATAGGTGCTTAGGTAGAAAGAGCATTGGTAGAAGAAGCTTCGATATAAAGATATTCAGTAGAAGGAGCATCGAACTTTTGCCATTTCAGCTCTTATCGAAGTTGGAGCTTCCCAATAGGCGAAGCATGCAGATCGAATGGAGGAAAAACCTAATCTTCATCCCCCTCAAATATGAAAATTAGGTCTAGAGTTGGGTATGATGGATAAGAAGTTGGTTTTCTTCATTCTGTATTGCTACATCTTTCATCTGGGTGTACTCAGGCATATTGAGAAAGTTAGCCTCAGCCAGTTGTTCAACTAGTTGAGTCTCCAAAGACATTCTCCCTCACAACCTTGACATTTTCCTCCGGCTTAGACAGAAGTGTCAATTTCTTGCTCCTACACTACAACAAAAAAGACCTGCGGCAACGGTCAAAAAACGTTGCGAAAACCCTTTCGCAACGTTCGTGTGTGCATTGCAAAGTTCGATGTTGCTGTAGAGGGGTCGACTTTCGGTAACGTGCATTGCGCGTTGCAAAAGAGACTTTTGGCAACGTGCATTGCGCGTTGCGAAAGAGACGTTGTTGTAGGTCTTTTTTGCATTTATTTTTATTTTTAATTCTTTTATTTGTACAATGATTTACATAAATCAACCACAAAACAAGGTAGAAGATAATAATATCAAATAACTCCAATAATCATCATTAACTGAACTCCAAAATGTAACAATATCCATACAAAATTAGATCAAAAATTTTGAAGCATCTAAAAATCCAATACATTTCGGAAAAAAAAGAACCACCACAAGCCCTAAGCAGTGTGTAAAACAGTCCCATCGGCGCATGAAGATAGATAGAACAGATTGAAAATGGACTCCAGTTAGGCGAGACATTTATAGCTGAAGGTGAATTGTAATCGGTTGCTGGTGTTGATTCCAAAGTGAAGAATTTTTCGGCGTATGTTTGGAAAGGAACTTCAGTCCTATTACCAGTCGAATTGCTGTTCAAAACTTGGAAACTTGAAAAGTGACAAGGCTCAATCTGCTGCATAGGCTGATGGTGCAATCTGTGAATGCAATCTGATGGTTGTGTTGAAAAAACTAAAATTTGACTCCAAAAATACTTTATTTCACAATTCTTGCTCGTTGTCCGAAGAATTGGGGCTTCTAACGAATGGAAAGATAGGAATTAAAAAGTGAGAAGTTGAAGATATAAATATGATGAAAAGGTAAAAATTAAGTTACTGCAATTCACTCTAAGAACCATGCAGTAATTCCTCAATTCAACATTAAGATTGGAAAAAATGGAAAAAATGTTAAAATAAAAAACGAGAGAGAGAAGAGCATACCTTCATTCTTAGCCGTTGATCAGCATTTACTTTTCTTACTTGACATCTTATCTTCTTAGCCGCTTCTCTTTGTAGCGCTACACACTAGCCTCCCTCACTTCATCTTCTCCAAATAAATCTATTTGTGCCAATCTTGTCTACACCAAAAATAGCACAATGAGCAATTATTCAATGCTTAGACGCTCAAAAAGTCCCAACATAAGTACAACATTTTCCAATATACTCTTTGACAATTTCAAATTATTAACAAAAGGCATGATTTCATACAAAAATGTCAAAAGACAAAATAGGATGTTGCCGTACTAAAAATGATATATGACTATAAAGAACATATTAACAAACGATTTATAGTTCTAATAAAAAAGAATGTATTTTTTTTCCTTGCACATTGACACTAGGGAACCTCCACCAATTCCCATCATCAACATTTTTCATTGCCCTCACTTCCCTTCTCCTTCCAAAGGCAAAGACACCTCCAAATCCTAGGCCTATTGGATAACCATAACACCAAGAACTTAATTGCCTAGTACACAAATTACTCGAATCATCAACCGAATTGTTTCCAGTATTTGACTTTCCAGAGCAAACAATTGGAAAGTAGTTGATTGGTCTGAAAAAAGAACCCTAAACCCTTTAAAGTACTAGAAATTCATTATAAAACAAACTCGATGACTAATAAGAAAAAATTGAAAAAAAAACCCCCACAATTTAGCACCGTGAATATAAAATTATTAAAAGCTACCAGAAGGGAACAACCTTTCAAAAACCCAGAAAATCAAAGGACCTAAAGAAACAACCTTGAAAACATCGAATCATGAAAGAAAGTACTATATTTTCTTCCATGGAAAAACATCATAGATATCTCAGAAAAATAAACAAGATTTATATACCAAGAATCAGCTATCCTTGTAATTTGAGCAGTACAAAAAAAGCAGAGTATATTCAATTACAGTGCACAAAACTCAAGATTTGCTCAAAAATTATATGAAATGTCTCAAAATGGAAAGATAGGAATTAAAAAGGAATCCAAAGGGTCGAAGGACAAAGACTGAGAGTGGCATAGTGAGTCGCGGGAGTGGCACAACCTGAAAATATGGTTTAGTTGAAATTAATAAACTATCAGAGATACCAACTACACGATTGTGAATAGAAAGGAATGATACCTCTTCTCCTTCTTTCCTCCTCTACTCTATCCTCCCCAAGAAAAACTTGAATCTCTTCCAAACCGTAGGGTTCTCCGGGAAAATGAGCTGTGGCACTTCCTCATCGTCCTCCTCCACCAAATAGTCTACGAAATCCGATCTCGTCTGTTTCCCTCCTGCCTTCCCGTCGCCATGGTACTCCACATCTTCCTCATGTTCCTCGTCCACCGCCTCGAAATCTCCTTCCTCCTTTGGCTCCAGGTCGTCATCATCATTGTATTGCCTACGAGGCATGGCGTTTGACAAGTATTTCTTCCCTCCTTCGTGAGAAACTCGATTGGAATATAGATTAATTACTAAAAGAGTATTTAGTTGTGTAGTGTGTGAGATAGAGCCCTAGAAAATGTGAAATCGGAGAGTGGGATTTATATGCAAATAACATGGGATTGGGTTAGATTAGGGAGGGAGAAGAAAGGAGAAGAGTGAGAAGTGGAGACAAGAATAAGGAAAAATTAGGGCTAATGTTAAATATATTTGATTTCGTGGAGATGTGTCACTTTTTGATGACCTTTCGCAACGTTCGCTGATCGACTTTTCGCAACGTTTTTCAAATGAGCGTTGCAAAAACTCATTTGAAAAACGTTGCGAAAAATCACTTTTCGCAACGTTCGCTCACACGAACGTTGCAATTGACCATTTTAGCAACATTCAATCAAAGAACGTTGTCTTTAAAGTGTTGTCAAAGCCCATTTTGTTGTAGCTACCGTTCAACTTATGTTCTTTCGAAGACTTTAGTTGAAACCTTGTGGTCTTCAACTCGTCACACTTCTCCTTCGTCTTGCCTTCATCTTTTCAGGCCTTCCTAGTTCCTATATATCCTTTTATCCATCTCCACATATACGTCCCCTTTAAACTTATCGACTTTAGGGTACATTTTCTAAGAAGTCTCAAAAAGTAGTTTTAGCTTTACTTCCTTTTCCAGTTATTCTCCTCATACTAGCAGTTTTGGTCTTAAGAGTTTGGCTGAGATTGTCTTCCAACATTACCCTCTCTCTGATGAGGCTTCATAATTGACAACAATTTCCAAAGCCTGATATGTAACAAATCCAGGAAGGGACACGAGGTCATGGTCAAGATTTTCTAACAAAGGAGAATAAGATATGCGGAAGGAGAGACTAGTGAATTAAAAATTTATTTTAATTTAACTCTATCACTCTAGACAAAAAGCGGTCAAAACTATCTCTATACACTTTTTAATGGTTCTGATTGGTATGTGCATGTTGTTGTTGTGTTCGTAATTACAATTTAAGTGAAATACGAAATACACAAACACCAGATATAACTTAATAAACCACGAAGAGAAACATCAACGGCCCCATGCCAAGTGAAATACTCCATAATAAATTGATAAAAAAAAGCACGATTTTTGTAATTTCGTAAAATTAACAAAAGAACAACCATTTGTATCTTCCATCCGACTTGTTGATGAAATGAAATCAAACCCATCGTTTTTTACTTCATCACTACTTCCCTATTGTACTCGACCTCAACCACTACTTGAATTAAGAATCACAATTTTTAACTTCAGACTAAATAGCTTGTTCAATAGATGTGTGACTGGTTTTTTTTTTTTGGTTTTCCAAGGACTTGAAGAAAATGTTGGGCTTGAAAATATTCAATGAAACATTATATCGTGTGGACTTGCTTGAAGACGGCTACACCATTGCACACTAGGTCACGGATAGAATGAATTGTTTAAAGCTTGATTCATTTCTTGATTAGTAAAGAAAATATCAAAGATGGGAATTAATTTTTAACTAATAATAATAATTAAACACGCTAAAAGAATTAGTAAATAGAGAAATATACAAAAGTATTTTCTAGATTTGTTAATAGACTAAAAGAAAGAAAGACAATGATATTTAATTTAACCCTATTTTGAAAATATTTAGGATGATATAGAATCTATTCCACATGACCTGCAATTGAAAATGATAAAAATCATAGTTTAAAGATTTTGGTCGAACCACTAACCATCCAGTAAGTCAGTACCAGTAGGCTACTGAAAAAATCCGTAACATTTTTCTCACAGTTTTGACAATTAAAATCACCAAGTATATTAAGCAAGTCAATAAATAAAACTTGTAAAAATATAAATCAACAATCTCACCCTTCGACTTTACTTAATTTCAAAAATTAATGCTTGATTGTTATCGTCTGAGTGATAACCGTGATAAAATAAAAAATCCACATGGACTGCTTCCTTTACTTAGTATATGGTTGAAAAACAGTTATACACATCCTACCACCCAACTCATATTTCTCCCTAACTAAAACTCCCTAACACATTAAGAATGGGGAAAAACATGAGTGAAAAAACAAAACCGTAGCAATATGACAATATGAAACCAGTTAATTCAACTAACAGGCACGCAACCATATCACCATCAAATCACGACAAAAATCTATCCATCATACTCCTCATTTTTTAAAATTAAAGGAATAGCCAAAGAATGTGAGGAAGAAACACAACCAAACAATTAGTGTATAGTGTATAATACAGTCATTCATAATTGTGTGGGAACCAAATAGTTAAGAGTCCAAAAGTTAGGATTAGAGAATTGGAAACAGAGAGGCAGAACCAGCCAAGCATAAGACTTTATGGACTTCTTGCCAGCATCAACACATGGAACGACTTAGCTCATAAATTCTGCCAAAATTGCAAAATTGAAGCATGACATCTCAATCTTCGGTCAAGGTGAATCAGAACCATTTGATGAAGCTTGGAATCACTTCAAAAACATGCTAAGGAAGTGTCATCATAACGGTATTAGCATAGAACTCCAGGTCCAATATTTTTATGCGGGATTGCTTCTATCATTCAAACGTATGGTGAATTCTACATCAAATGGTTCATTATCAACAAGAACTATTGATGATACCTTGAAACTATTCGAGACAGTGGAAACTACTTCAGTAATGTGGGTTTCTGAACGGGTGATTCAAAGAAAGGTGCCAAGTGTTTACGAGGTAGATGCTTACTCAGCCTCGAGAGCAAAAATAGACTCATTATTCCATAAGGTGGATAGCATATCATAGAAAGCTAATGTTGCACAAACCAAAAAGCCAAGTTGTGAAGAATGTGGAGCAAATCATAACACAACGGAGTACCCAATTTTGGCTCAAGGTATGGAACAAGTGGACTTCGTACAGTGATGTCAACATTAACAAATAAATCCACATTCAAAAATCTACAACCCAGGGTGGAAGAAGCATCCTAACTTTTCTTAGGGTGGTCAGAACCAGAATAGGCCACAAGGTCAGTTTCAGTAGTCGAAAAAAAGTTGCAGTTGGAAGAGATGCTCGGTAAATTCATGGAAAATACAAAACAGTACATGGAAGCCAACAATCAATTTAACTGAATCAACTCTTCAAGATCAGAGTGCTGCTATTAAAAACATAGAAACTTAGATGGGACAAATGACACTATCTATGAATAGCGGAGCACTAGGTTCACTTCCCAGTAATATAGAGATCAATCTAAAGGAACACGCCAAAGCAATAATGACCAGAAACGGGGTGCAATTGCTAGAAATTCATGTCAAAAACCCTGCTGCAAGTAAGGAGAAAATGACTTCTTCGAGTGAAGAGCAAGTGGAACAGACTGATCAGACACTTGAAGCACCTGCAAAGGAAAATTCAGAAACACCAAGGGTTCAAGAGAAGGATCCTATCAATCCTTACGAGCCCCCTATTCCATTTCCTAGAGATTAAAAAAGCACAAGATGGATCAACAATACAAGAAATCCCTAGAGGTCTTCAAGAAACTACACATTAACATTCCGTTCATCGATGCCCTTATTCAAATGCCTAGCTACGCAAATTTTTGAAAGGCATCTTATCGAACAAACACAAGCTAGAGGAGCATGAGATGGTAATGTTAACTGATGAATGCAATGCTAGAATCCAGAAAAAGCTACCTCCAAAACTTAAAGACCCAGGAAGTTTTACTGTACCTTGCACTATTGGAAATTGTCATTTCAATAAAGATTTATGTGATTTAGGTGCAAGTGTTAATTTTATGCCACTTTCTATTTTTAGAAAACTTGGTTTGGGAGAGGCTAAAGCAACAACAATGACTATGTAGCTGGCTCCATTACCCACACAAGGAGGATTATAGAAGATGTGCTAATTAAAGTGGAGAAACTTATCTTCTCAGCGGATTTCCTTATACTAGACATGGAGGAAGACAAGGATGTGCCACTTATACTAAGCAAACCATTCTTAGCTACTGGGAGAGCACTCATCAACGTACAAAAAGGTCAGTTGATTTTGAGGATCGGTGAGAACAAGTTGCTTTTAATGTCTTCAAGGCCATTAAATTTTCCCTTCCATTCATTGATCAGATACTAGAATGACTGGCCAGTCATTCACAATACTACTTCCTTGACGGATACTTTGGATACAATTAGATCCTAGTAGCACCCGATGATTAGGAAAAGACCACATTCACTTGCCTATATGGTACATTCGCTTACCGAAGAATGCCATTCGGTTTGTGTAATGCTCCTGCTTCTTCTCAGCGTTGTATGATGGCGATTTTCTCTAACATGGTGGAGAAATACATAGAAATTTCCATGGATGACTTCTCGATATTTGGATCATCATTTGATGAATGTTTAGAGCATCTGAGTTTGGTATTACAACGGTGCAGAGTGACCGATTTGGTATTGAACTAGGAAAAATGCCACTTCATGGTTCAGGAGGGCATTGTGTTGTGACATTGCATTTCAACTAATGGAATAGAGGTGGACAAAGCGAAAATCCAGGTTATTGAGAAATTACCGCCACCTACATCGGTAAAGGGTGTTCGTAGTTTTCTAGGGCATGCTAAGTTTTATAGGCATTTCATTAAGGATTTCTCGAAGATCATAAAGCCTCTATATAACCTGTTGGTTAAGGATGTTACATTTAAATTCTCTGAAGAGTGTCTTGTGGCTTTTAACACGTTAAAAAAGAAGCCGACTTTAGCGCCAGTGATCATCGCACCAGATTGGAGTTTGCTATTTGAATTAATGTGTGATGCTAGTGATTATGCGGTAGGGACAATATTGAGACAGCGGAAGAATAAGATATTTCACGTGATCTACTACGTAAGCAAAATATTGATTGACGCCTAGTTAAATTATGTCACTACGGAGAAGGAACTATTAGCGGTGGTTTATGCCTTTGACAAATTTTGGTCATATCTGGTGGGATCAAAGGTCATCGTCTACACTGATTATGCTACTTTAAAGTACTTGTTGACAAAGAAGGATGCCAAACCAAGACTTATATGTTGGGTATTACTTCTACAAGAATATTATCCGGAGATAAGAGATACGAAGGGCAGCAAAAATGTGGTAACAGACCATTTTGTCTCAACTAGAGGCAGGGGAGCAGAATGATTCCATTGACATGAAATTTTTTCAGATGAGTAGATTTTCAACATGGATAGAGTACCTTGGTATACGGACATCATAAATTACTTGGCCAAGTCTATCACACCATCGAATTATTTGAGTCATCAAAGGAAGAAGTTTTTCGCTGACTTGAAGTATTATTTTTGGGAGGATCCTATATTGTATAGACGAGGAGCATATCAAATTATTTGAAGATGAGTGCCAGAGGAAGAAGTCCCTAAAATGTTGGAGCAATGTCAATCATCTGCATATGTAGGTCATTTTGTGGCATCTAAAATAGCAGTAAAAAATCTACAATCTGGGTTTTATTGGCCTTCCATGTTTGGGGATGCTATTGAATTTGTGAAATGGTGTGATAGGTGTCAACACACTAGTAATATGTAAAAAAGGAATGAAATGCCACTGAATTGCATCCTTGAGATGGAACTTTTGATGTATAGGAAATTGACTTCATGTGACTGTTCTTACCATCATTCTCAAATCAATACATACTGGTTGCTATTGACTATGTCTCCAAATGGGTGGAAGCAGTAAGATTGCCAACCAATGATGCTAAGGTAGTGATTGAGTTTTTATAAAAATATATTTACACTCGTTATGGTACTCCTCGAGCTATAATCAGTAATGGGGGCAAGCACTTTTGCAATTGTCATTTTGAGTCATTGTTAGCTAAATATGGCATTCAACATCGTATAACAACTCCTGATAGGAATGTAAAATGCATATTTTTCCCTCCTTATTTTATGTGCTCATATGATTATTTTGTGTCAAAATATATTCATTAATCTCATATTTTGATTTAGGTGGCAATTTAATGGAGATGACGTAATTTGGAAGAAATAGGTGAAAATGGACCAAAGTGAAAGGAAATGAAAGTTCAAGGACTAACGTGAAAATACACAAACGTTGCGTCGAACCTCACACCGAAGATTTAAGAGTGTTAGAGGTCAATTGGTTGAAAGAAGACGTCAAAGGGATGAAATATCATCAAAGTAGGATTACACATCAATTTCCAATCAAAAAGTTATGCATCGAATTTTCAGTCTTAGTTTGAGACCCATTTTTGACGTGGTAAACGATTGATTTGGAAGATGATATCCCTTTGAGTTATCTTTCAAATGCATTTTAAATCATCTCAATTGGACATCATTCATGGAAGATATGATAAAAATACTAAAAGTTGTTTGGCGGAGAAAAATGCCATATCTATGGGGTCGCATAATGGTAATTTCTTGCGACCGCCCAAATCACTTTCGAGAGTTTGAGGGCTGAATTTATTTTTTCTATGTGATCGTATGACTTTATACTATGCGATCGTATAGAAGACTTCCGAGGCGAATTTTTTGGTTTCCTAATTTCAATCAAACACTTATGAAAACAAATCTTTCTACACTTTGAAAACCCTAGAAGACGTTCAGAATGAGAGAGAACACCTTCCCATCTTCATTCTTTATTATTTTGCTATTAGAATCATGAATTGTAACTAAACTTTTACACTTGGTAAAAGGAAATTGAATCCTCGAAACCATATATTTTGAGATCTAAATAGTTTTTTTTATTGTTTAATTCTTATTTTGCATATTGAATATTCTTTTGCACTTATTTTCATGATTATTATGTTTAATTGCTAGGAGGCCTACTAGTTTGTTATTCATTATAATCTACCGCTAAGTTAAATATCAAATTTGTAATTATTTGATTCATTTAACTTGTGAAGCACTAGGATTTGATAATTTTCTGCAATAAAGATTATTGAGTCTTAAGAAGAATGTTTAAATAGATTGAATGCAACCGCTGGTGTTTGTGTTATCTAGTTCATCGATTTCTCTATTGTGTAAAGTTATTATTAAATTGAATATTGAGTGCTAGTCTGGGGCTAATTAGAATGCTGGTTTCTAACTAACTAAAATTAAGGGGAGATAGAAAAATTATTCTCACGATGAATATTCAAAATATGAATTGAATTATCCTTGCATCTGTGATCAATTGTGGATTTCCTACGGTGGATGTGGATTTAGACCAATGTTAGTCTTTTGATTATTTTTGTTAATTTAATTTTCATTGTTATTAATTGTGTCATTTACAATTGTTTGCATACAAAAAAAAACCCCATATCATTGTATGAAACATAAAATATTGAATTACATAATCTTCGTGGGATCGACTATTACTTCCACTACTACATTAGTTTTAGAGGCTAAGGTATTACTTTTGGGTGACTGCGACAGTACACACAAACTCCATATCATCCTCAAACCAGCGGCCAAGTTGAAATCTTTAACAGAGAGTTGAAAAGAATACTAGAGGTAACAGTGAGCTCTTCTAGGAAAGATTGGTCTAAGAAGCTTGACGACGCACTCTGGGCTTACAGGACAACATTCAAAACACCTATAGGCATGTCTCCATGCTAGAACAGCTGGTCGGTCATTCACATTACTACTTCCTTGATGGATACTTTGGATACAATCAGATCCCAGTAGCACCCGATGATTAGGAAAAGACCACCACTTGCCCATATGGTACATTCGCTTACTAAAGAATGTCATTTGGTTTGTGTAATGCTCCTGTTTCTTTTTAGCATTGCATGATGGCGATTTTCTCTGACATGGTGGAGAAATTCATAGAAATTTTCATGCAAGACTTCTCGGTGTTTGGATCATCGTCCCTAGGGATTATTAACAGTCTATGCATGGTCCAAATTGGTTTTAAATGTGTTGTGCATGAGTTTGGGGTGTTGGAATGATATTTCATTGATTCGGTGCAAAAGTCACACATTTTGAAGCAAATGATCAAAATTGTGATTTTCGAAATCTACAAGGGGTTTCAAGTTTAAAAATATTTTTGGAACCAAGTTCTTGGCATCCACTCACACCTAATGGTTTAAAATGCGTTTTGACAAGTTGTGGAGTATTGGAATGCCATTTTGCAATGTGGGGGGTGAAAATCGATTTTTAGTGAAAATTGACTACAAACGAGTTTTCAAAGAGTTAATCATGTTTTTAAGATTTTTAACCATTGCATGTATTCATTACATGTATTTGAGCTTGTTAGCATGAAACTCGAGGTCTCGAATACGGTCGCATTCTGTGGTTTAGGGCCAAAACTAGCCCTGACCATTTGTTATATGCGACCACAAGCCAGTGTTCTACTTGGTTGGATAGAACATACGCACAGCCTACAACCTGGTTTAAAAAATAAAACAAGTCATCCAATTCACACCCGCACACACTTTTTTCCTCTTAATGCATTAATTACGCACACGAACACCACCATTACCACGATAGTCATAATGTTTAGCCTTCATCATCCTTTCTTCATCCATCTCTCTCAATTAAGGAAAAACCTATGTTTTTCTATGATATGCACTTATTACACCACAACATTCTAGCATGTCACACAGAGTTAATTGAATATGATAGACAATTGGGGTGCATTATGGTTGATTGGGTGCATGAATGCATGTACTTTAGTCACAATAACCTTACATATCTTAGTATGAATTTGTGGAGTGTATTAGGAGTAAATTTAATATATACTAATCTCATCCCCCATTCCAATTTAAGAAGTGGTTCTAATTCACTAGTCCGGGTCAATTTAATGTTTTCATCCGTTGGTATTAGTGTTGAATTTTGTGAGATACATGTGATGATACGTACGAGGCGGGTACAAACTCAAATGAGATCAAAATTACATCATATGGGAGATGGACCATGCTATTCAGTTGCTATGATCGAGAATGAAAGCTACAATTTACTTCTACTGGGTAAGTCTGTAATATTTAACATTTTCGACATTGTTAATGTTGCTTCATTTGATGCAGGTCCAGATTCGAGGTCGAATCTTTTCGAAAAGAGAGAGGATGACTGTTGGAGAAAGAGAGTAAAGCTAAGTTCGAGACTTCAAAGAGTTGATAAAGCTGGTCATTTACATGTTCGAGCAACGGAGTCCATAATATTGAAGAAAACAAGGCAATGGTCAAGTAACATGTTGGGGACGGAAGCTGGAACGGGTTGGAAAGCACTCGAATTTTTAGTCATAGTTTGAGACCCATTTTTAGCATAGAATACGTTCGAATTTGAAGATTTGTATATCTAGAAGGTTTGTATCCCTTGACGTATGCTTTCCAACGTATTTTGAATCACCTCAATTGGATATCAGGAGTGAAAGATATGATCAAAATACTGAAAGTTGTCCAGATCCAGGAAAACTATTTTGATGCGAATTTTCTTGTTAGACTAGAATTCTATTTTCTTTCCAATTTTGCAATATTTTGTAACCTAATTACGTTTTTACTAGGTTTTCTAACATTAGTATAGATAAGAGATTTATTTCATTGTAAAATCAAGACTTTTATTATTTTGAGAGATTAAATACAATTTGTGAGTTTTTTCCACCATATTCTTGGTGGCTTAGACTTATAATCTTGACCTTATCAAAAGGTTTTGTAGTCCTTTTATGGAGTTCCCACTTCACGGTTCTTGTTTCGGGAATCAACGGGTCAGATTTCTCACGTGGAATCTCGGTCTCGACTATTTCATTTCTTGATGTTAGCAATGTATAGTGGTCAAATAGGATTATTTGTACGGGTCGAACAACGGGTCAGATTGATCTTTGCGTGACGTGATTTCTAACTTTCTTGGGTTGGTTCCATCTTGTTCGTGGGTTCCCAAGATTAATTCTTTGTTGGGTTCACATCAGTTGGTATCAGAGCTTGGCTCTAGATTTCAGGTCATTTATCCTTTACTTTCCAGCGATTTATTTTATTGTTTGGATAAAAAAAAGTTACTGTTCACGTGACCAAAAAAAATTCAGATTTGTTAATTTTGTTTTGGGTCATAGTTTCCATTGTTATTTTGCCTCTAGATTATATTTAGTTGTTTATTGAATTAGTCAAAAAAGTTATCGTTCACGTTACTGTTCATGTGAAAAAAAAACCCTTATGAACGTCTAGAGGTAAAGCAAGTCAAAACAACATCAAAATTTTCGAGTCTTTTGTTTATTTTCTTGAATTTCGAGTCTATTACCACAGTTCGTATGTATTCTGTTGATTATTCGAGACTTGCACTTGTGGTGGTGTTCGCTGCGGGATTTGTGTTCCAATTGATTGAGATAGGTTATTTCTCGAGCTATTGAGAAAGGAGAACGAGAAGTTAAAGGCATAGTGGTGAGCTCATTATTGGGTAAAAGTCAATTTTGAGTGATACACGAGTGCAAATTTTTTTTTTCTGTTAATTCTTTCTTTTAATTTTTGTCATTTATTTATTTGCAAAAAAAAAAATGGAAGGAGATATGAATAAATGAGAAGTAGATGCGGTGCCTAAAGGTTTTTATGCTGAGTTTAGGGATAGTATGTAGTCTATACATCATAAGTTTGTTAGATTGGGTTTGGCCATTGAACGAATTAGTGGTGATATAGCTAGGTATGAAACTATGATTGGGAGTCAGCAGCGAGGGACATCCCAAAGGGTTCCTCGTGGGGGTAGAGTAGATAGGAGAGGACTGAGTCTTATGGCTAAATTGGATGGTGAAGATGAGGTGGTGAGTGTAGGCAGTAGTGACTACTATTTGGAGGTTGACATGGGACGTACAAAGAATAGATGAGGTAGGTTTGATCAGGGTGTTGATAGAGATTTGGGAAGTATCAAAATGAATATTCCAGCTTTCCAAGTTCGGAGTGACCCTGAAACTTACTTGGAGTGGGAAAAGAAGGTGGAACTGGTGTTTGATTGTCATAACTATTCTAAGGAGAAGAAATTGAAGATAGCTGTAGTAGAATTCACTGACTATGCTATCACTTGGTGGGATCAATTGGTGACTAGTAGTATGAAGAACTTGGATAGGCCAATTGAGACGTGGAGTAAGTAAAAGGCTTGTATGAGGAAACGGTTTGTACCTGGACATTATTATCAAGATCTACATCACAAACTATAAACTCTTTCTCAGGGGTCTAGGAGTGTGGATGATTACTACAAGAAGATGGAGGTATCAATGATTAGGACGAATGTAGTAGAAGATCGGGAGGCCACCATGGCTAGGTTTTTTAATGGGTGGGGACGTTGCTAACATTGTAGAGTTGCAGCACTATGTGGAGTTGGTGGACTTAGTGCATGTGGCTATGAAGGTGGAAAGGCAACTCAGACGAAAATGGGTAGCTAGGCTTACTATGGAACCTAAGTGGCATAGCAGTGATCGGAATAAATGGGTAGAGACCAAGGAAAAGATTGAAGTACTTAAGGCTAGGGAGGAGGTGAATATAAATAAATCAAGCATTGAAAATCAAACAGGAAGGTCAAGGGATATTAAGTGTTTTAAATGTTTGGGTTCAGGTCATATTGCTTCACAATGTCCAAATGGCGGGTAATAATTCTTCAGGATGATGGAGAGATTGAGTTGGATTATGGGAATGAGAGTGATAGTATGCCTGAGTTGGAGGATGTTAAAGGTGAGACTTGTTTAGAGTTCCCGGTGGGGGAGTCATTAGTGGTTATGCGTGCTCTTACTACACAAATAAATGTGGATGATGAGGAGCAGCAACGGGAGAATTTATTTCATACCAGGTGTCACATTAACAATAAGGTTTGCAGTTTGATTATAAACGGAGGGAGTTGTACTAATGTGGCTAGCGCGACCCTTGTAAAAGAATTGGGGTTACCTCTTATGAGGCATCAACAACCATATAAATTGGAGTGGCTGAATAATTGTGGAGAGATACGGGTTACCAAGAGGGCCTTGGTGAATTTCAGCATTGGGCGATATAGTGATGAGTGTTGTGTGATGTGGTTCCAATGCATATGGGACATCTCTTATTGGGTAGACCATGATAGTATGATAGAAGAGTGAAGCATGCAGGGTTCACAAATCGATACAACCTTATAATGGGTGGAAAAAAAATTACTCTTGTGCCTTTGACACCACAACAGGTCCAAAAGGACCAACTGAAATTGAAGAATGAACGAAAAAATAAGAATAAAGAATGGAAAAAAGAGAACAAGAGAGAAGAAAGTAATGTGGCTAAGAGTGAGAGAAAAAAAGAGTAGAGCCACATGAGAGAAAATATAGGGAAAAGTTAGAGAGGAGAAAATTCCAAAGTAAGCTTGTATGCGAGAAAAGTCGAGTGTGAGAGGGTTTCAGTGAGAGCTAACAATCCCCTCCCCAATTTCGATAATTCTTTTTTGCAGGATTTCAAGGAATTATTCCATGGCAGAATAATTTGTGGGTCACCATACATCGACTATCCACTTGGTATAAATCAAGTGAAAATTTTGGTGAGTAACAAGGATGATGGATGTAACCACACTATGGTAACGTATCAAATTCCTATACCTAAGTTAGACTATGGTAACCACATTATAGCATGTCACACATAGTTAATTGAATATGATAGACAATTGGGGTGCATTGTGAGTGACTGGGTGCATGAATGCATGTACTTTAATCACGATAACCTTACATATCTTAGGATGAATTTGTGGAGTGTATTAGAAGTAAATTTAATGTCTACTAATCTCATCCCACATTCCAATTTAACAAGTGGTTCTAATTCACTAGTCTGGGTCAATTTAATGTTTTCATTTGTTGGTGTTAGTGTTGGATTTTGTGAGATACAAATGATGATACGTACGAGGCGGGTACAAACTCAGATAAGATCAAAATTACATCCTAGGGGAGGCGGACCATGCTATTTAGTTGCTATGATCGAGAATGAAAGCTACAGTTTACTTCTACTGGGTACGTCTGTAATATTTAACATTTTTGACATTGCTAATGTTGCTTCTTTTGATACAGGTCCAGATTCGAGGTCGAATCTTTTCGAAGAGAGATGAGATGATATGATCTGAGGTGCGCACAATTTATCAAGATTTTGATAATTGTTGGAGAGAGAGTAAAGCCAAGTTCGAGACTTTAAAGAGTTGATAAAGCTTATCATTTATATGTTCAAGCAACGAAGTCCATAATATTGAAGAAAACAAATCAATGGTCAAGTAACATGTTGGGAACGGAAGCTGGAACAGGTTCAAAAGCACTCGAATTTTCAGTTTCAGTTTGAGACCCATTTTTAGCATAGAATACATTCAGATTTCAAGATTTGTATTTTCTAGAAGATTTGTATCCCTTGAAGTAAGATTTTCAACGCATTTTGAGTCACCTCCATTGGATATCGGAAGAGGAAGATATAACCAAAATACTGAAAGCTATCTGGATCCAGGAAAACTATTTTGACGCGAATTTTCTTGTTAGACTAGAATTCTATTTTCTTTCCAATTTTGCAAACTTTGTAACCTAATTACGTTTTTACTAGGTTTTCTAGCATTAGTATAAATATGAGATTTATTTCATTGTAAAATCAAGACTTTTATTATTTTGAGAGATTAAATACAATTTGTGAGTTTTTTTCCATCATAATCTTGGTGGCTTAGACTTATAATCTTGAACTTATAAAAAGGTTTCGCAGTCCTTTTGTGATGTTCTCACTTCACGGTTCTTGTTCCGGGTAATCAACGGGTCAGATTTCTCACGCGGAATCTCGGTTCTTGGTATGGGTCGAACAACGGGTAGGGTAGATCTTTGCGCGACGTGATTTCTAGCTTTCTTAGGTTGGTTCCATCTTGTTCGTGGGTTCCCAAGATCAATTCTTGGTTGGGTTCATATCATAACCTAATATAAATAATTTGGATGGGACTTCAGGGACTTTTGTTACTTCAGGATTCTTCGTAGCAAAAAGTGGTCCTACAAGGATGTCGCGATGGACCAATATTAAAGCAAGAAACCATGTGACCAACCAAATAGACACCATAAAATAACCACTTTGTAGAATCACATTGGCGAAGCTATTAGACTATTTCTCCCTAGGTCTCACCTAGGCAAGGCTCAACTTGTAAACCTGAGAGGAAAAGTTAACTTTCCAAAGCCAACAAGTTGATCTATTAAATTCTTGGGCCGCCTCACTATTTTTTGTCATTGGGCTGTTGGACTTGGGCCTAAATTGAAGTGATTTGGCTTGGCCTTGTTTACTTGCAAAGTCGTATGATTAAAACACGGTTCTAGATTTGTGGAGATTGATTAAATCTGGCCTTTCACCTAGTGCCATTGTGGGCATTGATTTTTAATATGGATGGCATATAAATAACCTTATGTGACGTGTTTTCTCTTCGTCCAAACTTCGAATATAATATAGTTGAAAAGTGAGTATGTGTTGTAATGGTTGTAAACTTCCAACCAAAACCAATAACTAAAACTTCACAATTAACCGCACAAAGTAAAGCTCAGCTGAGTTTTATCAATTCAACAGAAATTCTCATTAATAGATTGAACTGAACATTACAGAATATCCAATTGAAATACAGAATGAGAAATGGGTTGAGAAGAAGAAGAGATGAAGAATACGGGAGAAGAGAAAAAGAAGCTAGAATTCTACTTATGCAAAACTCTTGCTCTTCTATCATCCATCTGTCAGTTATAATAGAAGAAGAAAACGTGTTTTGCACTATTACAATTTTTAAAGAAGAAACGGATCGTCTTTTGCTGGTTGAAACTGTTGGGAACCTACTTAATCATGCGCAGCGGAAGTAAAGCAATTTTCGATTCCCAAACAAGGATCTACATTGTATTTAGATAGAAACTGTGTTTAGAATAATACCTTGATGAATTCCGCAAACTCTTTTGCTGATTCACGAACTCCAATGATCACGATCTACAATCCAAGCTGTCCAATTGTCCAGCCTCCAATGGTGATCCACACAGAGAATAAGAATGACGGCTAGGGTTTTCTTTTCTCGTGCTAGCAAGAATAATGAAAATTTCATTATGTTTTTCAAACCCTAACAGCATATTAATATGAGTCCAAACGGGCTGGCCCATCTCTTAACTTAATCCGGTCCAACATTTAATTAATCAAATTAATTAAATCCGGTCCATGAATTAATTAATCCAATTAATTAATTCGGGTCTATTAATAAGCAACCCAATTAATTAATTATCCAACATTTGTCAATTAATTAATTGGTTCTTTCTATACGTCATTTCATTGTATTATCTTTCCAATGAGATAATACTGCCTTAACACATGTTTGGATCAATGATGAGACCTTAGTTCCCTCGTTTGCACGATGGCTCCACTATTATCACAATACAGAAGCATGTGATCAACAATATTAGGAACTACTCCAAATTCATTAATGAACACTTTAACCCAGACAATAATTTTTGTTGCTTTCTAAAGCAGAGATGTATAAGGCTTCTATTATTGAATCAACAATGATTTTTGATTTGGAACCTTTTCAACACATCACTAAAGAGTAAACCAATATCTTAATTGAAATATGCTATCATTCTAGTCCGACTAGAAGTTAGTATCAATGTATCCATGAACTCCAGTTCATTTTCTCCACATAAAATCTTCTTAAGATTTTATCTATATAGATCTGGATGAGTTAAACAATCTTACAGATCTATCTCTATAGATCAAGCTATTTCTCACATATCTATTATGAAGAAATTATTTAACAACCATAATTTCAACAATTGAAATATATAAAGACGTCGTTTCCTATTAATATGTCTCATACATATAATATTAGGAATGCGACAATGCTCCCACTATCTTCTTTTAAACACACAATTCATTTTTGATAAAATCAAACATTTTGACTTTTATATCAAATCGAATATTTCAGCTCCAAAAGGCTTATTTTAATCCATATTGAACTTTTCTTGTAAACTCATTTACAACATATGGGTTCTAATCCATTAGGCGGGTTGACCAAGGTCCAAACCTTGGCAACATTAAGTTCATATCGGATATTATAGCCTTATGTCATCTCATCGAGTCAACACTTGACTTTGCTTATACATAATTAGTAGGTTCATCATCCTCGATTAGTAATGCTAGATTAATAATCATGGATTCTTACCTTCCAGAAGGTCGAATGATCCTACAAGATTTACATGGAACTGTCGTGTCCTCAGGAGTCTCCACTTCCTGATCAAGAGTATATCCCTCAACACTTTGGGATCAGACTCAGGTTATCTACTTGGTTAACTATATCTGTGAATCCTTGAATTCTTTCAAGATTTACTCTACTCCCACTATCCTCTTCTAGAACAAACATTTTCTCTAGGAGTATGACATGTCTTGAGATGAATTCCTTCTTCTCAATGAGATTATAGAATTGATATCCAATTGTCTCTTGAATATCCCACAAATATATATTTATCGAATTTAGTTTCAAACTTATCCGATTCAGTGCGCTTCACATAAGCGTCACAGCCCCGATCTTTCATATGAGAAAAATGAGGCATTCTGTCTTTCCATAACTTGTATGGAGTTTTGTTAACCGATTTAGATGGGACACGATTAGTGCGTGGCATGTGGCAATCAGTGCATGATCTCAAAACGATTTTGAAGCATTTGCATGGCTTGTCCTTATTGCACTATATCTAATAGTACATGATTCCTTATTGCAAATACATCATTATGTTGCAATGCATGTAGAGGAATCCACTGCGAGAGAATCACATTCTCTTTTAGATAATCTAAAATTCTACATTTTAGATATTCTCCACATCGATCAAATCTTAGTGTGAGAATTTATTTACCTATTTGTTTCTCAATTTCTAGTTTGAATCCCTTGAACATTTCAAAAGCTTCATACTTGAATTTCATCAAATATACATGACCATTTCTGAAATAGCCGTCTAGTAAATGTGATGAGATAAGAGAGACTTTATCTAGCATTGATTGATATGTGTCCACATACATCACTATGTATTAGACTCAGTAATTATGCAGATCTTTCTCCTTTTCAAGTAAAATGAGATATGGTCATTATGCCTAACAGACATATTTTGCATTTGTCAAATGATTCAAAAATCATTTGACCCAAGTGTACATCTCCATGTAAGTTTGGAATTGCATTTTCATTTATATGATCAAATCTGTGATGCCAGATATATGTGTTATTCAGATTATCATTTTTATGCCTTTATTTATCTATACTCATTATAGAATACTCAATATTTAGAATATAAATGTCATTTTGTAATTTACCATAACCATTAAGATCTTATCAAGATAAAATGAACAACAATTGTCCTTAACGTTAAAATAATTCATGTCCAAACATGAAATTTATTTAATGCTCTTGGTAATGGAAAGAACAAAACAATATTTCTCTAATTCTAATATTGAGCCTAAGGCAAAGGCAAGAAGTAGCTCCTAAGGCAATGCAGCAACTTTTGCTCATTTTCAACGTACAGGTCAACTTCTCCCTTTTTGCAGTGATCTACTTCTGTTTAGTTTCTGCATATTTATACAAATATGAGATCCATATCTAGTATCCAATACCTATGAAACTAATGAAATAGATATAAGCCTTGCAATTTTCTTTCGAATGACCTATCATTCCAAAATGATAATAATGGTCATTAGATTTGATATTTTCCTTATTTGCTTTAACTGTCTTAGTCATCTTAGATGTTTTCTTAAAACATCCTTTAGACTTCACTGGATGAATCTATGACTAACATTTGCCCATTATAATCATAGATATCGGGCTTAACAGTCTTAATCATGTTCAACAACTCAATAGTGTGCATTCGAATTTATCCATGTTAAATTCATAATTAGTCATGAATAACCTACTGGCAAAGATTGTAGAACCAAGTCGTACTTAGTTCATTGTTCATGATTGAACTCAATTGAGACAACTTCTCAAAGTAGTCAACGTCTTCAGCACATCAGAACTGGCCGGAGACTCTTTTGCCATTATACACTGGTATAGTTGTTAGGAAATCTCATATCTTTCCACACGTGATTATTTATCATTCAACACTTTGAGATGAAAATCATGTGTTAGCATCTATACTCTTATGTTGCTTTTGTAACTCAGGTGACATAGTTGCAAACATCACACATGTTCAGTACTATCGTCATCACTGTGTTTATTATAGCAGCCACCTCTTCCTTTATCGAGTCATCAACGAGTGTCTCTGGAAAGGGCTACTCAAGGACATAATCAATTATCATGCATGAGAACAATTCTCAGATTGCGGTGCCAATCAAGAAAATTTGGTTTGGTTGTTGGCATACAGTATGCCGCTCAAATACATATGGTTACTCAAGATTCAATAAATGTAAACGACGAAAAGAAAAAGAATAATATATAAAATGCATCAATTAATTTAATATGGTCTTTTATTAAATTAATTTCGTTCCTACTGTTTAACTCAAATTTATGACCCTCTCACATAAATTTATGGAATCCATACTTGATTCCCAGTGGACTGAGATCCCATTTGTTATATTAAAACCTTGAGTGTACTCAACAAACCTTAATAAAACATTTGGGTAGATACTATTATCAATTGTATCTCTATACAACTCCTAGATCATTAAACTGACAATTCTTTGTCTTTACACATCTTATGTGTTAGCTTAACATGCCTCCAAAATTCATCTCCTTGAGTGTACTCAACAAAAGATAAATTTTAGTTAAGTCAAACCCATCATTCAGAAATATCTAATATTTCATAGTGTCAAACATATCCCTAATAGACCAGCCTTGAGTGTACTCAACAAGCTGAGATCGATTTCGGACTCTCGTTTTTCACTATAATGATGGAAGGCCAATATAAATATGACTTAATATTTTAACATGCCTCTAAAATTCATTTTCTTGAGTGTACTCAACAAAATATAAATTTTAGTTAAGTCAAATCCATCATTCAGAAATATCTAATATTTCATAGTGCCAAACATATCCATAATAGACCAGCCTTGAGTGTACTCAACAAGCTGAGATCGATTTAGGATTCTAGTTTTTCACTATAATGATGGAAGGCGAATAAGAAAATGACTTAATATTTTCAACGAGGGGTTTTGCATGCAAAGGTCTCATCGTAATAATTATATATATCTTATTATACATCTAGCATGCAAATAAACATACATATAATAGTGTGGACGATTATGGACTTATACTATCTAGTCCTCCCGAGCCATAAGGAAGACTAGTTGGTCAGTTCCTAGGGGGTATAGCATTGATTCATACAATGCTCCATCTCTATGGTCTCCTCCTCTTCTTGTATCTTCAATTAGTCCAGCTGCAACTTGTATCCTATACTAGTTGGCACGCAGGCCTAAATAATATTGGACGCGCAGGCCCATAATAATAACAGACTCGCAGGTCCAAAATAAATTAGAGCTCGCATGCCCATAAAACAACAAGAATAAAACTAACCATTCAACACATCCACATGGTCGAGTCCATAATCATCCACTAGTAGAACATTCATCATGTAAATACATTCCTATATAATATCTAATATTATATGTAAACATGTTTCAAGTTTCTAGCAATTAAAGTCGTCTAAACTAATTTAGACAAATGGATCAGAATAATGGAATAATTAATTAATCAAATTAATTAATTTAATTAGCGGATATATTTAATTAAAATCAAATTTTAATTTTATATATCAAATTAGAATCTCATTCTAATTCCACTATTATAGGGCGGAACAATTTAATTAAAATCAAATTTTAATTAAATATCAAATTAGAGTCCGACTCTAATTTCAAAGTTTTAAAATAAGATAATTTAATTAAAATCGAATTCTAATTAAATATAAAAAATAAGAGTCCAACTCTAATTTCAAAACTTAAGACAATTAAATTTAATTTAAAATCAAATTTTAATTAAATATAAAATTAGAGTCAAACTCCAATTCCAAGATATTAGGGCGAACTTATTTAATTAAAATCAAATTTTAATTAAATACAAAATTAGAATCCAACTCTAATGTTAAGAAAAATTCTAGGGTGTGACAATTTAATTAAAATCAAATTTCAATTAAATGTCAAATTAGAGTCCAACTCTAATTCCAAGAATATATTAGGGTGAAATAATTTAATTAAAATCAGATTTTAATTAAATACAATATTAGAGTCCAACTCTAATTGCAATTGAATTAACATTTTAATTTAGGATAAAACTCCTAAAATTCAATTTAGGGTCAAGTTTAATATTTAAGTTAAAATCTAATTTTAACAAAAATATAAAAGGTCGTCAATTTTAAATAAAATTTTAAACGGGTCAAAATTGAAAATTTTAAGGTCAAACCATTTTAAAAATTAATTTAAAACCATTTTAATATTTAAATTCAAAAAACCCTTTTTGAAAATTGCAACTTGACCCAAGTTTAAATTAAAAGCAGGCCCTTCAATTAACTTAATTACACGACAGGCCCTCCAATTAAAAATTGCAAACTGACCCAACAATCATAATTGCATGAGGGGGCCTGAAATTTCAAAAATTTCACAAGAGGCCCCCGCCTCCACCATTCATTTCACCCGACTGCTGTGAAACCCTAGAAAATCACCCAACTTTGCGGCGCCGGGGCCTCAATCTTCTGCGGCGAGATGTCGCCGCCTGCAGCAGCGCAAAAGCGCTGCTGTGTTAAGGCTACGCTGCCGCTGCAGCAGCGGCCGTAGACGCTGCTGCACCTTGCGGCCGCGTCTGCTGCCGTTGCAAGCCGCGCTGTTGAAGCGCAGAGGCTGCGGCGGCGACCCTCGCCGCTTTCCCTTCGCCGGCGGTTGCAACAGCCTCTTTTTTTTTTCCAATATATTTTATCATCGTTCAAAAACAGATTTTAAAAGATGAAAAATATAATATTAAATTGCTAGATTCAAGAAAAATTAAACAATCAACTTTTGATTGTTCAAACATGCAAAAACAATTTCTAACAAACACAAAGTAGGCTCTGATACCACTGTTGGGAACCTACTTAACCATGCGCAGCGGAAGTAAAGCAATTTTCGATTCTCAAACAAGGATCTACATTGTATTTAGATAGAAACTGTGTTTAGAATAATACCTTGATGAATTCCGCAAACTCTTTTGCTGATTCACGAACTCCAATGATCACGATCTACAATCCAAGCTGTCCAATTGTCCAGCCTCCAATGGTGATCCACACAGAGAATAAGAATGACGGCTAGGGTTTTCTTTTCTCGTGCTAGCAAGAATAATGAAAATTTCATTATGTTTTTCAAACCCTAACAGCCTATTAATATGAGTCCAAACGGGCTGGCCCATCTCTTAACTTAATCCGGTCCAACATTTAATTAATCAAATTAATTAAATCCGGTCCATGAATTAATTAATCCAATTAATTAATTCGGGTCTATTAATAAGCAACCCAATTAATTAATTATCCAACATTTGTCAATTAATTAATTGGTAAATCTCATTCTTCTGATTCTCTTTTGTGTGTGACCCATTAGGTTCCCGATCACGATGTCTAACGACGTGAATTATTATTTTGATCTAATCAAAACTGTTAAATTAAAATACCCATTTTAATTTATCATCAATTTACATTCGTTGTCCCAGATTGACATCTAGCAATGTGTCAGGGCAATACATGTGACGGGAAATGTCACGTGACATGACAAAACCAAACTTGTTCGTTTATCGTGAAACTATAATCCTTTCGTCAATATGATCCGATCAATTACGAGATATGGACGTGTGTCAATCTCAATTATCGATCATATCTTTTATCCTACTGTTAAGTCAATGTAAGTCGAAAACTCTTTTCCGACTTATGAGTTCACCTTGGCCAAGGATTTCATTATCAACTTAACTGGATGAAATGTAGATCATAATCTCTTACTATCTAAGAGTGACGAATCCTCTATTGATCATTCACAACCTTCATATGATTCTTGACATACCCGAACGATGTCGTATTAGCGACCCTTGACAGAGCAACATCCGACATCACCAAAGCATGACTGTCCTCACATAAGGCACTATGATGACCTCAAGTCAAAGGACCAATTCCACTACCGAACGTTAGAGATTAACCACTGACACTCAGATAGTTTTCCATGTGGAATCTCTCAGCGGGTCTGCAATGTTTTGTTCTATAACAAAACATTCACGTGTTCATTCAAGTGTCTCCACACTTTAGCTTGTAAGATCAACTACTTACTTCATAAGTAAGAAATGACACACGTGATGGTCTATCCATAATAACGATATCCGTATCTCTTTATTACATACGACCATGGACGATTTAAGATTCAGTCATATGTAATTTGTATCTCACAATCACAACTCTTTGTGATTAACAAATTACCAAAACTTGAATCTACGGATTCTATTATTTAATTAATTAAAATATTAATTCAATAATAAATATTGCCATAAATATGCATCGGTTATATATACATTAAAAGTGCTTATGTCCAAAGTTGATTGTACCTAGGGCATAACACTTACAGAAACGGTGTCTCTTCTTTATTCAGTTTACTGGTAATTTCGTTGAGTTATGTTCTTCTTCCTTCCCCAGCTGCTGAAGTTACTTAGCTCCTGCTCACCTTCATTACATTCATCCCCCTCAATTTGACCTTGTCCCCAAGGTTGAAAGGAAGGATAAGGGCTTGAATAGCTACTGTGTCCTCCCAGGTATCTTCAACTTCCAAGGTATCGTTCCAATGAATTAGCCATTAAGTAACGACCTGGTTATCCTTCTTGATGAGGCGAGTCTGCAGGACTGAAAGTGGTTCTGGGTAGCTTATACCACCATTCAGCCAAGGACAACCAGTTGATCCACTACTTAGGTGAAAAGTCATACATCGAAGGTACATGTCGAGGCATTGGTTGAACATTTCTATCTAACTATCTTTTTACGGGTGGTAGGCAGAACTTAGGTGAACTTTAGTTTCCATACTTGGTGAACCGATCCACTATCACCAATATCACAGTCTTCCACTTTGATGAAGGTAGCCCTTCAATGAAGTCCATGCATATGTGGCTCCAAAAATATTGTGGTTCAGGTAATGGTTGCAAGAGGCCAGGGTAAAGAACATGTTTGCCATTGCATCTTTGACAAGTGTCACAGTTAAGGACCTTCTTCTTGATCTCCTTACTTATACCAGGCCAGAAAAAATGTTGTTTGGCCCTATATACACTGGCTTGGACTCCTGAGTGACCTCCATTTTGAGAGGAATTGATATTTTGTATCAACTTAGATCTGATCTGACTTTCTGTCCCAATGTATAACTTCTCTTTATATTTGAGCAGCCTATTTTCATAAGTGAAGCCAGGATTCTCCCCAGGGTTTTTCAAGGTTGCCTCAATCAGTTGTTCAACCTTTTCATCCTCCTTATATGTAATACCCAGACCAGGAAAGCTTAAAAAGATTTGATAGATACTACTCATACCAACAAGGTGCATCTTCTTTTCCGAAAGTTCATCTTTAGAAACTCCATTGTTAAGTGTGCTTGGTTTGGAGCAATTCTATGATGGGTGACCATCTGGAAAGTTTTCTCGAGGAGCGCACGAGTGAGGACAAAGTATGCTGAAAAGACCCATGTTGGTACAGTGGGGATAGTGCGTCGTCGATTTAACGATCGGGACAGCTCGTTAAGTGGTACCCAGGTCGTTACATTATAGGTCCCTATTACTTCTTGTATCTAGGTGGGTACAACATGAGAAATGGCCGCCAATTCCAGGTTGGTTTCCTCTCTTCTTGATAGTGCATTAGCCATGGTATTATCGCTTCTTTTCTTATATTGTATCTCGTAACTAGGCCCAGGTAACTTGGTTAGCCATTTCCGTTGGAGAGGAGTGGTGATTCGTTGCTCTAGCAAGTACTTTAAGGTAAAGTACTGATAATCAATTTTAATTACAAAGTGGTGGCCCTCTAAATAATGTCTCCATTTTCCAACTGCAGTAACCAGGTCTAGTAGCTCTTTCTCATATATGGACATCCCCAATTTTTCATTACAAATGCCTTTACTCATATAAGCAATAGACATCCTGCCTTGTATCAAGACTACCCTCATTTCCCCATGGCAAGCATCAGTCTCTACGATGAAAGGTTGGCTAAAATTTGGAAGGGCCAACACTGGTGTATTACACATAGCTTCTTTCAAACTTTGAAATGCAACCTCAGCACTAGCATTCCAACTGAAGCAATCTTTTCTTAAGAGGTCAGTTAGGAGCTTAGCCAAGACATCATATCCTTTCACAAACTTCCGTAGTATCCTATTAGGCCAAGGAACCCCCACAATTGTTTCACATTATTAGGTTTAGGCCAATGTTACATGGCACTCACTTTTAGAGGGTCCGCTGATACTCATGTTGATGAGATTATGTGTCCTAAGTATTCTATTTTGGTTTGTCAAAATGAGCATTTGGATTTCTTAGCAAATAGCTGATGCTTCTTCAGGGTTTCCAGCATAATTGTTAGATGTTTGCAATGAGATTCTAGGTCCTGACTGTACATTAGAATGTCATCAAAGAAGACTAAGACAAACTTTCTCAAATGTTCCTGGAAGACTTCATTCATCAAACACTGGAAGGTGGTTGGTGCATTGGTAAGTCCAAAGGGTATCACCTTAAATTCATATAAGTCATGGTGTGTTTTGAAAGGTGTCTTATGTACATCAGTTTCTGCCACCCTTATTTGATGGTATCATGCCCTTAAATCAATTTTAGAGAACCATTTTACTCCATATAATTCATCAATTAATTCGTCAATCAGAGGCATTGGATACTTATCCTTAATGGTGAGGTTATTCAATTGGCGGTAATCCACGCAAAATCTCCACATCCCATCTTTCTTTTTAACCAGCAGTACAGGTGAGGCCTAGGGCTATTACTTGGTTGGATGATCCCACTTTCTAGCATTTTCTTCACCATTCTTCCCATTTCAGCCTTCTATATAAAGGCGCATCTGTAGGGCCTTATTTTGAAGGGTTGTGCCCCTTTCTTAAGCGAAATTATGTGGTCATTAAATCTGAGAGGTGGCATCCATCGTGGTTCTGCAAAAAATTTGAGAATTGTTTGATAATTACTCGTACTTCAACATGAGGAGTGTCCCCTTAATCTTCATTCATAGCCTAGATTTTGGCTACAATTCCATAAGGTTGTTTGTGAAACCATTGATTTAGCAGACCCTTTTCCATCATTATAAACTTTTCATTGAAGTTTTCACTCTTCAATTCTACTAGTTTCCCATTGTATGTAAACTTGATGCTGCTCTGTTTGAAATAAAAAATGACTAGGTTGAATTGACTTAACCAGTCTACTCCTAACACCATGTCACTCCCACCTAGCCTTAACACCCTCAGCTGAAATTGACATTCCATTCTTTGCATAGTCCAAGTGAGTGGGTTATATATGGCAGTACTACTCATCTTCTCTCCATTAGCCACGATTACTGTCACGGGGATGGGTGGGTTCAACCTTGTATTTCAGCTCCTGAATCACTTTTTCATCAATAAAACTATGTGTGCTGCCACTGTTAATGAGAATAGATAATTTCCTCCTCTTCACTTGCTCAGGTATTTTGATGGTTTTTTGTTTTAGGCTCCCAGTCAATGCATTGATGGAGATTTCCACGATCTCCTCATCCTCAATGTCCTCACCCTTCTCCCCCAACTTTCTCTTCTCTTCATCATCTAGTTCAGCATCCTCTTCAACCAGCATAAAATCCAACATCTTATTTCTACATATGTGTCCAGGGCTATACTTTTCATCGCGCCTAAAACATAACCCCAAACTCTGTTTGGTTTGTATGTCAGATGGGGTGATTGTTTTGAATTTTAAGGGGTGGTTTTGGGTCTTTTAGCCTATTTTAGTGTTGTTACGGGTTATTTGTTGAATAAATTCAGTGGGTTTTGGGACAAGTTAGGCCTTGTGGGTTGGTAAGAAGTTTTGGTTGGGATTTTTGGGAATTTGTTCAAGGTTGATATAGTATTTTCTTGTAAAAGGGCTACTTCAAATGCTTGTGAGATAGAGGTTGGTTTAATGATTTTAACCATGGATTTAATCTCTCCCCTCAATCCACTGGTGAATACTGAGATATAATATGACTCAGGAAGGTAGGAAAGAGACAACATGACTTGGGATTTGAGATCTTTAAAGAGTTCCTGGTACTCAGCTACTGATCCTTTTTGCCTGATCTTGCTAAAAGCTTCTATGGCATATTCACCTGTAGTCTCTGCAAACCGCTTGCATACTTCTGCAGAGAAGAATTCTTAGTGAGCATTGGGATTGCTACTAGTAAACCCATGAAACCAAACATCTGCTCTCCCTTTCAAGTACATTTCAGCAAGACCGATCCTCACTTCATCAAGGATTTGGTGTATTTGGAAGTATTTTCGAGCCTCCCTCAACCATTCTCTAGACCCCTCTCCACTAAAATATGGAAAGTCAATCTTAGGTAACTTAACCCCTTCTCTCATATCACACCCAGTGGCATTACGTCCAGATCATTGGTGAACTCCCTTTTCGTTTGTCTCTATTTTGTCCCATCATTTGAGCCATCATTGATACTAGTGATTTATACTTGGAATTCAACTCCCCAATCATTAACTCCATACAATCATGTTTGCTGCATAGGGCCTTCAATGTTTGATCTGACGTTTATACCTTGTTACCCACTCTTTGAAGAGTTTCCCCCAGATCTTCAACTTCCCTATCAACTTTTTAAGGTGTTTTTCTACCACTTTAGGTTGAGTATCCATTTTCCAGGTTTGTAGCTGCTCTAATACCCGTTGTAATGGTTGTAAACTTCCAACCAAAACTAGTAATTAAAACTTCACAATTAATCGTACAAAGTAAAGCTTAGCTGAGTTTTATCAATTCAAGAGAAATTTTCATTAATAGACTGAATTGAACGTTACAGAATATCCAATTGAAATACAGAATGACAAATGGATTGAGAAGAAGAAGAAGAAGAAGAAGAAAAGATTGAGAAGACGAGAGAAGAGAAGAAGAAGCTAGAATTCTACTAATGCAAAAATCATGCTCTCCCACCCTCCATCTGTCGGTTATAATAGAAGAAGAAAATGTGTTTTGCACTATTAAATTTTTTAAAGAATAAACAGCGTCGTCTTTTGCTGGCTAAAACAATTTCGCTTCTTTATTCAGTTTACTGGTAATTTCGTTGAGTCCTACTCTTCTTCCTTTCCCAGTTGCTGAAGTTACTTGGCTCCTGCCCACCTTCATTACATGTGTACTGCTTAGGGTTTTTTCTCTATCTCTTCGTGTTATGCGTGTTCTCTTCGTTAGTACTCATTCTTTGTAATCTTAAGTGGATTTCTATATTATAATTAGTAGATATTTGGGGAGAATGAGTGGAGTTTACTATGTAAACTTTATTGTGAGGCGAAGATTGAAAACCATGAAGAAATCTTTGACTTCTTTGAACATTTGTATTGTACTCGTCTTGGTTGATTTTTAGTGGATCTAGAGCAATATTTACTTTGTAGATGCTCAAGGGGTGAGTAGAGTTTAAAAGCACGTGAACATCCGGACCCTTCGTGGGTAAAATATCTTGTGTTGATACTTTTGATTTCTATGATTTACTTTTTGCAAACATTTTTGGTATTTTGAATGTTTTTGACAAACTTGATTGTGATCAACAAATGGTATAAGAGCAATTTTTCAAAAGGGGTGGAGTAGGGTTTGGTTTTTTTAAACCTTAGTTTAAAAGTTTGCGACTTCTGTAAATCCTTTAATTTCTGAAGTATTTTTTAAAATTGCGTTTTTTGAAAGCAAATTTGTTGATCTACCTTTGATTCAACTTTTGGTCGGATCTCTTAGAGATTCTGTGTCTTTTTGGGTTAGATCTTGTACGATCCTATTGCTATTCTTGAAGGTTTCTTGATATCTCATCTGAAGAATCCTTCAACTCGATTTTGACCTTGAAAGTTTTGTGTGTTTACTGAGTTCTGACAATTATGTTGTTAACTCACTACTGAGTTGTGGTGGTTTCTTGTAACTCGTTTTGGTTGTTTGTGTGTTGAGTTGACTCACTTTAATTCCTACTGATTTTCTTAACTCACCCTTGAGTTCTACTGGGTCATTTGACTCTCTGGGTTCTTGTGCGCAATCTTGGATTTCTGGTTCGATTTGGACATTACCTTAACTCTGAAATTTTAAATTTCAAACTTTGGTGTAATGTCTCTTACTCTTTGTTACATTTTTGCCGATTAAATTCTGTATAGTGTTTAAGTTTGATTTGGTTATTAAGGTAAAGGTTCTACTACAGTTTACTTTTGTCCAAGATTTCTTGCGAGGATTTGGGAATCTAACGAAGTACTGGAATAAGGGGTCTCAACCATTTAAAACTGTCAAATTGACCGTTCTTGATAAACTAACTACATTGATCATCTTTATTTGTTGTTATATAATTTTGTTTTTCTGTGAACTTGGATTATATTTATAGTGTGTAAATTTCATGATAAGTAAAAATCACTACACTGTTATTTCTCACTTTCAAATTTGACTAGGATATACTCTGTGTGTGATATACTTTTGATTTTATGATCATCTTAATTTGTTGTTATATATTTCTGTGAACTTGGATTATATAATTTACTTTATAGTGTGTAAATTTCATGGTAAGTAAAAATCACTCCACTGTTATTTCTTACTTTCAAATTTGACTGGGATATACTCTGTGATATACTTTTGATTTTATGATCTTAATTGTTAAAATGTCAATTGCCCAAAAGTTTGATGTTGAGATGTGGGATTTTACTGAGATTTTAGTCTCTGGTGCGAGAAAATGTGAGTTCTGTTGTTACAACAAAGGTGTGTTGCTCCTCTTGATCGGTGTTCGACTACTGAACACAGTGCCTACAGGAGACAAGAATTAGATGAGATAGTCTGGAGTTCTATTTTCCTTCACTTGTTTGATAGTGTGATAAGGAAAGTTGGGGAAACTACCTCAACTGAGGCACTGTGGACAAAATTATGAACACTTTATCTAACTAAGACAATGCCAAATAAGTGCTACCTCTTGAGACAATTATATAACTTCAGGTTCGATTCTTCTTCTAGAAGAAAACATTGTAAGTTCACAAAATTGATTCAAAATTTAACAAACTATGATGAGAAACTATCATATGATCAATAAGTTGTTGCCCTGCTAAATTCTTTAGGTGATAAATATAGGGAGAACAGAAATGCCCTAGAATATGGGAGAGGGGACCTTACTGTGGATATTATAATCTCAGCTCTAAAAAATAGAGAACTTGAATTAAAATCCGAACATAAAGATTTTAGAACTGGTGAGGGTTAAATGTAAAAGAGAAATTGAATCGAAATAAGAGAAACAATTTCAATAACTATAACTCTTACAAGAAAGGGAAATTTCAAAACTTCAAGTTCGAAGATAAGAACAAGATCAAAGCAAAACCTAAGGAGAAAGTTAAGAAGTGTTATTATTGTGGAAAGACTAGTCATTTTATAATAGATTGTTTCACGAAAGTTACTGATATGAAAGAGAAATCCGCTCTGATGGACCAGTAGCCTTTGTTTGTAACAATGAATTTGATGAGCAAGAAGTATTTCGTGTTACTATTGCCAGAAGAAACTCAAATGATTGCATTCTTGATTCTAGCTGTACTTTCCATTTATGTCCCATAAAACAATGGTCTACTGAATTTGTTGACTTAAATGGAAGACAATTTCAAATGGAAAATGACATGAGTTGTCAAATAAAAGAAAGGGAGATTTTCATAAGTGTCACTACATTTGAAAATCCACAAAAAAAATTGAATGTGCACTAAATTTGTTCAAAAATGTCACTTTTTTGTTGTGAAAGGTCCAAATTATCCTTGTGGTCACATTTGACATTTGTAAGAGCAATTAATGCTTGATTGGAATGTCATTAATGGTTTGATTTGATGATTAAATTTTTATTATTTTATTCATTGTATATATGTATATTATATTGAATAAAATGTATTTTCTTCCATAAAAGAAATAAAAGAAATTCAAGATCTAACAAAAACAAACCCTAAGTCCTAAATCATCATACATTAACACATATTTTCTTCCCAGACTTCAGCTTCTTCATTCATTCATCAAGAGCATATGAGTATTTAATTGATCATCCATTTCGAGAGGTTAGCTATTACAATTGTTTATATTTTCATCTCTTAGCTCATTATTTCGTAAATGTTAAATACAACATGATGATAATAAATTCCAATTTTTGAAACTATTACTCATTGATTTCTTTGGTTTTTGAAATTTTTTTTGACGGTAAAGATATTTGGAATCGTTCATTAAATGTGATCGATTCTATATTTAATGAAGCATTGACTTATTTTTTTAAAAAAAATACATTATTATGTTAAATGAGAATTGATTATCATCATTAATATTCTACAATAATGTCCTAATTTTTTTTGAAATAACTGTTTTGAAACCAGCCCGACATTTCATATTGAAATGGTCGAATATGGTGTTTCAAACCGTCGGGTCTCGACAGTTAAACTGTCGAATTCGACAGTTTACAAACGTCGGGATATACAATTCAACTGTCGATTTTGACACTTGAGAATTGTTGAAAACTTGATTAGCTATTTTCCACATTTGATGGTATTCAATGTCGATATATTGAATGTGCCGACTTTTTACAGTTGCAATCCCAACATTTCAAGTATGAGTGATGATTTGAGATTCATCGTCTCTTACAGGGGAAATTTCGTAAATGTGGACGACGAATGGAAATGGATATGGGACAAAACCACTTCCATTTTAGTGCTGACAAATATTACGGTAGTCGGACTTGCTTTAAGGTTGAAGGAAAAACTTGGTATTGTTAAATGTGCAGACAATTGGCGTGATGTTACCAGTAATTGAAGTGTACTGAAATTTATAATTACAATGTACTCCATAATTAATTACCATTGCGTTTGTCACCTGTGATAAGTTGTAGATGCGGAATTTATTACTACATAATTAATAAGTTATTCTTCTCGATGTCATTATTTTCGTAATATACGATTGAATTGTCATTGCCGTAATTACGGGTTGCCCTATCCTTTATGACTCACAATTCGAACAATCTATAGTTACCTAAGTGGACCATAAAGTAATTGCTGCAACACAAATTACTCATTGTACTTCAATGTACAGATAATGCACTGTTTGCCATATGCGACGAAATGTTTAAAACAATTCATAAAATTACAAAACTTTTAAATTTACTTAAATACAACATTTAATGTGTTATTAACCAGGATTAACATTACAAAACAACCTTCCACGACAGATTCATGAAGAATGAAATGAAATGAAACGTTCCCAAAACCAGAAAATCGAAGTCAAGGGACGACTCGCGTAAGTCGTGGCGCTGTCGCTCGTCAAAGTGTTCCAACACCCTTTGCACGTACTTAAGGTTACTTCGCTAGATATGTGTGCACGCAACCTTGCGTCTTCCAAAACCAAGAATTCGAACTCCATGGACTCTGCAATGAATAAAAAGGTGAAAAAACGTCAGCTAATCACACGTCATCAATGTCGAAGCCAATACACACGGATGCAAACAAATAGCAATCAATATATGTACGTCAACCATATAACGACATAAAACTACAACCCAATGCAACATGAACAATATGTAAAAGGACACGTGACGAAGATTTAACAATAAATGGAACATATGCGCTTCACATTATTTCATAAGGCGGCTATCTGTCGAGAATTACTACATCTAACTGTCGGGATCGACAATTGACTTGTACCAAATTTACACAACTGTCGAGAATTCTAAGGCTAACTGTCGAGAACGGCAGTTCGCCTATCCCTATTTTACCTATCGAACGCAGCTAACTGTCAGGAACGACATAACACATGTTCACAAGTCACCCATATGTAGATAGTTTATGAGGTAAATTATTGCACACGAAGTGGCGACACATACCAAGATGGTAGAATGTTCAAAAATAGATGACATTTACATTAAAAACCCCAATTTAAAAGCTAAGATCTCTTGAAGCAACAGAACAATTAAGATTCAGAATAAAAAAAAAAAACTTAAACCAGATGCAAAAATAGATATAGAGAGAGCCAAAGATTCAAAAAAATTAAACAAAATCACCAAAGTCATTACTTCACAATAAACTCAAATGCAAATGAAAAAATGTGTATCACAAAATTTCAGGAACCCCCCTCCCAATTTTTTTTAAAGACCAATCTAACCACTTTCAAACAAATGGAAATTTTGTGAAGAAATCAATGACAATAATCTCGCCAGTCTAGTTTGTAGAAGACAAACCAAAAATTGATTTCATAGAGCCATTATACGCAAAAAGTAATCATACGGAATCAAATTCTAAAATATTCACTTGTGATTAATAATATTAATCCAAAATTGAAGGATATCTCAAGGTCATTTTTTCTCCTCATCTTTAATATCAATTTCCTTTCCTTGACCTCCATCTTCAACTCTTCCATTTCCACATCTGTAGCCAATGGTGGATCCTCCACTCTCTTTTCAGATTTTGCACTTAGTCTAGCTTTTAATTCTTTCCACTTCTTCTCCTCGACAACCAATTTGTTGGAATTATTGGATCGAAGAGGAGTTTGGAAACAACAAAATCGTTTTCACATACCGGTTATGAAGTAACTGGATTCAAGAAAAAAATAACATAAACTCGGTTATTATGAAAAAAAAAATAGAGGAGAAGAAACTGATTTTTAACACATAATTTCACTTCATTTTCTTCTAAAATGATTTCCCCCCTTTTTTCCTTGTTTTGACGGTTTAGGGTGTAGGTGGTTTAGGGTTTAGGTGGTACTTTGGTTATGACAAATTGTACAATTTCTATATGTAGTCAAATCCCAATCAATGCAAGACATGTTGGGTATTTAAATTATGCAGATGGGTAAAAATGTCCAATTTTGATATTCTTGCAACTAGTTTAAAAATGTGACATTTTGATAATTACATGATGGAAAAATGACATTTGGTGTAATTTCCTCTAAAAGAAATTGGAACACTTAATCTGTTATTGAGAAATAATCATATTCTTGAGTTGACTAAGGCTAGGTGTGAGCCTAGCCTATAGAGGAATCTTATTTCCATGGGAGAATTGGATAATGAATATGATATAAGAATTCATAAAGAGTTTATAAAAATAATCCTTAATGGTAAGGTAATAATATTCAGTCTCAAAGTTAATAGAATTTACACCCTACAAGCCAAACCTTGGTTGTAAACAGCTTTGTAGCTGTAAATTCTCACTGTTATGTCTCTAATCTGGCATAAAAGATTATTGAGTTGGTTTTACAAATGGAGAAGTTTGTTTTCTTTGTCAACAAAATTGGAATCAAGGTACTCCCTTTGAATAAATTTAAAAATTGTTTGAGGATTCTAGATATTACTTGAAAGGTAGTATATTTAGAATATAAAGTATTTTTAGTTTGCTTTTGAACTAACTACAATATTTTTTTTCTTTTTACAGGTTTGCTAACAGCAAATGAAAAAGTAAACTTGTTCTAGAACCACTAAATGATGCCAAAATAGTTCAACAAGGTGGAGATTGTTAAATTCTCGGGTTGCCTCCTTATTTTTTGTCATTGGGCTGCTGGACTTGGGCCCAAATTGAGGTGTTTCGGGTTGGCATCGTTTACTTGCAAAGTTGCATAATCAAAACACGATTTTAGCTTTGTGGAGATTGATTAAATCTGGCCTTACACCTGGTGCAATTGTGGGCATTGATCTGTAATATGGATAACCATATAAATAGCCATAAGTGACGTGTTTTCATATAATTGAAAAGTGTGTGTTGCTTAGGGTTTTCTCTCTATCTCTTCGTGTTCTCTTTGTTTGGATTCAATCTCTATAACCTTGAATGGATTTCTGTATTATACTTAGTGTATATTTAGCGAGATTGAGTGGAGTTTTCTGTGGTGAACTTTATTGTGAGGCGAAGATTGAAAACTACGAAGAAATCTCTTATTTCTTCGAATATTTGTATTGTACTCTTCTTGGTTGACTTTTAGTGGATCTAGAGCAATATCTACATCATAGATGCTCAACAGGCGAGTAAGAAAGGTGAACATCCAAACCCTTCGTGGGTGTAAAATCTTGTGTTGATACTTTTGATTTATACGATTTACTCCGTAAAAGTGTTTTGTATTTGAATGTTTTTTACAAACTCAATTGAGACCAACATGATCCTTTACAAATGAAAGCTTGTTTACTAGAATTATTTGGATCCTAGCAAGTACAAAACGGTCGACATATAAGGAACGCTCAAGTATCTTGTTTGCCAAACAGAAAATAATCAAATATCATCTTGAACAAGTGGCGACATAGGGGAGGGAGGCGTAACATTGCAAAAGCAATTAAGGCATGTGAGAAAAGTAATTTAAAGAAGAGGAGGAGAGGAAATTGCACTAGATGTCACATGTTGACTTTGCATTTACAAAAATGTTACTTTTTTGAAGTCTTTGCAAAATTGTCATTTTCGGACATTTTTGTCCATCTAGATAATTTAAATATCTGACATGTCCTTCATTAAATGAGATTTGACTAGATGAAAAATTGTACAAAAACTGTGTAAATGTTAGGGAAGGAGCTGTCATTTTAAAAAGGCAAAAGATGTGAAAATGAAAATGGAAAATAAAAAGAACATAAGTCAATGAAAAAATCAATAATGTCAGGCTTCAAATCATTTCCCCAAATAATTCTCAGCATTCTTTACTCTACGTCTCCGGCCAACATCTCGATGACTGACCAAATAAAACCTTCGACAGTCATTTTAGGGTTGTTCTTGTGGTACATTAGGCACTCCATCCAATAGGGGGTACAAGGTGTCCATTATGGACATCTTGATATACCCCCTAATGTACATTTATCATTTTCCGTCATTTTAAGCTTATTTCTTGATTTTCAAATACTATTTTAGTGCCTACTTGTGTCCTAATGTCAATGGCTTAAAAGCAAAACCCTTCTTATTTCATTTTATGCAACTTATATGAACATTCTCTCACTAAAATGTTGAAGAAGAAATTGACAGATGAGAGCACATTCAGGGTAAAATTTATGTTCTTTTTGTGGGTTTATGGCATTTTTATTTTTAAAATTTTACTAAAACTTCATATTTTTCCCTTCATGGGTTTTTCTTCATATGTTATCCCTTCATCGTATGCCGAACGAGGAAGACGAAGAGTTGCCAAGACTCTTGACGGGCTGGCTCGAATTTGCATTGGAAAACAAATTTGGGCAAAACATGGTTGCCAAGGGATGATTCCTTGCTTTGGTTTTATGCTTTTCTGATTTCTGATTACATATTGTTACTCTCATTTCTGTTAGAAATGAACCCACTGTTGATAAATACTTTGAAGAAATTTGTGTACCAGGTGAATGTCAGAAGTGTTTGGTGCTGTGATGTGGAGAATTTCACTTCTTTAGCCTTTTTTAAATGTCAACTTAGCTTTTTTAAATTCCTGTACATTTCCTGTCAAATATTTCCATACCCATAGCTTTATTAGGACTGAACTCATAAGACATCCCCATTCATTTCGCCAGAAAAAAAATAAAATCCCAACTCTCTCCCTTCATCGAATTTGTCATGGACTACCACCGTTGACGGAAAAGCCCTGAACTCACAGCCCTTGTTTCCATTTGTACTTGGCAGATTCAATTTTATTGAAGAAGAAGAACCCGTTGGAGAATCACAATCGTTGTTGCGATCTGCAATTGATTTTGTAGTTTATTATCTAGTCTCTTAATTGGGCTTTTTCTTTGACAGGATGCTGCTATTGTGAATGTCTTGGGGGATCTCTCAAATCCTCTTCTAGTTTTGCCTCTTCAACCAGCTTCATCACCAGTTAACTTTGATGTAGGGGCTAATATAGAATCTGATGTTCCGAAGCTAAGTAATCTTGTTGGTGCTGGATATTAGGCTTTTGAAGTATCAGTGTTGGATGAGTTGAAAAGGGTTGGTACGACTGCCTTGAAAATGTTATTTATGTCACTCTGCATGTTATTCTTGTGTCCTCACATTATAACATATCAATTTTATTTTCTATGGACATGCTTTTACTATGCTATTTTCCATTTTTCCCTAGCATTTGATTGGGCATAATCTTGCCATCACTCGCTCAAAATAGGAAATAGAATTTTCATGTTTTCCACATATTTGTTTGGTTGAGTTTGTTACCATTGTCCTGAGGGAGTTGGGATTGATTTAGGCAGTACTATGAGATGGGTCGACCTTGCGATTTCTATCGTGCATTCACCGAGAGACCTCAACTTGTTGTAAAGCTAATGCAGGTTGCCTATTGTATATATGCACGTGGGTTTGTTGATTTTCACAACTTATGTACAAAACATATTTCATTGTATTGTCCTCTATGTTGAAATGTTCGAAGTGAACTATTTAATTTGTCGAAATAAAGTCTCAACAATTATGAATTCTCGATAGATTAATACTTTCGACAAATTAGTTATGTGACCCATTGTCGTTATGAACTGTCATTCCCAACAGTTCGTCTCTATTATTCTCGACAGATGACTAAATATCAACATATGAGTTGAGTCATATGTCAATATGGACTGTCATTCTCAATGGATTAATTGTCAGGAACGGCGGATTAATTGTGTGTAGTATTATGTCTATGGAGTATTATTGTTATGCAGTATTATGTCTATGGATCCATATTTTGGTTGTGAACTTAAACATGTCTTCTATTGTGTGCAGATGAAAATTTTTGTATGTGACTTTAAACACGACTAATGTTTGAAAACACTAACAAAATGTTAGTGATAATATAACTTCCGAAAGTGTAACGCAAGCATTTTGAGATGCAAAAAACAACCGTGGACAAGTTATGAACAAAAACATTTTGTAGGGACCGACAGTTATCGGAACGTAAAGGAGTAATATGTCTACATGAAAATTTTGTTGTGAAGTTATTGCTATACGATCGAATATTTGCAAATGACATTGAAACGATAATGATAATATAACTTAAAAATGTACAATGCCATCATTCATGATGCAAAATACAACTTCAGCCACTTTCAGATATCAAGCCTATTTACGTTAGTGGTGTTACAATGGGATTGGAACGTGTGGTTCGGCTATGGCCAACTCTACCACATCAAGTGCATTTCCTAATTCATATGGTCTCGTATTTGGATTGCTTGCATCATGTGGGTGGTCTACCAGGAGGGTGACATACAATAGATGGAAAAATAAGAATAGAACTAATATCGTTCGGAACAACCTAGTCCACTTCCCGCGCTACAGGATATATTGCTTCGCTATAAGCACCCTTCAAATAGTCCGCCGTGTAATAAAGGGAGCATTGGTCATACAATAACGTACCTCTCAAGCAAGCAGTACGAGTTGCATGAACACATGTCATACGATTTAGTTGGAACTCAAGTGCATGTATTTTCTAAAAAAGTATACCGTGTATGTGTCATAAATATAGCAACATGTGTTAAGTTGTTTGTCAAAGCATGAGCTCGAAGCCTAGTACTAGCTTTGAATGTTGTCCGTAACTCGTTCTCCATCCTCGATGACAATAAGGTACTACATTTGATTGCATTTGTTCGACGTTCATAAAGCCACTTCTATATAGTACACCAGATGTGTTCGACCAGGCATATGATCTGTAATAAATGGGCATATCTAACATTGAGTTCAAAGATTCTACATTATTATTTGTAATAATGTTATATCGTCGTCCAGCAAATAGTGCTCGTGACCAATATGGAAAACCTACTCACTCCAAGTACTCGTAAGTTCTTGTACTTACCCTACGAATATGTCCTATAA
Source organism: Fraxinus excelsior (assembly GCA_019097785.1). Classification (NCBI taxonomy): domain Eukaryota; kingdom Viridiplantae; phylum Streptophyta; class Magnoliopsida; order Lamiales; family Oleaceae; genus Fraxinus; species Fraxinus excelsior. Next base: position 27,186,871 of record CM032625.1, on the reverse strand, counting down.
ATTGTTCGAACTCTTCAACGTGATAAGTTGTAGCAACTTATTTGAATAAAAAATTGAACTTGCGTTGTTGTACCGCTAGATTAAGTTCTTTTCCATATGCCACATACAACAACCATTGTCAGATAAAGGAAATAAGTGACTAATGGTTTTTTCAATACTATTTTTCCTTTTTGAAACAAATACGAGTTTATCTGAGTCACCCATAAGATCTTTCAACTTTGATAGAAACCACATCCGCAATTTATTTGTTTTGGCATCTATGATTTCCCATGCTAAGGGATAATTTATTTGTTGGCATCTTGGGCAGTTGCCAGTAGAAGTGTACATTTGTACGGACCTTTCAAGTAACTACCGTCAACACAAATAATGGACCTCAAGTAGTGCATGTACCTACGAATGCTTGCACCAAAAGCTATGAAGAAATAATAAAGCTTGTTACGGGAATCAACTTCGATGTGTGTTACTATCCCCGGGTTACTCTCTCCTAGGACGTAATAGTACAAAGATAATTTTTGGAAACTGTCCTCTAGTCTACCATGTAACATGTGTAAAGCAGCCACCTTCCCCCTACGTGCTTTGCTGTAACTGATTTTGACACTGAACTCACATTCCATGTCACGTGCAATAGCAGTAGGATTATATGATCGGCTTGGATTATCCAATCTTCCATATATGTGCTCGACAATTACATAAGTTGTGGCATGTCGATGTGTTCTACGACGAAAATCTATGAAACATGTGTGCACGTTTATGAATTTACGGATCATGAAGATTGCAATTTGCTTCACTGTCGAAGCACGTAACATCCATTTGCAATTATAGTCAGCGCATACAACGGTTAGCTTTTTCATGATTGGCCTGCTTACTCGAAGTTGGAACTTGTCGCGCAAGGCAAGTACATGAACTTTCGAGTGCAACTCTTTCTTGCTCAAAAATATTTGCTGATCGGCAAGATCATACATATTCACACTTGTAATCCATTCGACTCTATCCGAATTCCTAGAATGTGATTACATTTGTTCGTCACCATCAACAAAATTAACAGCCTGAGAACTATATAACAGGATATCCAAGTTCTCATCTATTGGTGCAGCCCCAATATCAGAAATTAATGTGTCGGGTGCATTATCGTTTGAAACACTATACAGTTGATAGACATCATCATGTTGCACGTTTCAGTGAACATCCACCACGACAAACGAAGGATTTTGAAACTTTGTATCCCTCCTCACGTGAACAATTGGAAGCTCGACTTCCAAAATAGTAATGAATATATCAGTTTCATTATGAATTGATATGTACCAATTTAAGTCTTCATCTTCGCATATTTCAACCGGAGGTATATTCATGTTCGAAACTTTGAACTTTAGTTCAATTTTAGTGCGATGATCAAGAATACCAAGTTTTTCCTTCAATTGTAACACAAGACCGCCTATGATGATACTTGTCAAAACTACAATAGAAGTGGTTTTGTCCTCTGTCCACTTCCATTCGTCATCCACATAAACATATTTTTCCTCATGCGACATGATGAATCTCAATTGATTTCTCATACCTGAAAAGTTGAGATTGTAATGATAAGAATTCTACACGATCAATATGTCGAAATTTAATACCATGAAAGTGGCACATTCGAATATTAAATCCGTACAATAGCAAAGGGGTCAAACCGCCAGTTGAAATGTCTATCCCGACAATTTTCGAGTGTCAAATTCGATAGTTTTAATTAATTGCATATCCCAAAAGTTTCTAAATGTCGAGAACGACGGTTGAAATGTCTAGCTCGGTGGTTTGTAAATGTTGAATTCGACGATGAACTAAGTGTGTTCATCAATATTGTACTACCCAATAATAGAATCTTCCTCCCAAGTAATTTCTACAGTAAATCATTAAAGTAATTTATACAGTAAATCATTAAAGAGTTCTTCAAAATATTAATGAGTTTGATTGAAAAAAATTATTCAAAACATTAATGGTCACAATCAATTTTCAACTATAATATGATAACATCCTTCCAATAAATAACTCATGTTTCATTAAATATGGAATCCTTCACAACATTTTGTAAAGGATGTTAGTATCTTTACTCCAAAAGATTTGAAAACCCAAACAAATCAATGAATAATAATTTCGAAAATTTCTAATAAATTTGATCATATTACATAAATATTTGAAAGTAGTAGTAAGTTATAACATAAAAAAATGGAATATGCTAACCTCTTAAAATGGATATTGAATCCAATAATAATGTCTTCTTGATGAAGAAATGAAGAAGATAGTTAGAAAGTGAGATTTGTTAATGTTAGAAGAAAATGGTTTATGTTCACTTTTCAAAATATTTTTTATTTATTAACAAATTCATATTACACAATATAATATACATATATCAAATATTTATAATACAAAAATTAAATCATCACATCATAGCATTAATGACATTCAAGTCAAACATTAATGAGTATTAAATTCTCCTAAAAAAGTGTCACAAATGGAATATTAGACATTTCACACAAAAAAAGTGACAATTTTGAGCACTATTAATAAAATAATAAATTTTATTGTACTTTTCAAATTTAGTGATATTTATGAAAAATCTCGAGAAGAATTTTGTGAAAGTGATAATTAGACCGATAATTAGACCAATAATTGAGTGCAACGTGTTATAGAGTTATTTACAATCAAGTATACCTCCCATGAACGAATCTATAAATAGCCTAGAAAAATAAGCCTCACAGGGCATAGCTCAGTGGTACAAATAACAGGAATGAGGTAGTCTCAGTTAAACTAACAGCCGCAATGTGGGAGTTCGATTCTTGCCTCTAACAAAGTTTGGAATTTGACTATTTGTGGGCACCAGTATGGCAACTCTTGTACACTGACCTGTTAAGGCATATCCTGCGATTTATTCCTTTCACGATGCTCTAGGGGCGGTGGGGGCCCTCAAGGTTGGGGTTCAACCTTTATAAATAGCCTAAAAAAATTCCCAAAAAATAAAAAATAAAAATGCAAGTGATAATAAAAACAAAAAAAAAAACGTAGTCAAATTCTTGCTTTTCATCCTCTAGCGCTTACTTTGGGGCCAATTACTACCATAAAGTAAAGTAGCTCTCTAAGTGATCCTTTGACCAGAAAAAGGGATTTCGAAGGGTGACTAGACAGAGGTGGCAAAGGATTTGTTAGTTTCAAGTTTTCGTGGTTAACATGTATATTATACTTATTTCCTGTTTCGTAGAGATTTCAATTTAAATTAAAATAAATAATTAATTTTAATCAAACATCTTATAATTATAATTTCATCAATTTTTATTAAAATCTGATTTTAATTCCCAATAAATAGGGGTCTAATCTTCTACCTATCGCTACATGACACTTTAGAAACAAAATAGTAAAATGAAGGTATGGAAAAATCTTTATATTAAAAATTAAAAATAGTTATTTATCCATTTTATGACGTGGTGCCATTACATGAATGATTCACTGTAGAATGGCTAGCGAGTTTCATTAACTTAAAGATATTGACAAGTGACGAAATAATGAAATCTGAACTAAATCAAAGTTTAATATCTTAATTCAAAAAATAAATTAAAGTTCTATTATTCAATTAAAAATTTTAATTTGGTGACCCAATCATATGGAACTTATCAGCTCCAAAAGTCACAACCATTCAATTAAAATTAAACAACTTTTTCCACCGCCCGTAACTCCCGGACTATTATTTAGTGATTTCTACCAAATTAATGATTGCTTTGGAGAAAACTATCCACTTTCACATGTTCATCATAAAAAATGTCCAAAATTTATTCAATGTCAATTTTACAATATTTTAGATCAAAATACTCCTTTTAACAATTTATAATTTTCACGCTAAAGACAAAAATGTGCATACAATAAAAAAAATTTGTTGGCCAATATTTTGACACATAATCTACCCTCCTTATTTCAAAAGTATACATATCAAATCACAATAAATGTTATATTTCTCATTGACACGGGTATTAAATATTGAGAGCTAGAGAACTCTCATTAGGAGTGGATATGGTTCCATCTGATTTTTGGTTTCAAGAGAACCGAACTACGAATCAATGGGGTTTTTTTTATAATGGAACCAAATGATTTTTTTAAAGATATGCAACGAAACGGGAAACGAACCATTTGGTTTGGTTCTAGTTTCATTACTGAAGAATCGAAGGTTATGACTTCAATTTCAGAAATCCATGTAACAATGGTAGTTGAGCGTGATGGTTGTTGATCTCCATTTAAGAGTCAGTGTAAATAAAAAAAAAAAAAAAGAGAGATAAAATGAGAAAAGAAACAGCGTCTAGGTCTCCAAAATGAATTATGGTCTTGAGTCTCTACATTGAAAAATGAGAAATCGAAGGTATATGACCTTTTTGTCTTGATTTTCAATTGAATTTTGAAATTTTTTTTGTGTGAATTGTGATTCACTAATTTGTAAATATATATAAAATTATAAAATTTAAATATTGAATTTGGTTCTTAGTTTGATTCTTGATTCTAAAACTAGAATCGAACCAAAGTCAGAATCAAATGGTTCTCAATTCTAATAACAAGAACCATTAATTTTTTTTTTGTAGAACTAAACTGAACCGCTCAGTTTGGTTTCGTTCTAGTTTGATCTATTTTGATTTAGTCATTTTGTTCTCCCCTAACTCTCATTTTCAGAATGAAATTTCATTCTAGACAAATGAAGTATTATGATAAATAGTGTTCAAATATCGATAACTTTTAAAAAGTCGAGAATGCCATTTTAACGTAGCTTCTCATGGAATCTACTTCTTTACCTCGAATTCGTGACAAAATGAAAAAGAAAATGCTTCATTTTTCATTAAGAGTACTAAATTTGATTATTTTTAAGAGTTATCAAAATTAGACATTTTTTAATTGATAAGCATTGAATTAGATATTTTTGTAAACTACCCAAAACTAAGTCAGGACATGCAATTAAAACTACCCAAAACTAATTTACTCTTGATCTCAAATTTGAAATATATTTGTCGTTTTCTGCTTGATCCATATTATTCCCCGTACACCTATGCATCCCACCCATGTTCGCTAGCCAATTTCACAGCCACCACTCCCAAATCCTAGAACAACCACCGCACCCACCTTCACCCTGTTGATCAGCCACTTCCACCACCACCATCAACTAGTAGGAGAAAAACTAGTCGAAGATATTATTGCAGAACAATAAAATGTAGAAAGAAAAATTTATGATCGAGACACGTGACAACATAATGTCCTAAAGTGAAATTGTTTGCAGTCAACTACTGTGACCGTTTTGGATGATCACTCTCAAAATACAACAATCCTATCACTCGTGCAGCAATCACGAGTATTTACAAAATATTCAATAGTATTCAAGAACAATGTCTAAAAAAATAGAATAATAATACTAAAATTGAATATATCTGAATTACATAATATAAAAATTATTTGTGTTGCAAAGAGCATAAGAAGTATATGTTATATATTTATACTATAAATATAATATGTGAAAGAAATAAATAATTAAGATAAAATGTCCAACTGGTAAAAACGTGGAATTTGTGTGGGAGGTCAGGGGTTCGAGCCACGCCTCACGCATTATATCAAAAAGTCTTTGATTGGGCCTTGGGGCTTTATTGATTCTAATAAAATAATTATTATTTTTAATTATTTTCGGAATTGTTTAGTGGGTCAACTAGCCAGTAAAACATTATTATTTTAACTGTCCAGTATTTCCAACCCATTACCATTGTCCATTAAAACTGTAATTTAATACTGGATCATGGGGTATGCAGTTACCTCTATTTTTTGGCTATATAAACTCACTTCTGGACTTTAGAAAAACACTACAACATCAAAAACGAAATTGTCTCTTCATATATACAGTAAAATATTATACTCAAATTGTCTTTTCATATTTTCTGGAGTACACTTGAGAGTTCTGAAAACCTTTTGTGATTGCTGCACAATTGGTTTATTTGATCGTTGTATTCTGGAGGTGATTGTCCACAGAGGTTGCAGCAGTTATCGACGGGCAATTTCGCTTTAGGACATCGTGCTGTCACGAGACTCGATCTATTGATAAGTTTTTCTGCACTTTACCATTATTTTATCCAACAGTATATAGTCCAAAAAAAATAAAAAATTGTAACTTCCATCAATAATAAGTTTAAATTAAATAAGAAAATAATTGTGATTCACCGAGGTTTTTTATTATTTCAATAAATCACCCATAACTGCCTTTAACTTCTATTTTCTTGTAATGAATTGTTTTTACTGGCTAGCTTGACCAAAAATAATTGAAATAAAAAAGATATTTTTAATTAAAGAAGCCTAATGCCCAATCATAAACTTTTTAATATATGCGTAGCATGTGATTCGAACCGATGACCTCCCACATAAATTCCTAGGGATGGATATGGTCCACTCCAGTTAGATTCGTTTCGGTTCTCTTTCGATTCGGTTCTAAAGAGAATCGTATCGAACCAAACCAAAATTCTTGGGTATTTTGTAAATAGAATCGTCATGTCCAATTTAATTATGAAATCGAATATGTTTGATTCCATTCAGTTCGGTTGAATTCGGTTCTATTCACATCCATACCAGAATTAAACTTTTTGACACTTGCAACAACAATATATTAATTCAACTAATGACATGTTTAATCTTAACTTTTACAAAATAACGAAGTTCTCAATTTTTAATTCTTTGAAATTTGAAGGGCAATTAGCATGTGTGCACAATCAATGTGTAATTAAGGGTAAAAATGTCAAAAAAAATGAAATATATGAACGTTTAACACAATAATAATGAAATATATGGATATTATTTGCAAATTACTATTTTAATGATTTATTTGGGATTCATTTGCACTTTTTTTAAAAAAAAAATTGGGATTATGATTGCAATTAGTTCTTTCTTTTTCTTTTTGATTTATTTAAACAAAATGGTATATTCGTCATTTCACAACTTTTAATTGATAAAATGGATGAAAATAATTTTTTGCGCAATAAGAAGTTGAAATAATGGTAAAAATGCCAAAAATGAAAGGTATGGTCGTTATTCACAATAATAGTGAATGGTAAGGACGTAAATAAATATTATTCTCGAGTACAAAAGAAATCATGCAAGCTTAGGTGTTTTTCTATCAAGTTCGCCAACTATAGAAGTGAACTATATCTTGAACTCTAAAATTGTGATAGCAAACTGAAGACAATAGAATACATACATGATTTCTAAGACAATAATTGAGTTCTTACAGCTGTGTTCATTTCGACCATAAACTTTTCCAGTTTCTTGGAGTGCTCTATAGAATTAGCCTTAATTCTCATAGGATGCTGCCCAACTTCTACGCTTATATAGGTGCTTCTATCAAGAGTGTATTGTATCTAAATACTCCATTGACAAACATCTATAGAAAGCATTAAGAGCATTAGCTCATCCTCCAATCAGTAGAGTTAATACTACTACATTATAGGAAGGGGTTTGAAATAATTCCAATGTAGTATCCCCACAAATCACTCTAATAATTTTTTTGTCCCATTAAACCTTGTCTATGGCATCTCCAGTCGTAAAGTTGAGTTTTAGTTATAGATGATCTAATTTCTAATAGGCTTTATTCACATCCCTCTCGATATTTTCTAAACTAGCTATCTACCTAACCCTTTAGTTAATGGGTTAGAAATATTGTCGTTTGACTTCATATAGTTAATAGCTATGACCCTAATCTTAAGCAGCCAACTCACAGTATTATGCCTCCTACAATTATGTCTAGACTTCATATTGTAGGATGAATTTTGATCTCTTAAAATAATTGCTTGACTGTCACAATGGATTAAAATAGCTACTAGTGGTTTAGACTACAAAGAAACATCAAGGAAATTACTTAACCATTTAGCCTGTCACCTACCTTATCTAATGTTATGAACTCAGACTCTATAGTAAATCTCGCTATGCAATTTCACTTAGTGGATTTCCAAGATATGGTACTGCCTGCTAATGTAAACATGTATCAGTTCATATATTTACTTTCATTAGTATTTGAAATTTAATTAGCATCATAATATTCCTCAAGTACAACAGAAAAATTGCTATAATGTATCCTCCAATCTAGACGTACCTCAAATACCTCAATAATCGAACAAAGGCATCCTAATGTTAACTATTAGGATTACTAGTATACTTACTAAGTCTATCAATTGCATATGATATATCAGGTCTTATATAATTCATGAGATGCAAGAGACTACCAATCATTCTGGCATATTCCTAAGTAGAAACACTAGGACCTAAATGTTTTCTTAAATGACGACTTGAATCATAAGAAGTTTTAGTAGGAACACAGTTGTATCAATAAAACTTCTTTAAGCACTTTCTCCACGTGATGAGATTGGATTAAAGTAATTTTTTCGGAATGTTTTACTATTTTAATTTCTAGAATAACATTAGAATGACCCAAATATTTCATGATGGGACTTATCATTTAATTAATAGGATTTCTATTAAGAATATAACACTTAGTAAGAAGAGTTTTCCCTACATGTTAAGTGGCAATCCAGATAAGTTTAGTATTGAAATGACTATATCCTTAAGAGGTCTAATTTTTTGTTCCGCTACACTGATTAGGGATAATAAGGGAGAGTAACCTCGGGAATAATAACATTATCAATCAGTGTTCTAAGAAGCTCGTTTAGACTCGAAACTTGGACAAAATGCCTCGCTTCGCACCTAAACGCTTTTTTCCCAATTACTACACGACTGAATTTTTTCCTTCATCTCTTTCGTTTTCCCTAGGCACGTATTATTAGTTTCTTTTTTCCTTTTTTTAAAAAGTCTTTTATTTGAATTTAGGTTTTTAATATTTTTTTATTTAAAAAAAAACTTTTCAATTGACTCGAGTTTCAAAATTTTAAAAGATTTTATTTGTATAAATATTAAAAATAACTTTATCTAAATAGTTAAATAAGATATAAGCTATGGTAATATTTATATTATGTAATTATAATCTTGAGACTCTTTATTTTGTCTCAAACTCCAAAAGCATGTATGAAGTTCATATAAATCTATGAAGTGGGATTTGTCTAGTTGAAAATTGAAATTATGAAAAATATTATGATTTTTGCATTTCGAAAACTTGAAGATTGTATAATTGACTAATGGTAGGAATAATTAACTAAGTTGTCACCCTTTAGTTTTTCAAGAATGATATAATGAATAGTATTTTTTTAAGAATGTGTGGTTGAAATTTAAAGTAACTTTATTGGTTTGTGTGTGAAATATTTTATTTGGTGAATGTGTGGTGGATGTTGTTTAATGTAGCAAACAGAGTTTGATAAAATGGTAGACAATCAGAGGCTAAATATAGTAATTTATAATTTTAGATGTTTGATATATATTATTTTAATTATTAAATGATTAAAAATTTAAAATAATATTAAAAATAAGAAAATATTTTTTTACGCGTAAACTTCGTCTAAGCTCGCTTATCCTCATAAAGGTTGAAGCTTCAGCTCCACGTTCAATCACGATTTACGCTTTTTAAAACACTGTTACTAACACAAAATTTATCAAAATCACATATCCTCTTAGGAAACTAAAGTAGTTCTATCAACTTTAGAAAATTGTTTTCTAGCATACTCAGATTAATACATGTTTCACATTCTGTATCGAGGAAAATATTGGGCATAGGAATGTTTCCTAGGCACATTAATTTTTAAATAAAATTTATTTTAACACATCCAAGCCTAGAATGCATATATAATAAAAACCCAACAAATGAACACAAGAAGTAGACGCCTTATGATTCATTACAGAAACATTGAATATGAACAGACTCTCATCTCCGTACCATTTTCCAATAATAGAGCAACCTTTTGATAGTACGACTTTATTACTGTCAAATACAATATTAAACATCGTTTTGATTAAGAGCATCACCGACACTAGATTTTTTCTTTCTGATATTAGGTACATTAAGAGCATCCTTCAAACTAAGGACATTTCCAAAAATAAACCTAAGCGCACAGTTTCTTCCCCCTCTATCACTAACAAGATTGAATGAGAAAAATGCACCTCTCGTGCAACAAATGTGCTTAGTAGCTCCAAAATTTACCCACCAATCTATCATGTTGCTTATTAAATTGTAAAGAAGTTCCCTCTACTGCATGTGCCTAATTCTTCATAGCTTTTCCTTTACTGCAATCCTTTGCAAAGTGACTTACTTTCCTACAAACAAAACAATCACCAACAGATATTTTAAAAATGGATTTAGAATGATTTTTCATCCCCTAAAATTTATTCTCCTTGTATTTGTCATTAAAGTTCTGACCCTTGGTAAAGTTCCCAACAAAATTCTTACCACTAGATTTTCGTTCAATAAGATTTGCATTAGTAACAAAATTTGGTCTATCCATAATTTATGCGTTCCTATTATCTTCCTTAATTCTAATCTTGATAATCAAATCATCTGGAGGCATTTCTTTTCTTTTATGCTTCGAATTATGTTTATACTCTTTTCAAGAAAGGGGGAGGCAAGACAATTTTTCGAAAATAGCAAACACTTGGAAAACGTCACATATTTTATACTCGTCAACAATTATAATTTTAATTCTTAAAATTGACTAATTGCAATCCTAATATCAATCATTTTAAAATCAAGAAATTTTCCCATAATGAATTTCTTAGTTTCAGCATCTTAGATATCATACTTATTTTCTTACGAGTTCTATAATTCTTTAGCATATTTACAGGGCCAATAAACATCGTATAAATCTGGAGAAACTGTTGACCCCAAAAAATGACTCCGATATGTGGCCAATAGAATAAATTTTCACGTATACTCCTCCATGCGCGCGGTAGCACGGTGTTAGTCACTCGTAGTCTTTTTCGGTGGGGGCAGAAGCGGCCGCGAGCACTCCAATGGTCAAGTCAGTATTACAGTCAATCACAAAGTGGTGCTCGACAACGAGGTGGTCACCGGGATGTGGTTGAAAATGTGTGTAAATATAGTGAAAGGTTTTCTTGAGTTCAAAGACTAGACATATCCAGATTCCAATCCGGGCCCCCTCCCTTATCGTAGTGTGGGGGTATTTATACTAGAGAAAGGAATATAAGAACCGTTAGATGGGAGACACGTGGCTTTAGATCCCGGACGGATCATCCTTTCATATGTGTCAATCTGTCAATCCATAGGTTGGCGGGCATTAAATGATTTCTGACATAGCAACTGAGTTGACGGTTTGTAGCATGTCACACATCCCATCAATCACCCATGGATTTGACTTTGGAGAGATCTCCTCACAAAATATCTTGGTAAAGGTGTGGTGAGGCAGGTTGTGTAACGCCCCAATTTTTCATACTTCTCGAGGTGTTACTAACAATAATTTTCATGTATTTAAAATGCGGAAATAAAATTTTATACAAAACATTCATAAATTTAAATCATGATCATAAAATCGTGTCTAAAAAAACAATTTAAACATTCTCTGACTAATAAATCTAATAATGTTATTGGAAAAAATGAACTAATAAATTTAAATAAGAGTAGTAAAACTTAGTATTATTCTCGTAGGTTGAAATCCATTAGCAGTCCGCTGCACCATCCCGCCAAAAATCCAATCGACCCGAACTAGTCTGTAAGATTTGTAAGAGTAAGTATTTTAAAAACACCAGTAAGATACGTGCAGTTCCCATATACAATTATATGCAATAAAATAAACAATTCATACCACTCTTCTCTTATAGAGTATCTCGGTGACCAAGCGAAACACTTATCTAGGTCATATTAAATCCCGTAGGATCTCTTATCTCTTTCTAAAGAACCCGAAGGCCCATAAGTAATTCATGCATAAATTATTGAACATAAAAGCATAAGGAAACAAAAACCACTTGCACAAAAGTATCTTACCTTGATTGAAGAACGGGCTTTTTGATTTAAAAATATACTTAGAATTTACAGCTGCTTTTTATATGAAAACTGCTGTGTAAAATTCTGTGTGGTGAATTGTAAGACATGGACACACTATTTATTGGGAAAAGTATAGTAGTTGAGTCATAGTAGAATTGTGATAAAAATCGTGTCTGTCTAGTTTGATAAAAATTAAATTATATATCAATCACAAGATGACACGTGTCCATCACAAAATAGAAAAGATTCCAATCTCAAGAGGTGATAATGACAACTTATACTTTAAATATAATTTTAATAAAATATTATTTTCACATTCATCCGTGACAATCATCTTCTAATTTCACTTTTATATTAAAAATGTAAATAAATAAATTACAATTTTCTTTAAACTTTAATATCTTGAGACCTACTTATCTGAATTAACATTTTCTCGAGCCTATTTTTATAATTAAAAACGAGATATCCAACAAGATCCATATTAATATACTTTTGGTCACTCAATCAAAAATCGAGTATTTGGCCCAAAAAAAATAAGAATCTAAAACTTTATTTTAGTCCCTCAACTTTCAAAATAATAAAATGTGGCATGTAAAATAATTAAATTGTATTCTAAAAATTTTCGGGGTGTTACAATCTCCCCTCTTTAAAGAATTTCGTCCTCGAAATTAACAGCGTTCGTGCCATCTATCGCTTGTTCTTGAGTTAAAGCGAAAACTCGTGCATTTTCCTTCTTTTCTTGCTCATCGTTCCTTTTCGAGGGGGCTTCTTTGCAATATTTGGAAACATGACCGGCTTTGCCGCATCGATAGCACACATTTTTCCCGAAGAGACACTCACCCCAATGCATCCTGTTGCACTTTGGACAGGGTGAGACGACTTGTCCAAAACTCAATCCAGTGTTAACTTTCTTATTCGGTCTTTCTCCTTTTTCTTCATTGGACCCACTCCACTTTCGCTTTCCTAAGGGCTCGGCCCCTTGTTGAAAGGTTTGGTCAATCTCTAACCCGTTTGAGATTGTCTGGGCAATTTGCAATACCCGACTGTAGTTGGTGAATTGGTGAGATGCCATTATGCCACCAGTCTCAGGACGCAATCCCAGTTCGAACCTCTTCGTCTTCTTTGCTTCCATATCTACTAGGTGTGGTGCGTACCTAGAGAGTTGTTCAAATTTTCTCTCATATTCCTCAAGATTCATCTTCCCTTGTCGAAGTTGAAGAAATTCTGCCTCTTTTCGATCTCTAAGGGCTTGTGGGGAATATTTTCCCATCACTTCATCCTTGAATTGGTTCCACGTCAGGGCATGTTGTTGAGCTTCTGTTCTAGTTCGTGATGTTGATTCCCACCAGTGGCCTGCAGCATCCACCAACATGAATTCTGCACATAATACCTTTTGAGCATCAGTTCAAGAAAGATGTTTGAAGATTCGCTCCATTCCTCAGCTACTAATGGGTCTGCCTTGCCATCAAAGGTTGGGGGTTTGTAGTGACGGAATTGTTCCACAATTGAACTGTTGTTGTTAGCATTTGCATTCTGGGGACCATCCTGGGTTTGTTGTCTACCCAAATCTTGTACAGCTTTCAACAAATCTCTAATGACCGTTCCTTGGTTTTGTTGTTGTCTCGACATTTTCTTAACACAATTAAAATTTTAATTTAGAAAAATCTGAAAATACAAAAATTTATTATAATATTAATGAAAAAAAAAATTAAAATTTTCAAACATAGTATCTGGTTTTTTGAAAAGAAAATAACTCCAATAGATAACTGAATAAACGTTTGCTAAAGGAATAAAACTATCGCTAATCTCTATAAGTCCTAAAAGTCTTCTTTCTCATCATCCGAAGTAATGCATGACTCGAGTTCAGAATCTATAACCAAATTGATGATAAGGTCTTTCGGCTCCAGTTCGACTTCCTCCTCTGAGACTTCCTCGGGGTCCTCCTCTGGGTCTTCTTCAGGCTCTTCTTCTGGGTCCTCTTCAGGTTCTGGCTCATGCTCAGGTTTCTGTGCTAGCTCTTGTTGTTTGTGGTTCCACAAAATTATGATATCCTCACAATATCCTCTAAAATCAATCTTGTCCCAGTCTTCAGACGGATAGAGGTCGAAATCCATATCTCTCACGAAGTAGGCTACATCTCTCCATTGAGGTTGTATAGTGTTTATAAGATGATAAATTGAGATGGTTGTCCCCTCATCATACCCGAACGATCTTGCTTGCTCCCACTTAAGAAGGAAATCTTCAACATGTTCAACAAATGTTAGCTCCCAACTTATTTCATAATCTATGTATCTCTCGATAGCAACTTGAGCATGTTGTATGTAGGTGGGTCTATATCCAGCCATCCTAGTTACCTACCAAGTCCTAATCATGTGACAAGTGTAACTTCAATTATGCTTGATCTTTCAGTGACCAAATTATTTCATTTCATGTTTGCATCGATAATACTCATTTGTGAAAATTTTAACAATTAACAAAAATATGCGAAGTAAACATAATTATACATCTCATGATATAAGCAAGATAACTCATAAACATGCTAAAAGAATAAAATTTCTTTTCATACATTGGATCAATTGGAGAGTGACCGAGTGGTGAGCGCTACGTGCCAAGGATTTTTCATCTCAGTACATGTTTAAGACTTTAAAAAATTTGACATTGTCCGTTAAGTTCAAAAAATTTAATATTGCACACATTTTCTCGAGCCTATTTTTATGATTAAAAACGAGCTATTCAACGAGATCCATATTGATATACTTTTGGTCACTCAATCAAAAACTGAGTATTTGGCCCAAAAAAATAAGAATTTAAAACTTTATATTAGTCCCTCAACTTTCAAAATAATAAAATGTGGCATGTAAAATAATTAAATTATATTCTAAAGATTTTTGGGGTGTTACAGGTTGTGAAGCGCAATGAATGCGGAGTGTCGGCCTTTACATCCGTCGTAAATGGTAGATGAGTTCGACACTTTTACCAACTAGCATTTCAATTTGGAATAATAGAATCAATTTGTCTGTCATGAATTCAGTTCGTCCGCCATGTGGTTTCTCCAGATTATTTCGTCCACACGTGGCGGATGAGGTGGAAGTCCTCCGTTGGCCCGTAACAATAGTCCCTCAAGTCAGTGTACGGACATTTATGTAATGCAATGACTTTTTTGATGTGGTTGTACCATGTCATGTTTTGGGGTGCTTGCGTTGTAGGAGAGATGAATAGGTGTGCAGAAATGACGTCTCGACTAAAGGACGAAGTGAAGGGTGTTTGCAACATTGAGAAAAGTTGTTGCAAAGCGAGGTCTTAGCTAAAGGACGAAGTAAAGGGTATTGACAACTTTAAGAAAAATTGTTGCAAAGTGAAGTCCTACCTAAAGGATGAAGTGAAATGTGTTGGCAACTTTGAGAAAAGTTATTACAAAGCGAGGTCCTAGCTGAAGGACGAAGTGAATGGTGTTGGCAACTTTAAGAAATGTTGCAAAGTGAGGTCCTAGGCGAGGTACTTGTGTCAGTTCACACTTTTCAAAGTTAGGAAGGAAATTCATAACTAGTTTCAGGTATGTTGCCATGTGTTTATCTCTAGCCACAAAGTTTTCGTTGACCTGGTTCACCACTAGTTGTGAGTTACTGTTGATGGCCAACCTCTTCACTTGCAACTCTTTAGCTAGACGAAGACCGGCTAGGAGCACTTCATATTCAACTACATTGTTGAATGCTTTGAATCCAAGCCTTACTATACAGTTAAGCTTATGGCCCTCTGAACTTTCCAAGACTACTTATGCTCTCGAAACAGCTTCTCTAGACGACCCATCTACAAAGAGGTCCAGGTGGAGGCTTCATTGGTTCCATATTTACATCAATTTCGGGGGCCTTAGCAAATTCATCAACAAGGTCAGACGAGCTTGGCCCTTAACTGCAGCCCTAAGTTTGTACATTATGTCGAACTCATTGAGCTCTACTGCCCACTTCACCTCCCTGAGGCGTCTAGTTTCTGAATAGGGGAAAATTTATTAGTACATGAATGTTGTGGGCTTGGAAGTATGGCATCAACTTTCAAGATGTGGTGATCAAGGAAAGAGCGAGCTTCTCCATGTCTGGGTAGCACAATTATGCTGGTAGCAAGGCTTTGCTCACGTAGTAAATGGGCAACTGGTGTGTCTCTTCTTCTCGTATAATAACCGAACTGATGGCATCTTCGGCCACATCTAGATGAAGCAACAATGATTCGCACCCACCTTTGGTTTAGATAGGATGAGGGCTTGTCCAAGGTAACTTTTCAGTACTTGGAATGCCTCCTCACACTCTGGTGTCTATTGGAACTTATTCCCCCCTTTGAGGATCTTAAAGAAAGGAAGACATTTCTCAATGGCTTTGGATATGAAGCGATGGAGTGCAGCTATTCTGCTAGTAAGCCGTTGTACCTCCTTTGCCTTCTGAGGTGACCTCATTTCAATCAAAGCCTAAATCTTCTCTGTATTCGCTTCAATTCCTCTCTAATTTACAATGTGTCCTAAGAAGTTATCGGATACCACACTAAACTCACACTTAAGAAGGTTTAGCCTCATCTGGTATCTTCTCAGGATTTGGAAGGCTTCGTCCAAGTGTTTCACATGCTCCTCAGCTTGGAGGCTCTTCATGAGCAAGTTGTCAATGTAGACTTCCATTGTTTTGCCGAGTTGATCTTGTTGACCAACCTCTGGTAGGTGGCTCCAACATTTTTTAACCCAAAGGGCATTACTTTGTAACAATATAGTCATCTATTCGTGATGAAAAAAGTGTTGTCCTCATCTTTTAGGTACATGAAAATTTGGTTGTAACCCGAATAAGCATCCATGAAACTTAGCAACTCATGTCCAGTGGTCAAATCTACCAATTGGTCTATTTGGAGAAGTGGAAAATTATCCTTTGGGTAAACCTGATTGAGATTAGAGAAGTCAATGCACACTCTCTACTTGCCACTGTGTCTCTTTACCAGCACATGGATTGGACATCCACTTCAGATAGGTGACCTCTCTAATAAAGTCATTGCTGATTAACTTCTCTACTTCTTTTAGAGCCTAATACACTTCTGTGTTAAAGGCTCTCCTCTTATGTCTATGTGGGGCTCGACTTGGATCAATTTGAAAATGGTGGCAATTGACCTTCAGGTCTATTCCGATCATGTCCTCGTGTTTCCATGCAAAGACGTCTGAGTTCTTGCAGATGAGTCCTTCAGTTCTCTCTTTATTTCCTCTCCCAAATCTTTTCCGACCTGCAAGACTTTAGAAGCATCTTGGGGTCTACTGGAAGCTTTCCATTCTTCCATTGGAGCAGTTTTTGACTCAGATTCAATAATTCAAGAATCTAGTTCATCCAGGGCAACCTTTTCGGGTCGGCCCTTCAGAAAAGCTTCCGCTATCTCGACATCTTTCCCTTGTGCTGGAGATTGCCGTTCTTCGGGGGCTTCAGACATCTTAGTGTCGATGAGTAACCATGTTAACTCCATGTGGTTTAGCCTTTCTCAGGAGTTGAGGTAACACTCCTTTGAGCTCATCTGATCACCTCGGACGGTAGCTATCCATCGTTCAGTGGGGAATTTCATGCATAGGTGATGGATGGAGATGACTACCCATAACTCATTCAAGGCTGGTCTTCCTAGCATTCCATGGTATGCAAATTGACAGTCAACTACCAAGAACTCCATGAAGTGGGGTGCTACTAGAGGCATGGTTCCCATTTCAACCGGACTTCTCCGACCGTCCAAAATTTGACCGTTTTGACTTCTGATTTTTCATGTACAAATGGTTATATTGGTCATCCGAAAATTGACAGTCGACTGGACGGTCATCCGGTTTGACATAATTTATTGTGTTTTAATTGCTTTAAATACCACTTCACTTTGCATTCATCAAAAGCAACTATAAGAGTGGTTTCTTGAGAGATACATTTGAAAAATTCTCTTTGAGCTTACAATTTTACATTCATTTCATTTATTTATTCATAACAAAAATTTTGATTGTTGAATCAAATTTCTTGAATTATTTCTCTTATCAAAGTTTTTCATTATATCAATTTTACAAAAGATCTATTTTTTAAGAAGATATTTGCACTTACATTGCATAAAATTTCTTCTACTTCTTCATATTGAAACTTTGATTGAATCAAATTTGTAAACATCATATTAATCAAAGTTTCCAATTTCTCTCTTAGCACTTAATGTATCACAAGTTATTCATTGAAAGAGAGAAATATTTTTGAAGAAGATTTTTGCACTTACATTGCATAAACTTTTCTTCTTCTTCTTCTTCTTCTTCTTCTTCTTTTTTGAAACTTTGATTGATTGAACTAAACTTATAAAATAGTTACATTCATCAAAGTTGATCATTTCTCTCTTAGTGCTTAATTTATTATAATCATTTATTAAAAGAGATATATTTCTTGAAAATACTTTTGGACCTACATTGTATTTATCTTTTCACCTTCTCATTGAAACACTTTGATTGATTGAATATAATTTTTGACTATCATATTCATCAAAGTTTTTCATCTAATACTTGAGCTATCATTTATTACTATTCATTGAAGTGTTAGCCTTTGTTAGTACTTAATTTATTTGTATTATTTATCAAGAAAGGAATTCCATTGTAAAATCACTTTGATAAAGTGTGGTTTGTGTTGAATTCCTTTAAAGATCAACAGGATCGGTGTTCCTTTTTGTAAGTCGCCGTGTGGGTCATATTAAGGTCATGTAAAACTCAATAGTGTGAGTCGTGTTGAGGTCTCGTAAAGCTCAATATTATATAAGGATCGGTACTCTTTGTTTGTAAGTCACTGGAAGCATTATAAAGGGATGGATTGTATCATATGTCAATCAACATAGTGAAAAGGCCTTACTCGTGTCGGAGAGCTTGGTAACGGAGGACGTAGTTCATTACTTTAGATCGAACCTCCACAATTATATCGTTTGCATCATCTCTCCCTTTTACTTATCGCTTTTATATTTTTGCTTACCATTTTAATTAATCTAATTAGTCTTTACTTGCTTGAATTTAGATTAATTTTTCGAAAAAGTTTTAAAAATCAATTCACCCTCCTCTTGGTTAGTTATTATTGGGTTATCAAACCTATAGTCTTATAGCATATATAAGAGGGTAAAAATCTAACAAAATAGATCGAGCTACGTCAATTCTTTGAAATACTATTCCTAAAATGTCAAAACACTACTATTATTCTTGTCCAAAAATTCCAGTAATGTGATTCTGTTTAGAAAAAGAATCAAATTAATTTAAAAGCATCACGTCATTTTTGTTAATCAAATAACTCATACTTTTTTCATCTTCTGCCAGCCACTTTTTAGATTTAACATACTAAATCCAAAATGAAATTTATAGGTTCCAAGGTCCTAAGAACATCTCCAATGGTGGTGTAAATTGATATCTCCAAAATTACTTTTGTATCATCATTTACATCCTAGTGAATCTAAATTCAAATTCTGCTCAAATAAAAAGAACTAAATCCACTTTTTGCCTCTTATGAATGTAAAAAATTATGCAAATCTTTATCTTTTTTATAATTGTTAGATTTTTAGTTTTATTAGCAATTCTTTAAACAAAAGAATTATTATAAAAGAATAGGATTGTTATAAGATAGTTATAAAAGTCAAGGATTTTGGGCTTGAGTATGGAACAAGGGGAAAGAGTCGTCGAATTTACGCTAACTTGTTGTATATATGATGTTCAAGTGGAAAAAGCAGAATCATTGTCGCCTGCCTATCGCTCGAGCGACACACCTCTCACCGCTTGTCGCTAGCCTAGCGTTCGAGCGATGGTATTTTTTGAAAACTCTAGTTCGTGATTTTCAAGAGTTTTATCTATCATATACTACCCAATATCTTATATTATAAATATCCAATGCTAGTACGTTTTGTGGGTGATTGATCATTATTTTACATTCTCATAGCATCAATCCAAGATCCAAAAACACATCAAGACATTACAATTAACTCTTTGATTCTTTAGATCAATCAACCACAAGTTGGAAAAATACATCAAATTCATATAATCCAAAACACCAACTTCATAGATATAATCAAGAAGGTACTTTCTCAATAGCCTTCAAAAGTTATTGAAAATTGAGTGAGATTGGACCAGAAGCACATAAAGAGTACAAGAACATGGTGTTCTTGGTTATCCACATGAGATTGACAATATCGGGAGAACGTATGAGTGAAGCACGTTCTAGTGTGTCTTAGAGATTGCTGGAATTAGATTAGCGAGTCTAGTAGGTGTTCTATGCTAGATCATACTGTAAGTTCTTTGTCTATAGTGGAAACTATTGGTTTGGTCCCAGAGTTTCTTACACAGTTAAGGATTTTCTCCGTCATCAATTTTTTGTGTTGTTTATATTATTGATTTCATACAAGCCAATAATTCAACATAATGTAGTTAATTCACGTGAAGTGAATCTAGAGCAACTAATTATTATGACTTGTTTCAATATTAATCAACGACAATTTTTAATTCCTCATTATTCACCCCCTATAGGTGATTTTAGGTCGAACATGTAACTTTCAAGTGGTATCAGAGCCCAAATTCATTTCTAGACCTTGGTTTTCTCGATGAATAGTTTATTTGATGACAGTAACTATGCCTATTGGAAAGTTAGAATGTAAGCCTTCTTGAAATCTATGGATGAGCATATTTGGTTTAGTGTATTAATGGTTGGACAGTCCCATCTATAATAGTTTCAGGTGTAGTTACCCCTACTGATATTTTAACTTGGTCTAAGAAAGATTTAGATGAGTGTAATTTGAATAGTAAATGGCTTCATTCTCTATTTACGGTTGTCTCACCTGAAGAATTTAGGCGTGTGTCAATGTTTGAGGTTGCTAAAAAGGTTTGTAATATTTTACATACCACACATGAGGGAACTCATGCTTTTAAGAATTCTAAGCTACATATGTTAACTATTAGGTTTGAAGAAATTAGGATGGAGGACGATGAGACCTTCGATGACTTCTATGTGAGCTTGAATGAAATAGATAATTCTAGCTTTAATATAGGTGAAAGAATTCTTGAGCCTAAGATTGTCAGAAAAATCTTGAGATCTTGACCTGAGAGATTTCGGTTTAAAGGTGCGGCTATTGAAGAGAGCAAGAGTCTAAATGTTGTTAAGATTGAAGAATTGGTTAGATCTCTCCATACTTATGAACTAACATTAGTTAAGCCTAAGAAAGATTAGTCTTTAGCCTTGAACACTGTTAGGGATAATTATCATGATTCGTTTGATTTGAAATCACTTAATGAAGAGGAAATAACCTACTTTGTTAAAAAATATAAAGTGTTTAGAAATAAGAAGAAGACTGAAGAGAGACATAGATGTGATTTCGATGAGTTTAGAAAGAAAGAGATCTAAATTTATCAGATATCACAAGTGTCAAGGTTTTGGCCACTCTAAAAGTGAGTGCTCTAATAGTAAGAGAAACTAGGGTAAAGTTATGAATGCAACTCTAATTGATCGTCTAGCTCGGATAATCAAAGTGACATGTCCACTTGTGAGGAGAGTGGGGAGTTTATGGCCTTCGCCGCTAGGATTAAAAGATCGCGAGGATTAAAAGTGAATCTAATAAGGACATTGAGAAGGTTGAGAAGTAGATAATGGTGAGCAATCTGAGTAAGATTTTAAAGATAAGGAAGAGATTCGTGAAACTTATAAAAAAAATTAAGTAGTCTTAAGATTAAGAATGTGAAATTAGTCGTGCTTAAGAAGGTCAATGAGCTTGAGCTAGTTACGAAAAACTTGTAGCTTACCATCAAGAGTCTACTTTATGCCTCAATAAATTAGATATTGTGAATCAATCCCTAGAGTTTAAGATTAAAGATCTTATAGGTGAACTTGAGAAGTCTTCTAGGAGAGTTAGTGAGTAGACCATTGAGAATGATAAATTAGAAATCCAGGTTAAGAACCTTCTAAGCGAACTTGAATATTCCAAATCTCAACTTCTTGCTTTCTCTAATGGATCTTAGAAACGGGATAGTCTTTTGGGATTGAACAAGCCTACTGGGAATATGGGAGGTATAAGATATAAGCAGACCGATCATAATAGGACTAGTACTTCTAAAACCGTTTTTACCCCTGCCACCAACCAGCCTCTGTATGTTTCTAATTCTGAACTCAAGAACAAGGGTATCAAATGACAAAGACCAACTAGACAGCGTAGGACCTACCAACCTAGGAATAAATATCGGCGATCACATAACTTTGAACCTAGATTTATCCCTATTGTTTCAATTGTGGTGAGTTAGGAATGCCTAGGTGTCATAAATTCTAGAATAGAAATGGAAATTAGAATTTCACTAGAGAGTTGAAAATCGAAACTTTGATGGTCAAATTGACTTCATCACTAATCAAGTGAGTCATTTGACCAAGTTAATGATACAGTTGACTCGGAAATGAGTCTTCCACTAGACAAGTTTGAGTTAAAAAAAGTGATCTGAAAAATTTTGAAATTGATCACAGCGCTCTTAAAAGTAAGAGTATTTGTATATCTAATTGATTAGGTACTTTTAATGTATGCTTATATTTATTAATTGTGATTCATTTATTATTGCATACATCTCATTTTTTTGTTTGTTTTTGTTTTTTAGGTAATTTGATTTTTTTAAAAAAAAAAGCAATAAAAAAATTGAAAAATAAAAAGGGGAATTTTTTTCACTATATCATGACACATGATTTACTTGAACACGTGTGTTGTGATCAATTATGAGTTTAATTGATGTGTTGTAGCATATTTTCCATTACTTTGTTTATGTTTATGTAGAGTACTTAGTATAAGTTTTTTCATATACCATTTGCACAGCACACACTATGATCTTGTAAATAAGTCTTGATCGCAAGTGTAAGATTTCGGATGGCTATCATTTGTTAGTAAGGTGACCTTGAACATGAATTGACCTTAATTTAGTATACCTAAACTCTAGTATATCTTCTTAAATAAAAATAATGTTTCATCTTATACTTTTTTTTGGAACCTATTTGACTCGATCAATTAAGTCCGAGGGTTTTCTCATAACCTGATGTTCTATGGTCAACTAACTTGGAGTCATCGTCCCAAAACTCATTATAGGGGTCATCTTAGTCAATTAATAGAGAAAAGTCTGCCTACAAGAAGAGAAAAATTTAAAAAGAAAAATATAAAGTGTTCGAAAAAGTATATATGCTCAAAGTAAGAGGGAAAACAGAATAATATATATGAAAAACGAGCTTTATCTAAAGGTCTTAATATGCATTATTGGTTTGACTTTCATTATTAAGGGGATAAATTCATTTAATAGTGATGTTTAGCATGTCATTTCTCACAAATTTAAGATTTGGAGTCTTGATCACAAGGAATTAGTGGCACTTTACACATATAAGTCGTCTATACCATCTACTCCATTTCGATTTGAATTGAGTATGTAAATTTTTTTACTGATTGTTGATTATGCTTGTGCATGCTATCAACTGCATATTTTAGTTATTATAAATTGTTATTATAATTCATTTCGTCATTTGTGACAAAAAGGGGAGAGATGATGACATTTTAATTTAATTTTAGTAATTTAATTTTAATTTTGGGGATTTGCAATAAGGGGAAAATGATAGTAATGAGAGTTTTGCTTTATTGAATGCTTAATTTTTATTTTTATTTTTTTAGTTTTGGTATTTTTTAATATTAATGTTTCAGTAGTATTACTTTTCAATCTAACTAGCATATTTATAATAGTATGTTTCAATTGTTATATTTCTTATATCACGTACTTTTATACTTGGTGTTTTGTTTGAGTTGTTGATTTCAGGAAACAAATTTAACAAGAAATGCAAGAGACAGACATTCAATTTGAGTTGAAATTGGGTAGACTAGTTTTTTTTTACTTACGTGACTTATATAAATAGTTTTGTCATAGAATGCCAAATGGAGGAGATTGTTAGGTTTTTAGTTGTATTGACAATTCTTTAGACAAAATGATTATTATAAAAGAATATGATTGTTATAAAAAAGTTGTAAAAGTCAATGAATTTTTTGGGAGGTTGTATAGATGAATTAGGAGTCTTTAGGTTGAAGTATGGAACAAGGAGAAATAATTGCTTTGTTTACGCTAGCTTTTCGTCTACCTAATGCTCGAACGGAAAAAACAGAATCATTGTCGCCCGTCTATTGTTTGAGCGACACAACTCTCGCTCGCCTGTCACCAGCCTAGTGCACGAGCGACGATATTTTTCAAGAAACACTAGTTCGCAATTTTTCAAGAGTTCTATCTATCATATACTATACAAATGCATCATATTATAAATACACAATGCCTAGTATGTTTTTTGTAGGTGGTTGATCATTATTTCACATTCTCGTAAAATCAATTCCAGATCCCAGAACACATCTAGACATTGCGATTAACCCTTTGAATCTTGAGATCAATCAACCACATGTTAGAAAAAAATATCAAATTTATATAATACAAAACACTCACTTTTTAAATATAATCAGCAAATTACTTTCTCAATAGCCTTAAGAGGTTGTTGAAAATTGAAGGAGGCTAGACCAAAAGCACAGAAAACTACAAGAACGAGATGTTCTTGGTGATTTACTGGAAATAGATAATTCAAGAAGATCGATAGCAAGTGTGACTGAAGCATGTTCCATAAGTCTTGGAGATTGCAGGAATTAGATCAACAAGTCTAGTTGGTTTTTTTGGGCTAAATCATACTGTAAGTTTTTATTGTCTATAATGAAAATTACTGGCTTCGTCCCGATGTTTTTTACCCATTTAGAGTTATTTCCGTCATCAATTATTTGTGTTATTTACATTATTAATTTCATACAAGCATGTTAGACTAGTTAATTCACCTAAACTGAATCTAGAGCAATTAGTTATTGTAACTTGTTGCAATATATATATATATATATTTTAAAAATAAAAATAGTGAAACAATGGCATTGTAAGCGTACAAAATATTATTGTAAACAAAAAATTAAAAAGAACTGAATTTTGTCTTCTTCCCCTCTTCCTCCTCCGCCCCCCACCATCTCGTCGCCGCCACTCGCTCACTGAAAATTTTGTATATATAATATATCTCCCCTACTATCCAGTCTAGTCTAAAGCATTGGGACCGGCACAGGCCTTGAGAACTGGATCCCATATCCACTGCACCAAAAACTTTCTACCACTTATCCCATTCAAATTGTAAGTCCGTCCTTGTTTATCCCTCATCACCTGCCCAATGAACCCTCCGCCACCGCCTGTCCCGTAAAGCCCTTCGCACAGATCCCCTATTTCCGTCGGTGCCATCGGGTCTTCGCCGGCGTACCAAGCATTCACCAGTGGATTAGACGACAATTCAGCAAGCTCGTGACCTATCACGCTTATCATCCCATCAACTCCGATGTCGCCATTGGGTGGGTTCAACGCCCCAGGACCACCACCTCCCATGTAACCCGGTACTGCAAATGGGTAGGCACACACTTCAGGGCACTGTTTGCCGGAGTTTCCGACCCAAGCATAAGGCAATGTGTAACCCACCATTGATGGGAAGGTGAAGTAATGGAACCCACAGACTGCCCGGCAGAAATCTTGCATTGTCACGTCAACCGAGGTTAAGATTAGGTAGATGCCGTTCTTGTGGTCGACGGGGAAGGGCTTTGATCGGACTGCAGAGGCGATGACTTCCTGGATTGAAAGGCGGGTGAGTTGTGTACCATGGGAGTAGAGATGGTCAGAGTACTCACCAGCAATGAGTACAGAGCGTGAGATGTTGGCTCCCGTCTGATCTGTATAGAGGGATACAGTGCGCCACCACTCTACCACCGAAGGAGAAGATGGGTTGAATTTGGAGATAGAGAGTAAAAAGTCCTTGATTAACATCTTCTGAGATGCGGCCCACTTCCCATACCATATAAGGTATATGTTGATCGGAGATGACAACACCGGACCCATGTGGTATCGTAGATTAACAATATCCGATGAACCCTCGAACTTGTCGGAAGAAGAGAGTGATTTGGGTGGCAGCTTATACTCAGGTTGTACATGAAGAGTCTGGACTGTAGATTTAGCATCATTCACAAGAAATAACGAGGAAAGGAATAAAAAATGAATCAACATAATAATGAGCAAATGGCGGAGCAAAATTGAAATGTGAATCTGCGGAGTGGAGTGGGAGTTATAAAGGAGGATGTGACTCTGGGGAATGGACTGGTTACAGTTGCCTTCGCGCAAAGTCTGGTGATCACCACTAGCACACCTACCTACTCAAAATTTTTGCTAGTCTTCATTTACCTATTATTTTACCTCAATTTGGACATTGTTTGATAACCATAAAGTTTCGAATAGAATGTATGGTTAAAAAATAAGAAAAAATTCTGAATTTACGTAAAGAATATTTATTATGTAAATGTATAATTAAAAATGAGTACGTAAATTTATTTTTATTTTTTTATTTTTTTATTTTTGAAAATAATAATTGTGAAACAGGGACTTTAACTCTTCTTTCCAATAACAAATATAAAGACGTTTTAGGAACATTTAATCCTAGTTTGATTTTGCTAAAAATCAAATTTTTAGTAAACTTTGATAAAAATTGATAAAATGTGTAGTTAAAAAATTGATAAAAATTCTAAATTTCATGAAATGTGGGTAAAATTAAATCCCTGTTTGATGAGGATTAAAAAAAAAATTATTATATTTTTTTTAAAAAGTTGATGAAATAGTGTGTGATTGAAAAGTTATGAATCTCATAAAACATGTATTAAAAATTTAAAAGTAATTGTTGACTTTAAATTATAATTTAATTATTAACTTTAGCTTGAATTCTTATTATTTTTTTAATTAAATTAGACGGGGGCTCATGCTCCACTCCCAACATTAATTTCTTGTTAAAGTTCAACTCTTTTCAAGATCACAATCAATTTTTGCAGACAACGACAGCAGCAGTAGGTCTGTTTTGGTTGTTGTCTTAATTGTTATTAAAGATAAAACAGAGTTTTAAATAATATTTTTTTAAAAAAATTTGTGTGATTAAAAAGAATGATTTTTTTTTTTTAAATTTACGTTTGAAATATGTGATTTAAAATGAGTATATAAAAAAAAAAAAAACTAAATTAAAAAGGATGTCAAATTGGGCTATAAGAAATGTTAAACTAACATTTTGTAGCAATTATTTGATTGTGCTACGTGTTTACTTAGCTACATAATTACTACTACATACTACATTTTACAATAACCAAAGTATCACAACAAAAGGTATGAGCTTAAACTAGCTTTAACTCCAAATGATAATTCTTGAGTTGGAAGTGTTTTCTCAAACTTGAGGTTATTTTTATTTGTAAGAATGACATTAGAAGAAGTACCAACTCGATGGGAGTTGACTGTCGATATTTTCTAACACTACCTTCTTGTATCTCTAGAACGAGTTTTAAAAATAAAAGGTGACCTTTAAAGGTTTTAAAGATAATCTATTTACCTTGTGAATGATGAGAAAGATTTTGAAGTCGTAAAAATATATAAAGAACGTTTGAAAGGCTGAACAAGGACATATCAAAGTGGTCTTTAATGGTAAAAAATAGGAAATTTTTTTGAATGTTTAATTGTGCGTACGTGTGATGAAAAATAAATTAAAGTAAATTAAAAGATGTCAAATTGTGGTTCACATACCAAACCCTAGCACATGGCAGTACTAAGATAAAAGAGAACAACGATGAGCTGTCGCAAAATTGGACAAAATATCGCATTTTCGGTCCCCACGAAGAGCTTTTTCTTTCCCTTGTGTAATAAAGTTGGTAATGAGCTGTGGACTTTAGCCTTTGCCCCGTTTGACCATCATTATTTAAAATAATAATTTTTGAAATAACGATTTTTTAATAATGTATAGTTCAAAAAAAAAAAAATTTGAGTTTACGTGTAAAATTATTTTATTGAATAATGTTTGATTATTAAGAAAAATGATAAAAATAAATTATAATTTTAATGAGAGTGAAACAAGAGTTTAATGTGTTCCTTTACAAGAATTCCAATATACAGCCTTTAAACATGGCCATGAGACAATTTCCATTTTGGCCCAGGTTTCTTTTCAACTTTATTCTACTAGTGGGAGACAGTTAATTTTGAAATAGGAACATATTATTTTTTTATTTTTTTTTCACGATGTACAATGTTTAAAAGAAGAATTTTTTGTTGGAGAAATTTTCTGAAAATGTCATTTTGGACATTGTAGGATATATCGTAGCGTCTGTTAAAGACATGCACGATGAACTGGACAATGATTTAAAGGGATGGATCGAAGGAGTGGAGAAACGAAGTGACCGACTAGCAAGGCCGCAATGGTGCAGTCTGCTTGCAGTCGGCTTCTGCCGACTAACAGGGGCGGACGCAGACTTTTTATGTTGGGGGGCACAATCTAACTTTCAAAAAGTGTACACAAAAATAATAAATGTTAATGAAAAAATTGATTTTTTTTTAAAAAAATGCGAGTTAGACGTTTTTCTTTAAACTTCACGTTTAACGCATTTTTAATTATTTTCGGTATCTGTTTGGACTATTTGATATGCTCATAATGTAATTCTCGAACTAAGCTTCAAGATGATATAAGCAGTTTGTAAATTCGATTAGCGTACGATCGTTGTAGAATTTTTAAAATTAACATATTATTGAAATTCAAATTTATTGTGATTTTGACCCTATTTGGTGGAGATTAAAATCAAATTTTTAATAAATTTTGATAAAAGTTAAACATTTATGGATTTCATGAAATATGTTATTAAAATTATTTGTTAACTTTGATTTAGACTAAAATTTAGATTTCAATTGATACCAAACATGATTTATATATATATATATATAAAGTTGGGGGGGGCACGTGCCCCCCAGGACCCCCCTTGGGTCCGCCAGTGCCGACTAATATAAGGCATGCGGCCACAGCAACTACTTGTTACGGCCTTCTGCGACAAACATGCATGTTTGTGGTTTCAACTACGTTTTTGTATCCTAATTCAATATGTAACTTGTGTTTGAAAGGTTGTGAAAAAGTCAAAAACATATATATTTAAGGTTTTGCTACCGGTACATTGGGGTGTACATCGAGGTGTACACCCCCTCACATAGGGATGGGACCCGCTTAAATAAAAAAATATTTTATATAGTGGGTCCCACCCTTCATATGAGGGGGGTGTACATCCCGATGTATAAAAATTGATGTACAAGTAGACTTTTTCATATATTTAAGTGTTATGCCATAGGTCCAATCAATTTTGAACATAAACACTTTTAATGTATATATAATCAATGTATATTTATGACAATATCTATTATTTAATTGAATTAATATTCTAATAAATTAAATAATAGAATCCGTAGGTTCAGATCATGGTGATTTGTTAATCACAAGGAGTCATGATTGTGAGATACAAATTACATATAACTAAATCTTAAATCGTCCGTGGTCATATGTAATAACGAGATACGGATATCGTTATTACGGATAGACCATCACGTGTGACGTATCTTACTTGTGAAGTAAGTAACTCATATCACAAGTTAAAGTGTGGTGACACTTGAATGAACACGTGGATGTTTTGTTATAGAACAAAACATTGGAGACCTGTTGGAAGATTTCATATGGATAACTATCTGAGTGTCAGTGGTTAATCTCTAACGTTCGGTAGTGGAATTGATCATTTGACTTGATGTCATCATAGTGCCTTATATGAGGATAATCATACTTTGGTGATGTTGGATGTTACTCTGTCAATGGTCGTTAATACAGCATCGTTCGGATATCTCAAGAATCATATGAAGGTTGTGAATGATCAATAGAGGATTCGTCACTCTTAGATAGTAGGAAATTATGATCGACATTTTGATCCAATTAAGTTGATAATGAAATCTTTGGCCAAGGTGAACTCATAAGTCGAAAATGATTTTTCGACTTAAATTGACTTAACAGTGGGATAAAAGATATGATCGATGATTGAGATTGAGATTGACACATATCCATATCTTGTAATTGATCGAATCATATGACAAAATGATTATAGTTTCACGGTAAACGAACAAGTTTGGTTTTGTCATACCACGTGACATTTCCCGTCACATGTATTACCCGACACATTGCTAGATGTCAATTTGGGACGACGGATGTGAATTGATGATAAAAGGGGTGTTTTAATTTATCAATTTTGATTAGATCAAAATAATAATTCACGTCGTTAGGCATCGTACTCGGGAATTTAATGGGTCACACACAAAAGAGAACTAGAAGAATGTGATTTACCAATTAATTAATTGACAAGTGTTGGGTAATTAATTAATTGAGTTGCTTATTAATATGCCCGAATTAATTAATTCATGGACCGAATTTAATTAATTTGATTAATTAAATATTGGACCGGGTTAAATTTAAGAGACGGATCAAGCCCATTTGGACTTATATTAATAGGCTGCTAGGGTTTGAAAAACCTAATGTAATTTTCATTATTCTTGCTACCACGAGAAAAGGAAACCTTAACCACCATTCTTGTTGTCTGTGTGGATCACCATTGGAGGCTGGGCAATTGGACAACTGGATTGTAGATCGTGATCATTCGAGTTCGAGAATAAACAAAGGAGTTTACATAATTCATCAAATGTATTATTTCTATCATAGTTTCTATCTAAATACAAAGCAGATCATTGTTTGAGAATCGAAATTGCATTATTTCCGCTGCGCATGATTAAGTATATTCTCAATATATCTTTAAAAGGTTTATTTTATTCAAGATAAATTTTTTTGAAATCTCTACATTGTTGCATATTCATTTCTTTAAAAGCTTCGTTCATTTTGCTAATCTAGAAGTACAAAATACTAACTTCTCTAATACTGACTTCTTCTCTCTCTAGTGTTCGAGATTTTATTCGCAAGCGAATGGTACAAACAACAAATATAGATTCCATTCTATCCTTGAGACGTTTTGCTTTCCACCGTGCTTTACCACCAATGGTGGCAAATATCGTCTTAAGGAGTGCATCAACACGTGACTTGTAATGTACTTCAGATTTTAGTTGTATTATGTTCAAGTATTTGTTGATGTTCTTCCAACTTCAACTTATAGTTGGAAATAATAAGAAGATCTTTGTTAGTATACTGATTTTCTAAAGATTGACAAATAATACTGAATCAAGCAAGTGTATGGTGTAGATATGACCAGGGGCGAACCTAGATTAATTTTGAGTGGGGGTGAGATTAAGGGCAGAGCCAGCCCGTCGAAGTAAAGGGGTCCAAAGTTGAAGGGCTTGGGCCTACGGGAGTTCGGGGGCAGCGCCTCCGATTTTTTTTTTTTGGAGTTGTTGAATAGTTTAGATTTAGTTGCATTTTCCCAACTAGTTCATGCTATATAGGCCATGAACGAAGCCTCTCACCCTGCATCAAACCCACAAATATATTCACTCTAACCATGCAACAGTTTTTGCAATCACAGGTGGTCAAAATGAGATTTACATAACATACAAATTTTTCAGCAATATTAGCCACCTGAACTACTACGTGGCCAAAATACTTTCCTTTCGAATCGTGGACTTCAATTGTCAAATCATCTCCAAGCCTTTCTGGTAAGCTGTATTCAAGTGGGAAGGAAATTTAACCATCCAACTCTATGAGATTGAAGAATATGTAACAAGATTAAAGAGAAAAAGATTACATACAAAACATGAGTTTCACTAGATCCTGGCTGCATTCGAGATAGAAAATAAGCTAAAAAAACCGTAAAAAAAAAAAAAAAAAAAAAAATTCAGTGGGGGCGGCCGCCCCCGCTGGGCCCTTCATGGGTCCACCCCTGGATATGACCCAACCAAGGAAGATAAATGGTCTAACAGGATGTTAGATCTTATAATCTTAGTTATGGTGTTTGAAGGGCTAATTACTACAAAAAGTCCCCACTTTCAATCTTTTTATACAAATCATCCACACCTTTCGTTTTTTTGACAATTTTATCCTCACTTTCACATTTCATTGTGGAAAATGTCCTTCCATCCACCCACTGGCAAAGGCTCCGTTAACTCAACAAAGGCTAATTAGCACAAAACATCCCCATTTTTAAGTATTTTTTTGTTTTTTTTGGTAATTTCACCCTCATTTTCACATGTTATTGTGGAAAAGGCTATTTCATCCACCTACCGTCAAATACAATGTTAACTTAACATAAAATGTATTTTTTTCTTTTCAAAAGTCAAGGGTAATATAGTCTCATCCAATTTTCCACTATCCTTCTTTCAGCCTTCAAAGTTAATTGTTTAAAATTAAGTAATATGAAAACAATTTATAAAATTATTCCATTAAATAAATAAGAAATGACGTAAAGAACATTGTATTTTCACGTTGTGAAGAACGAGGGCTGGTGTAATACTGGATTACTCATAAAATTTGAAACGGTAAATGAAGAGATTGACTATGTGATCGATAAACTAGAAATGTTCATCCTCATTTGGGTTGATTACGGGTGTAAATAAGGGTAAAATAAGAAGAACAATGACAAATGTGATACTGTTAATAACACAAGATTTCAATGGTAAATGACCTATCACATATAAATGGAGAAGATGAATTGGACCCATTCTTTTCCTTTTAGCATGAAATTGAACTTGTGATAATCATCCCTACATATTAATATGTTTTACGTTTAACAACCATATCTCTTAATATACTTTGCGAAAAAATCCATACCTTTAAAACTAGGTTGCGTAAAACATTCACACCTTTGTAAAATGAAAGGTGGGTACGTTTTGCACAAAAAAACATTAAAAGTTGGGTACTTTTTGTGCTAATTAGCCTTTTTGTTGAGTTAACGGAACATTTGACGGTAGGTGGATAGAATGATCTTTTTCACAATGAAAGGTGAAATTGAGAGTGAAATTATCAAAAAAATAAAAGGTATAAATGTTTTGCACAAAAATATTGAAATATGATGACATTTTGTGCTAATTAGAATGTTTGAAGCCAATATAATAGAAGAAGAAAGCTACTCTTACAAAACTGTAGCATTACAGAAGCCTTACACCAAAATTAATTTCCAAAAATACCCTTCTAAGCATAATTTGCAATAAAGAGCCATCACAAGAATATAAAAACTTCAATTTAGTCCCTAAAAATTTATAAACAAAAAATTTACTCCTAAAAAATATTATCTTTTATGAGAAGACCCAAGAGTAACAAAATTAGCAAAATTTGTAAAAAATTAAGATATAGATTAACTTTAAGATTTTATATATCCATAATTAACAATAGATTAAAATTTTCTGAGTTAAAAAATTACATAGAATATACAAAACTTTGAAATTCCGCCGCCTCTGCGCACCCTGGTCTTGAAATGGTATCAGAGCCCTGTTACGAACCTGAAATAATGATGAATATAGTAGATGAAGAAAATATAATTGAAGAATTTTTGAAGAAAGTTGAAAAACATAAAAAACCAAGTTATCCTTATTTACCTAAAAATAGTACAAATGAAAGTTTTGAAGATGTGCATAGAAGATTAGAAAATTTAGAATATAACATACAAATAGGAAATGCTCTTTTAGATAAAAATCTTAAAGGAAAAGATAGGATTATAATCGACCCACCTCAAGATTTTAGGATAAAACATAAGGATAAAAAGAAAGAAAAAATTAATGAAATAAAACAATATATGATAACT
Organism: Fraxinus excelsior; assembly: GCA_019097785.1. Classification (NCBI taxonomy): domain Eukaryota; kingdom Viridiplantae; phylum Streptophyta; class Magnoliopsida; order Lamiales; family Oleaceae; genus Fraxinus; species Fraxinus excelsior. Next base: position 27,153,294 of record CM032625.1, on the reverse strand, counting down.
GAAGTAGAAGAATTGGAACAAAAATTCTTAGAATCTACTGGGGAAGAATATAATGAATATAAAAAACAATTAGGAGAATTAACTGATAGAATGGAAAATACAAAAATGAACACTAATCCATCATCCAGCTTTAAAAAAAGAAGACTTTAGTAGTGATGAAGAATATGAAAAATGGCAACCTCATCATCCAATACCTAATAAGGATGGCGTTAACCAATATAGGAAAACACAAAAAAGGTATACTGGAAATATAGGAAAACAATCTGTAAAAGAAATAAATCCTATGAAATCTTATAATGAACCAATCCACACAACAGGAATATGGTTAGATCTTGATTGTGTAAATAAAGATAAAACTATAGATACATGGATAAAAAGTACAGACTTAGCTATACAATTTAATAAATGGGAAACATATACAGCTTTCGGATTTATAGAACATACATTCAGAGGAATTGCATCTGAATGGTGGAGAAAATTGCCTGAAAATATAAAAAGGAGAATAAAATATGGAATAGATATGACTGAAGCATTAGATAATAGAAATAATTTAAATGAGCAAAATATACAAAAAATATTAAAAAGACTTGAAAGAGCCTTAAGAACAGAGTTCTTAGGACATATGTTCAGTGCTGATGAAGAATATAGAAAACAAGAAGAATATAATGCAGGAACAATAGCAATGGAAAATTTAAAGATATGTGACATGTGTGAATTAGATAGATATACTTGTAAATTTGAAGAAATATATTACGTACTAAACCAAGGAGATTACCAAGAAAATAAACCAATATTAAGATCCTATTTTACAAAGTTACCATTTCCATGGGGAAATAAGTTGTTAAAAGAATACGAAAAAATATTACCAACTGGAGAAGAAGAAGGTATAAAATTAGACAGTCTTGGAACTAGGATTGAATTTACAAAACGAATGATAAGTATTTGGTATAGAGAAGCTTTAGAAAATAAAAAAGCATACAAGATAAGAAAAAATTCTTTGTGTTGTTACAAAGATTTAGGTCAAGTAGAGCAATTTGGATGCCACAAAAAGAAATATAGGCCATATAAAAAATATAAAAGAAAATTCAAAAATTATAAGAAATTTAAGAAAAGAAGTTTTAAACCACATAAAAAATATTTTAAGAAAAGAAATTGGAATACAAAACCCAAACCAAAATATATCAAGAAATGTAGATGTTTTATATGCAATGAAGAAGGACATATTGCCCCCCAATGTCCTAAAAAGAAGGATAGACAAAATGTAAAAACTCTTAGAATCTATGAGGAATTCAAAGATGATAGTGATATAGAACCAATTGAATATTTTGAAGATTTAAGTAGTGAATGTAGTAGTATTTATGAATTAGAGACATCATCATCAGAAGAAGATTCTGAAGAAATAGTATATATGAATCAAGAAATACAAGAAATAAACCAGGAAATAGAAGTAGAAACAACTGAAGAAAATGAAGATTCAGTGGAAGGTATAACTTAAGAAATTACCTTTGATATTAAAAAATACAAAGGAATAACTAAGAAGATACTAGATTTACAAGAAAAAGATGTATTCCATCAAGGATTCTTAGGAATACTACCAAGAGTAAATAAAACAATTGTAAGTATGAATTACAGAGAAATACCTATTTATATAGAAGATATAATGGGAAAAACAAGAATTCCTATAATTACAAAAGAATGGGTAAAACAAAAGTTATCTAAAATACCAGAGAATGTAAGAAGTAAACAAAAATGTATTGAGATAGGAGGAATACAAGTCATGGTAAAAGGATACTTTAGAGAAGGTATGAATATACCAATAGAAATATATTGTATGGATAATAGAATCCTACAAGATCCTGTAGATGCACTATTAGGAACTATTGTAGGAAATCTAGTTTACCAAAAAATAATGTTCACAGTAAAACCAAATTATGCAGTATCTTTAATTGATGAAAATATAGATCAAAGTTTCAATCTATACTATAAAATTGGTAACTTAAAAATGCCACAAAAAAGTAAAGCTATTAGTATAAGTATAAAATCAATTTTTGCTTTCAGTACCAGTCATCATAACAATCTAAGAAAAATAACTGATAACATTATCATACATAAAGATTTTAAAGAACTGGCTGAATATATACCTCCTAAAAAATATCAAGAAAATGAAGTAACCATACCAGAACAAATAATGCTTGATTTTCACAAGCAAGCAAGAGAAATTAATTCTGAAGGAAAATTAATAAGAAGAAATAGTATTAGCCTAGATGGAGATAATCTTATTGCAAGATTTCCCTCTAGACAAGCCACTAGGATAAGTCAATTTAGAAAATTAAGTATTACTGAACCATCAAGTTCACAATATTATATCAAAACTAGATATGTTAATCAAGAAGGATATAAGAAGAATCTTCTTGTCCTTATAGATACTGGAGCAAATAAAAGTCATGTAAATGCTAAGTTTGTTAGCCATTTAATAGACTTTGAATTACCAGAACCATATATATTTAAAGATTATTTAGGAAACGATCTTGAGATAAGAAAATATGTAAAATTCCCTCTTATACTTTTAGGAGAGGATCAAAAAGAATCTACCAAAGAACTAATTCTATATAAAGATGAATTATATGGAGTTAATCGATCACCTATAATGTTAGGAATGAATTTTCTTGAAAAATTTAGTCCTTATAAAATTTGTCAAGGATATCTAAAAATAACGGTTGATGATAATCCAATAATTATATCAAGAATAGATGAAAATATGAAATCATTGTTATCATGGAAAGAGTAATAAATACTAATCCTATGAGTCCATATATTGAGATAACACTCAATATAAAAAACTATTGTAGGGTTAAGTTTCATTCATACTTAGATACATGAAGTACAATAAGTTTGTGCTTGCCAAATGTATTACCATCTGAATACTGGAAATATGATTCAAAAAAGGTTGTCACCGCTACAACAGCAGGTGGAAATAAGGTAATATACAGCAAATATGCTACACAAGTACCTTTTCTAATATCATTTAGAGAAGTATTTGTTGATACAATCTATATGTCAACAACAATTGGATGTGATATTTTATTAGGACAAAATTTCCTACTAAAATATGCACCATTTACACAATATATAGATAGATATATGTTCACAACCCCTTGTGCACATAAGATTTTTACACCAAAAATTACTAAAGCTGTAAGTATTGCATACAAAGAAATCAACTATCAGAGCTCTTCAACCCAGCGTGGTGGATGTTGGAATATAGAAAAATTTAAACCAATCACAGTTTTAAAAATGACAACAGAAAATAAGCTAGAAAAATTGAAAAAAGAAATTTCTGAAACTTATTCTGAAAATCCATTAGAAAAATGGAATACAGATAAGGTAAAAGCAAAGATAGAACTAATTAATACAGACACCATAGTTAGAGTTAAACCTATGAGATATAGTGTAGAAGACCAAAATGAATTTAAAGTCCAGATAAAAGAATTATTAGAAGCCAAATTAATCAGGCCTAGTAAAAGTCCACATAGCAGTCCAGCCTTTATGGTTAGAAAACATAGTGAAATAAAAAGAGGAAAAGCTAGAATGGTAATTAACTATAAGAAACTAAATGAAGTTACTAAATTTGACGGATATTACTTGCCTAATAAGGACACTCTTATTAAACAAGTACAAAATAAGAAGATATTTTCAAAATTTGATTGCAAGTCAGGATTTTGGCAAATTGTACTTACAGAAGAAAGTAAACCACTAACTGCATTTAGTACACCCAATCCTTTAGGACAGTATGAATGGAATGTAATGCCATTTGGGTTGAAAAATGCACCACAAATATTCCAAAGAAGAATGGATGAGGTAATCAAGCCAATCACTCATTTTTGTATTGCTTATGTTGATGATTTACTTATTCATTCAAATGATATAAATGAACATATTGAACATCTTGAGAAATTTTGCTATATTATGAAAAAGCATGGTATTACACTTTCTCAAAAGAAGGCTGAGATAGCTAAAACAGAAATAGAATTTCTTGGATTACACATAAAAGAAGGAGAATTGCAACTGCAATCTCATATTGGTGAGAAACTTCAAGAATTTCCCGAAGAAATCAAAGATAAAAAACAGTTACAAAGTTTCCTTGGTATATTAAATTATGCTGAAGGATTCATTGAAAATTGTGCCAAACTAAAAAATTATTTTCTTCCAAAATTAAGGAAAAATGTGATGTGGTCTTGGGAAGAACAAGACTGTAAGAATATAAGAAAAGTGAAAGAAGAATTAAGGGTTTTGCCTAAACTTATAATTCCACAAGAAGAAGATTTCTTTATCCTTGAAACTGATGCTTCAGATAGTTACTGGGGTGCAGTATTAAAGGTCAAAAAGAATCATAAAGAATATAAATGTGAAAAGAATTGTTCTTGTCCTGAGATACTTGCAGGATATACATCAGGAACGTTTAAGGAAGTTGAAACAAGATATGAGACAAACAGAAAAGAACTCATTGCTGTCAAAAGAGGAGTACAAAAATATGAAGATTATTTATTGCCAAAAAAGTTTTTGATAAGAACTGATAATACTCAAGTTAAAGCATTTTTGAAAAACAATGTTGATCCATCTATTGCTAATAGATATATTATCAGAATTCAAATTTGGTTTTCTTATTTCAAATTTGAGATTGAATATATAAAAGGAAAAGCTAACTTTCTTCCTGATTATTTTAGCAGGGATGGAGCTAGAACAACTAAGGACGAAAGTCCAGATTCTTGAAATAAAGGTTTCCTACTTGGAAACACAAATGCAAAATATCCAAGATAGCCTCCGAGCCAAAAATATAGCACTTGAGGCAGAAGTAACTTGTACCAAGTCTAGTATGAATACTAGCACTCTTCCCGAGGATAAAGGGAAAGACAAGAAAGTAATAGGAACCCCTTCACAGGGAATACTTAAACCTATTGCTGATAAAGAAGATATGAAAACTCCTATCAGGGATTTACAAGATATCAAAATTAGCGATGGTAGCTCTTTATCGAGCCAAAATTTGCCTAAGCTAACTATTGAAACTATTGACCCAAAAGAAGTTGTCAAGATATGCCATGGAATGAAGATACCCAAAAAGAATAACTATGAAGAAGTGATATTCTTTCTTGTTATTTTTAACATTTTATCTGATTGGTATCTTGAAATAGGGAAGTGGATGAAAACTCTCCACTATGGAAAATACAACAAGATAAACTTCTATCCAGAAGCACCAGCCAACTGGGTAAAAAATTGCTTTGAAGTAGGAAATATACTATGTATATATCCTAGCAAAGACCTCAGAGAAATAGCTCAACTACCAGCAGATGTCAGGAAAGCAGTAAAGAGATACACTGAAGTTGTCAAAAGTACAAATATATACATTAGATTCCACTCGGCACCAATGGAATGGGATCCTGCTCTTGAATGTATGCAACCAGCATTCCATGTTATAAAATTGGGACTCACAAACCAACATTTCTTACCAGCCAGTCAAAAGGTTGTTAAAAATGGATATCAAGATATCATTAATATGATGCCCTATAGAAGAGCAAAAGGGTATAAAGAAATATTTGAACATCTAACTCAGTTAATTACTGAGAAAGAGAAAATATGGATTTATCCTTCTGAAGAATATATTATTTATTCCAATGCAAGGATCCCCACAAAGGATGAAGATATGTATCACCTTGATAATTTACTATCTTTGATTATTTCAAACCAAATTAATGGATCAGAAGATATGTCTAAAGAACTGTGCAAGATACTTTGGGATTACAGTGATCATCATTGTGAACACTGTGTTGTGGACGATATGAGCCAAGGAGCATCTCTTAACAATGAAGAATTCCCTGCTGAGTTCTTTGAATCAAGAATGGAAAAATAATTGAGCCAAAAGAGTGACCCTTTATCACTACTTTAATAATTTACTTTATTAAAGAAAAATTGTGGTCACTAAAAGACAGAAGATATTGGAGAAATGTCATAATCCAACTCAAGAGATAATATTCCACACAAGATATTGATGGACACATGTGATCAACACAAGGTAGTGGGAGACACCCGTGACCAACACAAGATAGTGGGAGAAATTATTTTTACTACCTAACAAAAGAAAGTGGGAAGACAGCTGTAAAGATAAGATTCCTTATCACTAAAGGAATGCCTCAAAGACCTCTATATAAGGAGAAGAAGTCCAGGATTGAAGACATCTCGGAAAACACTCAGCTCAAAAAATTCTTAGAAAAGAATTACTACTTTGTAATCTGTATACACTACTTGTATTCAGAAATATTTTTAGATAGCTTGAAAATAGGAAAGCTTGTAATAAGGTAATCACTTATGGAGTTCTAAACTTCATAAGGTGAGTACCAAAGGTATGTAAATATAGTATGTAAGCATGTACGATTTCAGTTCATGAATATTAAGATGAAGTTTGTTATGTTCAAACAAAGCTTTCATAAAAGGATTTCATTAAGTTTCTCATGATTCCTCGGCAGTGCAGATAGAGATTTTAAAAGATTCTCAAAACATTGTTTTGATTGGATGTTAGCCATGCCAAAGTACCATTCTTTGATGAATATTTTTGGGAATACGGCAGTTTTCTAACAAAATCGTAGCACCTTGTGTGTGAGTTTATCTTTTAAAATTTCGTTCCAAGTAAGAACTTGTTTCTGAAAAGAGTTTGAATAGAGGTGAAAACAGAGACTCTGAATACTGTGAGATAGAGTCTGTGGCAACACGGCTAGTTCTCTAAGAATGAGAAATGCAACCTTAATTGAAAATCCTTTTGCGGAAGCAGTTGTGGACCCAAATGATTTAAAAACATTTTAAATATTCATCTGATTCAGAAGATTGATTAAGTACATGCAAAGCAGCTATAAGAACATATTGGAGGGAAAGCATGTTTATTTCCATTGATTACTGTAAGTCATTTACATGTTTTTATATGCTTATCTTTACATGTTTATGCTTTAATTATTATGAACACTTCACAAGCATCCACATCTAATGATGATGGCCTTAAGTTATATTTAAATAGTGTAGATATCTCGTTTTTATTAAGATTAGTTAAGAAATCTGAAAAAGTATTTCCTACTGGCCAAGAAAAACTTGAAAGTATATATCTTGATATAGATTATGCTTGTAAACATAATATAAGATTTGATCCTGTAAAAACTAGTAGAGAAATAAAAAAGGTAGAAGATGTCATAAATGAATATAAAAATATAGAAGAAGAAGTTTCAGAAGGAATTGTCCTTGGCTATATAACTAAAAAAGATCAGCCAAAAGCCTTTGAAAAACTAACAAAATATAGAGAGTTTTTAGGAAATATTGAAAAGTTTAAGAAAATATTATATACTCCTGATTAAGCTTATGAACCACGAAGAAAGAGAAAATTTAGAAAGATTTAGGAGAATCCAAGATAATACTAGTGAGTTTAGATCTAGAGAAGTTAGAATACTTTTTGAAGAACTTAAAAGAGAAAAAGATCAAGAAAGGTGGGACAAAATAAGAACTATAAGATATCACCAATTCGAGCAACAACAATATTTGATTTGGCTACAAGAAAATACTGAATTAAGATTTCCAGGTTTAGTTCTAAGAACTTACGATCCAAATAGAAGTATAGAAATAAATAACCCTGAAAGACCTAACAACTAAAAGATATAGGACATATCTTGCAATTTATTTCATTAAGGGCAAAATAGACATTTTAAGTCTTTCTGTCAAAATTTTCTGTACGTCTAGCATTACCCATAATAGAATACCTAAGAGAATGGTTGACCAATACGATTACCACGTGTCATGATTTGATGATAGAGATTGTAACACCCCAAATCTATTAACAAAAACAAAGACTTGAAGTGTAATAAAAAAATTTCTTATCTAATTTATGCGGAATTTGACACCATTGTACAAATCTTGGGAATTCATCGATAAATTGAAAATGTTCACCCATCAACTTAAAAAGTGAAATTTTCATATATAGTTAAATCTTAAAGTACAACTATTTTAATTGTCAAATCTAACATGTCAAAAAGACTCGAATGTCAAAACTACTAAAATAACGTGCACTTAATTAAACATAAAAAACATTTTAAAAATAACATTCGCCATAAATCCTTATAAAATTTTTACTTGGCAACCATAAGTATCCACTCGTTCAATCTTTCACACGTTCGACACGACCTACTCTAATATGACATTGTTGTAAGAGTGAATATTTTTAAAATGAACAGTAAAAATACGTGCAAATTCTTGTTTAACATGATATAAATATAAAATGACATCATATACCGACATTCTTAAATTTAGAGCAAATTGGTTGAGATATCAAATAGCTTAAAGAATTTATTTAGAATTCATATATCCCGTAGTATTTACATATTTGGACCTAATGATCTATCCGAAAAATTTAAATAAAAATCGACCCAAAAACCTTAATAGTATTTCATGCCAAAATTATATAAACATTTAGGAAATAAGGATTTACCTTTACCTCAATTGATACCAAATAAATCTGAAAATTTGACTTGTAAGGTAATAGTAAAGGGAATTCTTTCCAACAGAGTGTCCATGTAAATTTGTAGAAAAGAGAATTTGTCTGATTTTAGAAAAATACTCTAACCTGATTATAGTTCTGACAGACAGACAGAGACACATAACCCCAAGTCAATCAAACTGCATTTCAGTTTAATAATTCAATTCAAACGGATTTGAGGTTAATTAAGAATTTATAATATTAATTAATTCAGTTATTATCAAAACTAATGAATTGATTATATTTAATTTAATAAATTATAATATCTCCTTTCAGATTCCAACGAAGATGAAATGAAATGAAAGTTTACCTTTATTTTTTATTAATAAATTATAGGATTGAGAATACTTTTCCTTCTATCAAAATAATTCGGACATATCTAGTCCAAAGTTATTCCTTCTTGAGCCCAATTCAGATTATTTAATACAAGCTACGAAATAAGTATAATATTCGATACATTTCATCAACTTTTATAATATTTAAATATTCAACCGAAATAAAATTTACGATAAATTATATAAAAATAAACAAGAAAATAAATCCTTTATGAAAATAAGCGTGTTAAACTTATCACTTTAACTTAGGGATGATAATGGGCTGAGCCGATCCTTAAGCTTGGCTCGTGCTCAAGGGTCGAGCTCGGCTCGGCCCACGAGCTCGTGTTTTTTTTTTTTTTTTAGTTTTTTCTCACATTTTTTTACGAACACATGAGCCGCTCGCTTCCAAAACGAGTCGAGCAAGCGCGGCTAGCTAGCGAGCCACCTGCTTGGCTCGTGGTCGGGCTCGTCGCTCATTTTTGACGAGCCGACTCGACTCGATTGCCACCCTTACTTTAACTTTTGAACTTTAATGTGATAACAAAGCTAGACATGGACTACTCTATTTTCTAAATGACCAACATTAAATTTAAGCACATATAAAAAATAGTAAGTAAAAATTTGGGGTGTTATATCCATTCTCCCTTAAATTAATCTCGTCGTCAAAATTGCCTTATACAATCAAAAAGTTTTCGATACTTAACCTTATTTCTTCTTCTTTCTCTAAATTAGCCTCCTCCTTTCCATGATTTTTTCCATCGAACCTTAACCAAGAACTTCTATATTTCCTAGCGCATGTACTTTATTTTCGATAATTTCCAAATGGGCCTCTTCATATGTCAAATCCGTTTGTACTTCCAATGAATCATAACTAATCACATGCATGGGATGATGCACTTACTTTCTAGGCATTGACAAGTGAAATACATTATTCACTACTGATAATCTAGGTGGCAATGCTAGATGGTATGCCACATTTCAATTTTGTCTAGAATTTCAAAAGGACCTATAAATCGAGATCTCCACTTTCCCTTCTTGACAAATTTAAGAACCCATTTTATTGGTGCAAATTTTATAAACACTTTCTCAACGACTTCAAATTGCAAGGTTGGTAGAACTTGAAGTCGGTAAGAAAGTGTTTCTAAAAGTTGCACCAATAAAGGGGTTATTAGATTTTGCAAGAAGGGAAAGTTGAAATCTCGTTTTATAGGTCGGTTTAAAATTATAGATAAAATCGAGAATGTGGCATATAGTCTAGCATTGCCACCTAGATTATCAACAGTGCATAATGTATTTCATGTGTCAATGTTTAGAAAATATGTTCATGATCTCGAACATGTGATAAGCTACGACTCATTGGAAGCACGGAAGGAATTGACGTATGAAGAGGCTCCTTTGGAGATTATCGAAAGGAAAGTACACGCGCTAAGAAATAAATAAGTTGCCTTGATTAATGTTCGATGGAAAAATCATGGAGTTGAAGACACTACTTGGGAGAAAGAAGAAGTAATAAAGGCTAAGCATCGAGAGATTTTCGATTGTATAAGGCAATTTCGACGACGAGATTAATTCAAAGGGTAATGCATATAACACCCTGAATTTTTACTTACTATTTTTCTTGTGCGCTTAAATTTAATGTTGGTCATTTAGAAAATAGAATAGTTCATGTGTCACAGGCAGTAGCTTTACTTAACCCCCGTAACCCTATCGCAGCCGCACATTGTAAATATTTTATTTCAATTGTAAAATAGTTAGAAATTAGAAAATTTTAGTATGATTCTAGAGACTTTAAACGTCTACTCATATCAGTTTGGTTTTTGTTCCGAAATCTATTATAGGAGGTATTAGTCTTTCAAACAATTTCAAGCTTTCTAGTGTTCGCCCCCTGCACTGGTTGTTGTAATTTCTTGCTTTCGTCTATTGTAATGTTCAGTTTTTAAGCAATCAATAATCAAGTTTATTTCAATGCACTTCAATTTTATGTTGTAAGCTTTCTTTAAATTGTGATCAAATTTACTTTCGTCTCGAATCGATCGAGAGAAAGCAGAAGGTAGTCTAGCGGATTAGACCACTGCCGCACGGTGTCCCTTTTTGTGTTAAGAAGAAAGGTAACCTGTGAAAGTTGGTATTAGAGCTGCGGCTCAAGACCCTCGATAAGAAACTTATGGATCAAGATCCGATTTCCTCGAACACCATAAATGTGGTAGATGCTCAAAAGAGGAATACGAAACAGTGTATGGATGCTCTTGATGTGACAAACACTAGGTTGTGTTTTATCATGGAGGGCCTTGAAGAAAAGGTCGAGGTTGTAGAGACGAAAATTTGGGAATTACACATCAAGCTAGATGAAAGCCAGAGGGCCAATGCAACAATGACTGAAACTGTTGCTATCATACCTGATCTGCAGGATGAGATGAAAGCATTGAGAGCTCAATTACTAGTGCTTCAACGCGCAATTGGTAATGGGCAAGCCACCGCACAAAAGCCTGTGCATAGGCTCAGAATTATAGAACCTTGTACCTATAGAGGGGCATACGATGTAAAAGAAGTTGAGAATTTCTTGTTCGACATGGAACAATACTTTCTTGCGGCTTCGATCAAAGACGAAGCGAGAAAGGTTACAACAGCTACCATGTATCTAGGTGGAGATGCGAGACTATGATGACGAACAAAGTATGCTGATATTCTGGCCAACAGGGTCCGAATAGATTTGTGGGATCTTCTCAAGGAAGCAATCAAATCTCAATTTTTTTCCAGAAAATGTGGAATATGAGGCATGTCGGGCATTACGAGAACTGAAACACACAAGCTCCATCAGAGAGTACGTGAAAGCCTTATCACTTAGGACATATGCTAAATATCTGAGATATGTCGAAAAAGGACAAGCTGTTCACTAATGGAAGGGTTGGAACCGTGGATACGCACGAAACTTCAGAGACAGAAGGTCATTGATTTGAGCGCGGCTATGGGAGCTACTGAATGTTTAAGTGACTATCAACTGGAATCGAGAGAGGATTGACCTTCGGGAAATAGTCAATCTGTTGAAGGTGGAAAGAGACCTTACAGACCCAGTTCGAACTCAAATGAGGGAGATCGCTACTCTCAAAATAGGGGAGAAGCCTATCAAGGCAACCGCCAGAGTAATTCATAGGAAAACTATCAAAACATCCGTTAAGGAAACTATAACGACAGTACCAATAATAACTGGAACCATGGAAAAGCAAAGGAGGGAAGATCAGATGCCGTCCTAAATTGAAGTGCTTTTTATGTGAAGGACCACATCAGGTGGCGGAGTGTCCTTAGAAATGGATGGTAAATGCACACTGTCAACTAGCAATTGGTGGCTCAAGTTCAAAATAAAATACCCCACAACCCAGCTGTCATCACGACACTGACTCCGAAGAAGATGATGATGTAATTGGTGCATTATCGCATTGGTGTAATACACTATCGTACCGAGCTACTAAAGGGATGGAGCTCTCTCGAAAGAGCTGAAGATCGAAGAATCGAAGGCTCACATTTGCATAGCTAAATGCCTAATGTACATTGATGTGAAGATCAATGGAATTCCAATCAGGGCTATGGTGGATACTGGCGTTACCCACAACTACCTTGCAAGTACCGAAGAAGAGCGGCTCAGACTTGTTCTGGAGAAAGGTAGTTGGAAAGTCAAGGAAATCAACTCTGTCGCACAACCAATAGCTGGAATAGCAAAATCTGTGTCAATCAAAGTGGGTCCTTTCGAAGGAAGGACAAATTTGTCGGCAGTTCGGATAGATGATTTCAAGCTCATTCTGGGATTGAAATATCTTCGGGATACAAAGACGGCAGTGTTTCCATATTCCAACTCATTAATAATGATGGGTAGTAAACCATACATTATCCCCACACAGATTGGGAAAATAGGCGAGAAGGGTATCTCGCCCTGCAATTGAGTAAGGGTTTCAAGAAGAGTGAACCCTCATTTTTTTGCACTCTTCGAGTAGCGGAGATCGAAGAGACAACCAGCTCTATTCTAGAACCTATCACATGGCTTAAGAAATTTGAGTACATAATGCCAAATGAGTTACCAAGAGAATTGCCAATAAGGAGGGTAATTGATCGTGGGATTGGACTTGTTCCGGGTGCCAAACCTCCTACCAAGGCACCATATTGTATGGCTCAGCTAAAGCTCGAAGAGTTTCGGAAACAGGAGAAGTGTTGGGAAATGGGACTATCGTTGAACGCACTTCTGCACTACTATAATGTGCATACTATTGGCCTCAAAGGTAGAATGACATTGCAAGTTATGTGAAAACTTGTCTTGTTCGTCAGCAAGATATGGCAGATCATCAGAAAAGGTAGGCTTACTGAAGCCCCTTTCCATCCGGAATAGACCATTCGAGAGTGGATTGATGGACTCCATTGGTGGATTACCAAAAGTAGGAGATTTTAGCATTATCATCATCGGGGCGGACCGTTTATCTAAAGATGTAACTCTCACCATAGTGCCCAAGTATGTATCAACCGAAGAGACATCTCAACTCTTCTTCAAACATATTGTCAAATATTGGGAACTGCTTAAGGACATCATTAGTGATCGGGATTCTCGATTTACTGGCATACTTTGGATTGAGTTGTTCAAACTTCTTGGTTCAACTTTGAGCATGAATTTTAGTTTTCACCCACAATCTAACGGACAAACGGAGCGCTTCAATTCTATGCTGGAAGACTATTTTCGGCATTTTATCTCTGTTTCACATGAAATTTGGGTAAAACGTTCGGATGTGGCTCAAATATGTTTTAATGCCCAAGAGAGCTCATCACCCAATAAGAGTCCTTTTGAGATTACTAATGGTCAACAACCATTACTCTCTCATACTGCATATATCGATCAGAAACAATACAAAAAGTCTGCAGATATGAAGTGACCCGTGTTTAAATTAAAAGGATCAGAAACGAAAGTTGCTGAAAAGATTCTTGGCCATCGAACTACTCGAGCTTCTATGATATATTTTCAAGAGTACTTGGTTAAATGGAGTGAATGCAACAGTAAAGAGAATAATTAATGGCTCCGAGGATGTCGCCAAAGCAAATGAGGGAGAATGTCACGGACAACAGCTTTACTTAAGCCCCTAACCTTATCGCAGCCGCTGTTTGTCCAACTTTGATCGCACATTGTAAATATTTTATTTCAATTGTAAAATAGTTAGAAATTAGAAAATTTTAATGATTCTAGAGACTTTAAACGTCTACTCCCGTCAGTTAGATTTTTGTTCCAAAGTCTATTATAGGGAGTATGTCTTTCAAATATTTTCAAGCTTTCTAGTGTTCGCCCCATGCACTAACCATTATAATTTCTTACTTTCGTCTATTGTAATGTTCAGTTTTCAAGCAATCAATGATCAAGTTTATTTCAATGCATTTCAATTTTATGTTGTAAGTTTTCTTTAAATTATGATCAAATTTACTTTCGTCCCGAAGCGACCGAGAGAAGGCGGAAGGTAGTCTAGCAGAGCAGAATATTGCCGTACATATCCCTTTCTGTGCTAAAAAGAAAGGTAACTCGTGAAACCATGTCTAGCTTTGTTATCACACTAATGTTCAAAATCTAAAGTGATAAGTTTAACACACTAATTTTCATAAAGGATTTATTATCTTATGTGAAAAAAATGGAGTCGGAGAGGCTACTTGGGAGAAAGAAGAAGTAATAAAGTTAAAAGTATCAAGAACTTTTCGACTAGATATGTTAATATCGAGGACGAAATTAATTTAAGGAGGAAAGGATGTAACATCCCGAATTTTTACTTACTATTTTCTTATGTGCTTAAATTTAATGTTGATCATTTAGAAAATAGAATAGTTCATGTCTAGCCTTCTTATCACACTAAAGTGCAAAAGTTAATGTGATAAATTTAACGCACTTATTTTCATAATAAAGGATTTATTATCTTATGTATATTTTAGAAGAATTTATCGTAAATTTTATTTCAATTGAATATTTAAGTATTATAGAAGTTGATGAAATACATCAAATATTATACTCATTTTGTAGCTCGTATTGAATAACATAAATTGGGCTCAAGAAGAAATAATTTTGGTATGTCCAAGTTATTTTGATAGAAAGAAAAGTATTTTAAATCCATAGAATTTAAATATCGAAGGTAGCGCTTGTATGTTATGATCCTTCCAAAGGATGGATATTAATGATATATCAGTTCAACCATTATGATTTAAATTATGATTATTATTTTATGAGGGTCTAATTCAAAGCATTAATGTGATTGATTTGAAATTCTTTGCAGTAAGTGTACTAGTCTCATTACATTCACAAGTTTTATCTGTTCCTATATTGAATGGGAATAACTTTTCAGAATGGTTAGATAGAGAGAGAGAGTCAAGTTCACCTTGGGAGTCCTTGACCTATATTTGTCCCATTTGACTACAGAACTAGATGCTCTTACTGAAAATAACAGCAAAGATGAAATAGGCCTTTATGAAACTTGGGAGAGGTTCAATAGGTTGAGTCTCGTGTTAATGAGGATGACCATGGTTGGAAACATCAAGCATTCACTCCCCAGTACAGAGGATGCCTAAACCTTTTTAACTAATGTCGAGAAGATTTTGCTTAGCAGACAAGTCTCTAGCAGGTACTTTAATGGCCAAACTTACCACCATGAATAACTGGGGCTAAGGGTATGCAAAAAGCATATTCTGAAGATGACCAATATAGCTGCCAAACTTGAAACATTGGGAATGAAAGTAGGGGAGACCTTTATTGTGTAGTTCATCCTAAACTCTTTGCCACCTCAGTATGGTCCATTCCAAATACACTACAATTTTATCAAAGATAAGTGGAATGTGAATTAGTAGGCTAGTATGTTGGTCCAGGAAGAGGAAAGGCTGAAGCAACATGGGGCTTTTGTTGCTAATTTTGTGTTTCGAGAAGCTGGAAAGAAAGATCTTATGGCGACGGAAAGAAACCAAAACCACCAAAGGAAAAAAGACCTACTAAAGGCAAATAGAGTTAAGGAAATGATGTAACTTGTCATTTTGTAGGAAACCTGGACACATGAAAGATGAGTGTCCAAAGCGTAAGGTTTGATTTGAAAAGAATGGCAAGCTCTTTGCTTATGCAAATTTCGAATCAAATCTTGTAAATGTTCCTACTAATTCTTCGTGGTGAGATTCAATTGCTAATGTTCATGTTCCCATAATAATGCATGATACCTTTCAAGCCGTCCACCAAACCCAATTGCACGTTTCATCTTCATGGGAAATGAAAATAAGGTTGAAGTTTTATCCATTGGAACTTTCCATTTAGTTTTGCGTACTGATCATTATTTAGACCTCCATGATATTGTTTATATGCCATCTATAAGGCAGAATTTGATTTTTTTTTATCCAGACTTGACTTTGATGGCTATTCTTTTACTTTTCAGAAAGGGTTTTAGTTCCACCTAATAATCATTCTAATGATATTGTGGAACAAGTAAATGATGATCCACCTCAGCATGATAATTCTAGTGATGAACAAGTTATGGAAATGTCATAATAGATACCATTACGCAAATCTTTGATACCATATGTTGGATTTTTATAAGAGAAATTACAAAAAATCAAGTGTATAGTTTATACCAATTCAAAAATTAGGTTGAAAATTTAATTATTCAAAAATCAGGTATTTTATTTTACATATCAAACCCTAAATCTATCCAAACCCTAAAATAATCAATTTCTCTCAACTCTCTCACCATTTCTCTCCACTCTCTCCATCGCCCTCCGCCTCCTCCTGCTTCTCCTCCTCCTCCCTAGCAGCGTCGAGGCATTGTTGCCGTTTACAACGGCATTGCGACGCTAGTAGCAGCGCTGAGCCTCCACCACCTGCTTCTTCTCCTTTCTCCTACCCCTCCCCCTTCCTAGTAGTGTCTCAACATTGGCAGCAGTGTTGATGCTGTTGTAAATCACAGCAGCGCCTCGATGCTGCTTGTGTGGGTTGGTTGTGTTGGTGGATGGTCTGTGGGTGTTGGGCGGATTTGTCGTTGGTGTGTGGCTGTGTTGGTGGATCTGTTTGTTGGTGGTTTGGACTGATCTGTGGTGGTTTGGGTGGCGTTGTAGTGTGTACGACGGTGTTGCTGTTGCGGTGTGGTGATGTTGGTATTGTAAAAATGACGATGGCGGTAGTAGCGGTAGTAACTAGCGATGGTAGTGGTGGTGTGGTGATTTGTTGGCAGTGGCTTTGTTGTTGGTAGTGTTGTAGTGCTATGGCGGTGGTGACGTGTGAGGGTGGTTGCAAGTGGCTGTAGTGGCAGTGGTGATAGTGTTGGTGACGGTAGTATGTGACCTACTATTTGATGATATGTGACCAAATATTTGGTAATATGTGATTAGTTACTCAACTGTGACCTAAAAATTTAATAATACGTGACTCAAAAATAATATGTGACCAACCAATTTAAAAATTTGTGATCGACAAATAAATTGTGACTAATTAATTTAATAATATGTGATCAATAAATAAATTGTGACCTATAATTATATATATGTGACCATTAATTGTATAACTGTGACTTTATTATATTTAATTAATAATATATATACTTGAATTTTGAATTTTCAAATTATAAACCTGATTTTTGAATTGGTGTAAACTATTCACCCGATTTAGGATTTTTTCCCTTTTTATAACACCCAAAATCTATTACATTTTCTTAACGAAAAAAAAAAACAAAGATTTGAAGTGTTATCAAAATTTTCCTTATCTAATTTATGTAGAATTTAACACTATTATACAGATCTTGAGATTTGATCGAAAAATCGATAACGTTAATTCATCAAATTAAAAGGTAAAATTTTCATATATACTTAAATCATAAAATACTGAGATTTCAATTGTCAAATTTAAAATGTTAGGAAGGTTTGAATGACAAAACTATTAAAATAACATGCACTTAGTTAAAAGTAAAAAATATTCTAAGAAAAAAAATTGCCATAAATACTTGTTAAAATTTTACTTAGCAACCATAAGCATCCACTTGTTCAATCTTCAACATGTCCAGCATGACCTACTCTAATATGAAACTGTCGTAAGAGTAAATATTTTGAAAATGCCTAGTAAAAATGCGTGCAAATTCTAATTTAACATGATATAACATATCGGCATTCATAGATTTCGAGCAAACTCGTCGCGACATCAGATAGCTCAAGAAATTATTTAAAGTTCCTATATCCAGTAGGATTTACATATTTGGATTTAACGGTCTATACGGAATGATTTACATAAAAATCGATCCGAATTCCTTAGACTATTTCATGCCAAAATTATATAAAAATCTAGAAAATAAGAATTTACCACTTTGCACTTATTATTACCTCAATTAATACCATATAAATCTGAAAATATGACTTGTAAAATAGTAGTAAAGAAAATTCTTCCCAACAGAGAGAGAGAGAGAGAGAGAGAGAGAGAGAGAGCGCGCGCAAATTTGTAGAAAGTGATCTTGTTTGGTTCTATGAAAAATACTCTAACCTGACATATATATAGTTCTAACATACATGCACATAACGCCAAATCAACCAAACGAGGTGTAATAATTCAATTCAAAAGCATTTGAGGTTAATTAAAAATTAATAAGAATAATTAATTTAGTTATTATCAAAATTAATGAATTAATTATGTTTGATTTATTAAATTATAATATCTCCTTTCAAATTCCAATGTAATCTACATGAAATGTAATGAATGTTCTCTTTTACTTTTTAATTAATTAATTATAATATTTTTCTTTCTATCAAAATAACTCACACATATCTAGTTCAAAATTATTTCTTCTTTAGTCTAATTTATATTATTTAATACGAGTTACAAAATGAGTATGCTATTTGATATATTTCATCAACTTTTGTAATACTTAAATATTCGGCCAAAATAAAATTGAATTATGCTACATATACACCATACTTATACAGCATGGTGTATAGCCCCCTCACATAGAGGGGGCCCACAAATTTTTTATTTATGGTGGGCCCCCCTCACATGTGAGGGGGCTGTACACCATGCTGTATAGCATGGTGTACAACCATCATACTCCAATAAAATTTACGATAAATTCTATAAAAATACACATAAGATAATAAATCCTTCATAAAAATAAGTGGGTTAAACTTATCAACTTTTGAGTTTTAGTGTGATGACAAGGCTAGATATGAACTATTCTATTTTCTAAATGATCAACAATAAATTTAAGCCCATAAGGAAATAGTAAGTAAAAATTTGAAGTATTACATCCATTCCCCTTAAGTTAATTATGTCTTCGAAATTACATTATCTTGTCGAGAAGTTCCAGATACTTGGCATTTATTTCTTCTTCTTTCTCCTAATTAACCTCTTCAATTCCTTGATTTTTCCATTGAACCTTAACCAAGTCAGCTTTTTATTTCTTGGAGCATGGACTTTCCTTTCGATAATCTCCAAATGAGCCTCTTCATATGTCAAATCCTTCTGTACTTCAAATGAGTCGTAGCTTATCAAAAGCCCAGATCATGCATATATTTGTTGATCTATGGTTGATTTCATCCTTAATGTTTTGATCATAACAAACAAAATTAATATTATTTCATTGACAAAATCAACATATGAATCGGACTTGAAATTAAGCCCCTATTTGGCCCCCATTTTGAGTTGTTGAAATTTTTTGGAATAATGATTGATGAGAGAATGTATGGTAGAAAAGTTTTAGATTTGTATGTAATATTATTTTATTAGATGAATGTGTGTGGTTGTAATGAAGAGAGAAAAAAATAATGTAATGTAATGGAAAAAAATGGGGGCCAAACGGGGGCTAAGATCAAAGTAGAATTTAATCATTCAAGTCAAATCATTCAAGATTGAAGTCACATTCTTAAGAGCCAAATTTCGGAGCAAGATCAAATACTTGATCTCTTAGCTAAAATTTAAAGGTGCTAACACTTTAATATATGACAATGAATGTTTAAACTCAAAACCCCTCCATGTATTAAAAACAATTTTGTATTAAAAGTCATTCGTATACAATGATTTGATCAAATACAAAAATGATTTTTTAAATTGATATTTGGACTTGTAAAACACTTTATATTTTGAAAAGTTAGTTAAAAATACTCTCCAAAAGTCCATACTTTTCAAAACCTACAAATCGGAACAAACGAAGGCAAAACGTGGAAAATGTCAAACTACCTGACCGTCGATCGGAAATTTCCAGTGGTCCAAAATTGGACCGTTCTAACCTCTTACTTTTCTGTACAAGCGACTATGTTGGTCATCCAGACAAAAGGCGGTCGACCAGACGCGGTCATCTGAACTCCCAATTTTTTTAACGATTTCAACTATATAAATACCTTTACTTCTTGCATTCAAATTGTATGATCCCATCGAAGAGGTCCCTCAACTTTTGGATGATCCCATTGAAGTTATTCCACCATCCGAAACTGTAGGGGACAGTCCGACTTATGCAGTGCCCGAGCGTGAGGGTTTTCCTTTTCTAGACTTTAGATTTTCCCCATCTCGGGGTTATTTAGAGATGAAGGTAGTCATATCTTTGGTTCCGCCCAGATGATCCAATCGATTGCCTGTCGAAGTTCTAATGACATCGAGAGGGTTCAGGCGATCCATACTCAGAGGGTAGGTTTTTTTGTCATCCCTCCTTGTTTGTTGATTTTTTCGTTCATACTCCATAGTTGCTTGATCTCTTGTCTCTTTCAGGTGGTGGCTCTTCAGACTAGGCTTGTCAAGTCAAGCCATCACCTAACATTGGAGTTGAAGACCTTGGAGCAAGAAAAGAAGAGCCTTGCGGAAGAGAAGAAGAGAGAGTCTCACTAATATAAGACGAAAATCTCATCACTGAGGAAATCTATTGGGGACTCGTAGGCCCGCACGATGGAGCAGGAGACTAAGATAAACAACCTGCGCTTTGTTTTGGCTCATGCTCCTGAGGAAGCAGTGGAGAATTATAGGGCTTCCTTGGAGTATACTAAGGATCTGGAGGCCTCTGCTAAAGCTTTGCATTCTTATGGGGAGAAGGCGAAGGCGGCTTCCATCAAACTAACCAAGGAGTAGATATCTGCTGAGCACCCTTCCATCAACCCCTCAATCTTTGAAAAGTTCTGGCGTGTGCTGTCGCACTGACCCAAAAATAATACCTTAACCTCTAAAACTAATGTAGTAGTGAAAGTAAGGGTCGATCCCAATGAGTATGTATTTCAATATTTTATGCTTTACACAATGATTGTGGGGGGTTTTTTGTATGCAAACAATTGTAAATGACGCAATTAATAACAATGAAAATTAAATTAACAAAAACAATCAAAAGACTAACCTTAGTCTAAGTCCACATCCACCATCGGAAATTCACAATTGATCACAGATTCAAGGATAATTCAATTCATATTTCGAATATTCACCGTTGGAATAATTTTTCTATATCTCCTTAATTTTGGTTAGTTAGAAATCAGTGTTCTAATTAACCCTAATTATTAAATAACCCCAATCCAGCGATCAAGATTCAATTTAGTAACAACTTTACACAATAGAGAAATCGATGAACTAGATAACACAAACACCAACAGTTGTATTCAATCTATTTAAACATTCTTATTAAGATTCAATAACATCTATCGCAGAAAATCATCAAATACTAGTGCTTCACAAGTTAAATGAATTAAACAATTACAGATTTGATATTTAACTTAGCTGTAGACTGTAACGAATAACAAACTAGTAGGGCTCCTAGCAATTAAACATAACAATCATGGAAATAAGTGCAGAAGAATATTCAATACGCAAAATAAGAATTAAACAATAAGAAAAACTATTTAGATCACAATATGTGGTTTCGAGACTTCAATTTCTTTCAACCAAGTATAAAAGTTTAGTTACAATTCATGAATCTAAGAGCAAAATAATAAAGAATGAAGATGGGAGGTGATGTCAATCGCTCTGGACGTCTTTAAGGGTTTATAAAGTGTAGAGAGATTTGTTTCCATAAGTTTTTGATTGGAATTAGGAAATCGAAAAATTTGCCTCGGAAGTCTTCTATGTGACCGTATAGTATAAAGTCATACGGTTACATAGAACAAATAAATTCAACCCTCAAACGCTCGGTAATGGTCTATGCGGTCGCAAGAAATTAACACTATGTGAACGCATAGTGTTAGTAATCTCTGCCGGACAGTTTTAAGTATTTTGGTCATATCTTTCACTCCTGATGTGCAATTGTAATGATTCAAGATGTGTTGAAAAACTAACTCATAGGGATACAACTTTATTTCATATATGACCTACCAATTCGGTCGTTTTTCATGTAAAAAATGGGTCTCAACATGAGGCTAAAAATCGATGCATAACGTTTTCGATTGGAAATTGATGTGTGATCATACTTTGACGATATTTCATCCCTTTGACGTCTTCTTTCATCCAATTGACTCATAACACTCTCAAATTTTCATCATAAGGTTCGACACAATTATTGTGTATTTGCACGTTATTTCTTGAACTTTCATTTCCTTTCACTTTAGTCCATTTTCACCTATTTCTTCCAAATTATGTCATCTCCATTAAATTGCCACCTAAATCAAAATATGAGATTAATGAGTACATTTTGGCACAAAATAATCCTATGAGCACATAAAATAAGCAGGAAAAAATATGCATTTTACATTCCTATCAAATTTCTCCATACTTAGCTTTTGCTTGTCCTTAGGCAAAATTCAATTTTAATTCCCTAGAAACACTCAGGTCGTAATGCCTTGAACATAGAACAATCAAACTTTTTAAAAACGCATAAAATATCATGAACAACATTCTCACGCAACTCATAATCAATTAGCTAGTATTTTCATATGAAGATGGGGTAAACCAAACACGTGACACTCACGGGAATAAGCACTCAACTCTCATGTGTTTAAAGGGTAGGTGTTTCGCTCAAGTTCATTCCAATGGAGATGATCTACCATATGCTTACATATCTTCTCATTCGTCACCACTTAGATCACACGCATAACACAAATCATAAGGTCTTTTCAAGAGTTGTAATGTGGCTTAAGGTCAATGTGAGAAATATTTGGATATATAACTCAAAAGCTATCGAACTAGTGGAGCAAAGATGAATAAACTTAGCTCAAATATATTCATAAGATATGTAAAAGAGCTACTCTACCAAATAATTTCTTCACTTTGTATCTATCCTACACAAACCGAACCCTTTTTTGAAACGTATGAGGAATTATGAACATGGATATTTTTGTAACCTTAAAAACACTATCCTCATTCACTTACTTTTTTTTCCTTTACTTGTTCTTCTATCATTTATTTTTTGTCAAAATATAAACTCAAAATGTTACACCAACAATGGAACTCCATGAATTGACATAGAAAATTTGTCCCAATTCACCAATTATAACGCTACCAAAATTTTTGATACCCCACACTTATTTTCTTACACATTCACACATATCATGATGATGAACAATACTCCACTAGCTCTAAGACTTGGATAAAGACATTGTTTTTCATGTTTAAAGCTTGTAACGTGGATTTACAAAAAGAAAAGGCAGTAAGGCTCAAAGGGGTTCATCAAAGGAAAATTCAATTACAGGGTAAGCTATTTGGCTAATGTAGCTAATTTATACAACAAAGATGACCTTAATCATGTTCGTGCATACATGTGTTAATATGATCTCGAAGAGAATCAAGCCAAATTCTAGAGACAAAAACCATGGAAGAACTTCACGCATTAAAGAAATAATGAGACTGTTATGGATATGTCAGTCTAAAGGCTCAAAATCTCACCGGCTTTTTATCTACAAAATTTAGTTACTACCATTATCATAGAAAATAACTCAACCAATTAACTCTAAGTTGTAAGATTATTTATTCAATCATGTTATGAGTTCTTCAAAATTCTAATTAATTCTAGCAAATGGCATACACAATCAAAAATCTTTTAACCTCAACCCCCATTCTTGAGAAATTATGCAAAAAATTTCCAAAACATTTGAAATTTAAACTCAATCTAAATGCAACATAAATCTAAATCCCCTTCCCCACACTTAAAACTTACATTGTCCCTAATATAAGGTGCAATGCAAAGAAAATGACAAAGATAACTAAAAAATGAATGCGAAAAACAAAAAGAATACGATAAAGGAACAAACTCCCCTTATGTTGTCTCCCAAGCAGGGCCTTTGTTTATTGGCTTTTGCTCGACTCGATGTTTCCTTATTTAGCTCGGGTCTATCATGGTTGGCCTCGATCTTCCTTGTAGTGTACCAAGTCCAATGGGAATAATAACTGGAAATGTTTCTCCACCTCCATAGAATACATACTTGTAGTGACTAGGGTGAGGCTTCAAATTTGGGATGGAAGTCTAAAAAACAAAAAGTAGATGCTTCTCATTAGAAACTGATCATACAAAACAAGAACTATTACTTGAATGCTGTAGCATTGGAAGATTGTTTAATATTGCAACAGTTTCTTGTAACTCAGTGTTCAAAGCCAACTTATGATTCTTTTTCCCAAGATGCTCATTAATGTCAGCTTCCTATTTATTTTTAGCACCAAATTCGAAAACATCTGTGCTAAATGATCAATCACATCAATAAAATGAACATGATTATTATTATACAGATATCTTATGGAGTCATAGATATTCAGTTTAATGATTTTATAATCAAATTCCATGGTCAATGTGCCATTATGAAAATCTATTTTAGTTTTGGATGTCCTTAAGAACGGTCTTTCTAACAAAATAGGGATAGTTTGATTACTACTGTCCATGTCAAGCACATAAAAATCAACAGGAAAAATCAACTCATTAACTTTTACGAGAACATTCTCAACTACCCCCTTAGGATAGGCGTTAGATTTATTCGCTAGTTGAATTATCACACCAGTTTTATTTAAATGTCCAAGTTTCAAGGAAGTGTATACAGAATATGACATGACATTAATAGATGTTCCACAATATAA
This sequence comes from Fraxinus excelsior, assembly GCA_019097785.1. Classification (NCBI taxonomy): domain Eukaryota; kingdom Viridiplantae; phylum Streptophyta; class Magnoliopsida; order Lamiales; family Oleaceae; genus Fraxinus; species Fraxinus excelsior. The sequence continues at coordinate 27,128,432 of CM032625.1, read as the reverse complement.
CATGGTCTTTTCAAACTTAGTATCGCCTATCATGCAAGAGATAGTGAACATACCTAGATCCGTGCACTTTGCTGGAAGTTTCTCTTGAATAATTGCAGACACATTTTCTCCAACTTTCACCTTTTTACACCCCTTCATTTTCTACTTTCTTTTAATAGTACACAATTCTTTTAAAAATTTAGCATAACGGGGTACTTGCTTAATAGCATCTAACAAGGGAATGTTTACCTCACATTTTCGAAAAGTTTGATAAAGTTCCCTATTTGGATCATTTTTCCTAGATTCTACCAAAGCTTGAGGGAATGAGGCTACTGGTTTATAATCGAAAAAAGGAGGAAACTTATGCTTACTTACTTCGGTATCGTTGGGATTACTTTTTTCTGTTGCGATGTATTCCTCCTTTTCTTCATTCGATGATGTAAGAGCTACCTTCACTGGAGCTTCAACCTCTGTGCCACTCCTCAACATGATATCATTCACATTTTCTTTTGGATTCACCACTAATTGAGATAGCAATTTTCTCGAATTTTGTGCCTCTAGCCGACTGACCGCATTAGCCATTTAACCCATTTGAGTCTCCAAACATTAATGCTAGCCCCTGTCTCTTGTTGAAATTACAAAGTGTTAGTGGTAAGGGATTTAACAATATCTTCTAAAGGCATACCAGAGTTAGAAGTTTAGCCCTGTTGTTGTCTAAGAGGGTATGACTGATTATATTGCTGGAAATTCTGTCAATTTTGATTCATAGGTTGATTCATTTGTTGATTCCCATAGCTAAGATTTAGACGATCCGTCCATCCTTGGCTGTACGTGTTTGAGTAGGGATCATAGTTCCTCTGTGGTTGTCTAGGAAAGCCATCGGCTGTATTTACGCATTCAACGGATTCTTGTTGAAATGTTGGGCACATATTGATGGATGACTTACTAATGAACAAATTCCACACGACTTTATTGTTTGCATAGTACCTGTAGCCATTTAACGAAGAACAGTGGTTAGACTCGCTATTTGTTGTTCAGGGGATGAGACATTTACCTCGTTAACTTGTAAAGAAGGGAGATCAAATCTAGTGCCAACTGTTGAGAGTTGGCTGCCATATTTGCAATCAAGTTCTTTGCAAATTTGGGTGTTTTATCCACTAAAGCTCTTCCACTTGCAGCATCAATCATGCTTCTTTCTGTGCGTATAGAAGTATTGGTGAGAAGTTGCTCATTGATTTGATAATGGGGACAACTTGCACACAATTTCTTGAACCGCTCCCAATACTCATGTAGGGATTCTTTGTTATCTTGTCTTACACCACAGATTTCCTTCCTAATATTTGTTGCCCTCGAAGTTGGAAAATATTTGGTAAAAAATAACCTCTTCATTCTATCCCATGTGGTAATGCTTCCCGATGGTAAATAATAGAGTCAATCGTTTGCTGAATCCTTCAGAGAAAATGGAAAGACCCTCAGTTTAATCTGTTCTTCAGTAATTCCCGTGGGTTTCATACTCGTGCATACCATATGGAATTCCTTTAGATGCTTGTGTGGATCCTCACCTACAAGACCATGAAAAGTAGGTAAAAACTAAATTAGCCTAGATTTTAATTTGAAAGTAGTAGCAGCAACATCTAAGTCAGGAAAAGTAATGCATAGATGTTGTTGATTCAAGTTAGGGACAACAAGCTCCTTTAAAGTCCTATTCTAGGCCATGATTTCTTCTCCTTCAAAATAAAAATCACTTGTAAATAGGATGTTGGGATTGAGATTGCTTTCTTCAAGATTTTGCCGAGTGTCAATCCTTAACCTGCACAAGGTTCTTTCTAATTCCAGATCATACTACAAATCAATTTGATTAAAAGATTGAGTTGTGGGCATAAAAAAATAGAACAAATGGAAATTTTTTTTTAAAAAAGTTAAGAGTAAGAAAACAAAAAAAATTCTATGCTTAAATTCCTAAAAATAATAAATTTCTAAAAAACCTAGAAAATTATGAGTTTTTTTACTAAAAAATAAAATAAACAACTAAAGAAGCACAAAAATAAATTAGCACCGCTCTCCAGCAACAACGCCAAAATTTGGTGTATGCTGTCGCAGGCACCCCAAAAGTAATACCTTAACCTTTAAAACTAATGTAATAGTGGAAGTTAGGGTCTATCCCACGAAGAGTATGTAATTCAATATTTTATGCTTCACACTGTATGCAAACAATTGTAAATGACCCAATTAATAACAATGAAGATTAAATTAACGAAAACAATCAAAAGACTAACCTTGGTCTAAGTCCACATCCACCGTCGAAAATCCACAATTGATCACAGATTCAAGGATAATTCAATTCATATTTCAAATATTCACATTTGGAATAATTTTCCTATCTCTCCTTAATTCTAGTTAGTTAGAAATCAGCATTCTAATTAACCCTAATTATTAAATAACCCCAGACCAGCACTCAAGATTCAATTTAGTAACAACTTTATACAATAGAGAAATCGATGAATTAGATAACATAAACACCAGTGGTTGCATTCAATCCATTTAAACATTCTTCTTAAGATTCAATAACCTCTATCGCAGAAAATCATCAAATTCTAATGCTTCACAAGTTAAATGAATCAAACAATTATGAATTTGATATTTAACTTAGCTGTAGATTATAATGAATAACAAACTAGTAGGGCTCCTAGCAATTAAACATAACAATCATGGAAATAAGTGCAGAAGAGTATTCAATACGCAAAATAAGAATTAAACAATAAGAAAAACTATTCAGATCTCACAATATGTGGTTTCGAGGTTTCAATTTCCTTCGACCAAGTATAAAAGTTTAGTTACAATGCATGAATCTAAGAGCAAAATAATAAAGAATGAAGGTGGGAAGCGTTCTCTATCATTATGGACATCTTCTAAGGTTTATAAAGTGTAGAGAGATTTGTTTCCATAAGTGTTTGATTGGAATTAGGAAACCAAAAAATTCGCCTCGAAAGTCTTCTATACAGTGCATTGTAGAAAGTCATGCGGTCGCATAGAACAAATAAATTCAACCCTCAAACTCTTGGTAATGGTCTATGTGGTCGCAAGAAATTAACACTATACGATCACATAGTGTTAGTAATCTCCGCTGGACAGTTTTCAGTAGTTTGGTAATATCTTCCACTCTAATGTGCAATTGTAGTGATTCAAGATGTGTTGAAAAGCTAACTCATAGGGATACAACTTTACTCCAGATATCACCTTCCAATTCGGTCGTTTTCCATGTTAAAAATGGGTCTCAACATGAAGGCTGAAAATCGATGCATAACGTTTTCGATTGGAAATTGATATGTGATCATACTTTGATGATATTTCATCCCTTTGATGTCTTCTTTCATCCAATTGACTTCTAACACTCTCAAATCTTCATCATGAGGTTCGACACAACTTCTGTGTATTTGCCCGTTAGTCCTTGAACTTTTATTTCCTTCACTTTGGTCCATTTCACATATTTCTTCCAAATTACGTCATCTCCATTAAATTACCACCTAAATCAAAATATGAGATTAATAAGTACATTTTAGCACAAAATAATCATACAAGCACATAAAATAAGGAGGGAAGAATATGCATTTTACATTCTTATCAGGTTTCTGGCTCAGCGCAAAGGTAAGGAGGGCGGAGCCCCTCAGTCCAGACATTTAGGCATACATCTCGAGGCTAGAGTGAATGGACTTTACATTCGGGTTAACCTAACCTCTTGTTGTAGGCCTCTTAGCACTTTCTATTGTCATTTTGTTTAGTTCTTTCTTCTTGTTTGAGATGTGGACATACACTCTTGTTACATTTTGAGTATGACCACTTGTTTATTAAACATCATTTTAGTTGTCCTGTTCCCTTTTTTTTGCTCACTGCTATGCGACGAGCGGTGTTGGATGGTTGATGGTAGGATCAAATGATTTTGAGCCTTAACCATTTTCGATTTTGAAAACTCACCATTAGCCCTTAACGATTTTGAGCTAGTCAATTTCTTAAATTTTTTGCTCACCGCTATGTGTCGAGTTGTCGAAGGCAATTAGGGAGGTGATTTTGAGACTTAACCATTTTCGATTTTGACGACTCACCACCGACCCTTAGCGATTTTGAACTAGTCAATTTTGTGACTTTTTTTGCTCATCGCTATGCGTCGAGCTATTTTGGATCGTTGAGGGCAATTAGGGAGGTGATTTTGAGCCTTAACTATTTTCAGTTTTGAAGACTCACCACTAACCCTTAGGAATTTTGAGCTAGTCAATTTTGTAACTTTTTTGCTCACCACTATGCGTCGAGCTACTTTGGATCGTTGAGGACAATTATGGAGATGATTTTGAGTTTTAACCATTTTTGGTTCTGAGGACTCACCACCAGCCCTTAGTGATTTTGAGCTAGTCAATTTTGTGACTTTTTTTCCTACCGTTATGCGTAGAGCTATTTTGGATCGTCGAGGGCAATTAGGGAGGTTTGTAGTCCTTACATTGAAAAGAAGAAATAAAAATTCCCCTAGCGACTATATTTATAGGTAATCATCATGTTGCTCGAATTTTCTGCTTGTTTGTCTACTGATAATATTTCTTTAGGTGCTCAACATTCCATGTCCTGCCTAGTAATTTTCCTTTCAAGTCTTTAAGGTTGTATGCTCCATTTCCAAGGGTCTTTCCCAATTCGGCCCGAGCTTAGATGGAGGGTGACCCATTGCTACTGTTTTTCTAAGTACGAGATCACTTGACTGGAAAACTCATGGTTTAACCTTACGATTGAAGTACCCAGTGGCCCTCCGCTTATAAGTTGTCATTCTCATTGCTGTTTTCTCTCTCATCCCATCCAATAAGTCAAACTTTGCACTGGTGGTCGAAACATCAAGTTGGTTGGCTTTCATCCTGCCAGACTCATTTAGAAATTCCACTGTGACAACTTCCATCCCAAATGATAACTTAAAAGGTGTTTCTTCTATATGTTCTCACAGGGTCGTGTAATACACCCACAACACATTAGGTAGTTCGTCTGCCCAAAGACCTTTCTCCTTCTCCAATCTTGTTTTGAGATCCCACAAGATTGTCCGGTTTGTTACTTCCTCCTGCCCATTAGATTATGGATGACATACTGAAGTGAGTCTATGATCTATGTGATAGCTTGAACAGAAAGCCCTGAAGTTATCGGTGATGAAGACCATTGGTATGCCGAATTTTTATATTATGTTCTTCCAAGTAAAGCTCTGAACTTTTGTTGTTGTAATAGTGGCCAGAGACTCTGCTTTGACCTATTTGATAAAATAATCAATAGCCACCAACAAAAACTTTCGCTATCCCTGGCCATGGGTAAGGGCCCTAGGATATCCATCCCCTACTGAAAGAAATGGTTTATTATGAGAATGGCTGACTGTTGCTCATCGGGGACATGAATCGAATTCCCATGACTCTGACAAGCATCGCACTTCCTTACCATTTCATTGGTATCCTCCTTCATAGTGGGCCAGTAGTACTCTTACCGGAGAGCTTTGAAAGCAAGGGTAGTTGTCCCTGGGTGATTGCCACAAATTCTCGAATGTATCTCGAGTAGTACCTCTTGAGCTTCAGTTGGACGCAAGCACTTCAGGTATGGCATGGAAAACCCTCATTTGTATAGCTACCCATCCATCATTGTAAATGATACTGCCCGTATTTTCAGCTTCCTAGCCTCAAGTGTATCATTTGGCAATTTATTCTCCGTCAGGTTGTCTACCAATGGGTCTAACAAGCTCTTTTTATGTTCTGGGCTTGTAGTGTCATCTATGAGCAAAATGCTAGGCTATCGCAAGACTTGTACATTCACCATGCTGGGTAGGTTTCTCAGATTCCCCGATACTAGATTTGACAGGGTGTTTGCCCGTTCATTGTCTCTGCGTAGGACTTTGGTTATCTTGAAACTTGTAAACCCCCTTTGCAAGTTCCTTACCTTCATCAGATAAGATGCCATCTTGCCATCCCTTGCCTCGAATTCACTATCACCTGTCTGACAATTAATTGGGAGTCACTACAAATTTCGACTGATGTTATCCCCAGTCTAGCTGCCAAAACTCAAACCCATGATGATTGTTTTATATTCTGCGTCGTTATTTATTGTAGGGAACTCAAAGCTTAACGAATACTCAAACTCTTCAGATTCTAGTACTACCATAATGATGCCCACTCCAGACCCCTAGCCATGTGAGGATCCATCCACGAAGATTTTTCGAACCTCTTCTATTTGTTGGGAATAGTTAGGTGAAGTTGTTAGTTCTACGATAAAATCAGCCAACTCATGCACCTTAATGGTCGTACTTGGCTTAAACTCAATGTCAAACTCACTTAACTCAGTTGCCCATTTCAACATCCTACCTGACGTCTTAGGGTAATGCAAAATCTACTTGACAAGCTGATCGGTCATGACATGTATCGTATGGGACTGAAAGTATGGCCTTAACTTTTTGACTACTATAATTAACGCGAATACCAACTGCTCTGCGAGGCTGTATCGAGTTTTTTCACCTCTCAACACTTGGCTAAAGTAGTAAACAGGCTTCTGCATCTTTCGAAACTCTTTCACCGGTACTGCACTGACCACATACTTTGACATTGCTAGGTACAAACTCAACACATTCCCTGGGCATGGCCTAGTTAAGACTGGTGGTTGCTACAATGATTGTTTCAAGGACTCCAGCGACTCCTCACACTTTTTGGTCCATTCAAAGTTGGTAGAGCCCCCAATCTCCTTGAAGAAGTGGTAGCACTTATCTGCTGCCCAGCTCATGAATCGATTCAATGCCGCTACCCGGCCCATCAGCTTCTGAACGTCCTTCCTATTTTCAAGGCTCTTCATCTTTAGAATGGCTTGAATTTTGTTTGGATTTGCTTTGATACCTCTCTATGTGATCATAAAGCCAAGAACACGCCACCTACTATTCCAAAAACACACTTCTCCGGACTAAACATCAACTTGTTTTGTCGAGCAATGTTGACACCTTCTGCAAGTCACTAACATGGTCACTAGCCTTCATACTCTTGACGACCATGTCGTCTACGTATGCCTCTATGACACTCCCGAGCAGGTCTCTAAAGACCTTATTTACCATCCACTGGTAAGTTACCGCGGCATTTTTTAGACCGAACGGTATAGCTGTATAACAGTACGTCCCAACATCAATTATAAATGAGGTTTTCTCTTGATCCGACTCTGCCATAGAGATCTGATGATACCTGGAAAATGCGTTTAGAAAACTCAGTCATTCATGACCCAATGTAGCATCTACCAAGTGATCTATTCTAGGTAGCGTGTACGAGTCTTTAAGGGCACACCTTGTTGAGTCCGGTATGGTCTACACACATACGCCATATTCTATTTGTTTTTTTTCACCAGGACGACATTTGCTAACCACTCCGGATATTGTACTTTTCTAATGAACCCTACCTGCAGTAGCTTATCAACCTCGGCATTTGCTACCACCTGCCGCTCCGGGGCAAGATTTATTTTCTTCTGCTTTGTTAGCTTAGTACCTGGTGAGACACCAGGGCGATGTTGTGCAACGGATGGGTCAATCCCATCGCTCGGGTACCACACGAACACATCCAAATTATCAGACAGACACTTCACCAATTATTCCTTCTCGCCTTGCTCCAAACCTATCCCCACACTAAATTCATGTCCTCCTGCCACCAAGATTTTCTCCGTAGTGTCGAGGGGCTCAATTCGTTTCCTTAGACGCTCATGGTGCAGCATCATCACGGGCGGTGATCCTTTCGTCTGTATACTGTCCACGTAACACTTCATTGCGGATTGTTGATCACCCCTCACACATCCTACACCTCGACTGATTGTAAATTTCATCACTTGGTGGTAAGTAGAGGAAATAGCCCCCGCAATATTTAGCAGATGTCGACCGTAGATTGCATTGTACGCCATGGGAGTTTTGACAACCAAAAGGTTTATTAAGATCACCACACTTGCAGGATAGATACCCAACATCACTAATAGCTCCACGACTCCTTTTGGTATCACAGTAGCCCCTCCAAATCCTAGAAGATGGTGGCAACCACTTTCAACCTTTGGACAAAAAAATTTAATCCTTCAAATGCCTCCCAAGTGAGGACGTTCGTTGCACTCCCACCATCGGCCAACATCCTTCTGACATTATAGTCCGTTATGTTGTCGACTATCACAAGGCATCATCATGGAGGGTTGCCATGCCTATTAAATCTTCTTCACCAAAAGTGATGGTTTGATCGAATCTGGCCATCTTTTGGATGGAACAGACCGTAGTTGTACTACGTAGCTTTTTCTAGCGGAGCTCGAGTCTCCCCTTGCTGTAATTCCTCCAACAATCATGTTTATAACAATGGCCCTATACGGTGGTCGATCCTCGACCTTCTGCTTGTCTCGATCATTCCTTGCATATTTAGTCAAAAGGCCCCTCTTTAGGAGGCGCTCGATCTTATTTTTCAAGCTTATATACTCTTTAGTCTTGTGTCCATGGTTCTTATGGAAGTGGCAATACTTGCTCTTATCCCTCTTGCCAGTTGATACTGCTTTCGATCTCAGCCATTCGAGTTCCTTCATTGAATTTCCATCAATATCTTGTCCGCGAAGTATTTAAAGGGATGAAGGCTTTGACCTCATCCCGTCTCTACCTGACCGGCCGATCATAAAGGTATCCCCTACTTACGAGTGCATTCCTCATCTTGTCCTTGTCAATGGGTTTTCGCACATCACCTGACTTTCGCTTATGGCTTCCCCGTCTCCCATCATTCTCTAAGATTTTTCGTGACCTTCTCCGCTTACTCTGCATCTATATACTTGTCATCCTTCTTCAACAGGTCATGCATTGACTCCGATGGATTTTTGGAAAGTGACATTTTGAAGGACCGGTTCCTTCCCATTCATTAATGCTGTCACTACTATAGACATTTGAAGGTCCTTTATACCAAACGTTGCCTGGCTAAGCCTAGCTAAATACTCCTGCAGAGATTCATCTTTCTCTTGCACCACCTACATCAATCCAACGGTCGTCTTTCATTTTCTCTTACTACTTATGAAGTATATCATGAAACTCCTGGAAAGTTCATCAAAAGTCTTTATAGACCTGGGTGCCATGTCGCCACCTAGTCTCTAGCCTCTCTCCTGAGTGTTGGGAGAAATGATCTACACATCACTGCGTCTAAGGTTGCATAGAACCTCATTAAGTCAATGAAGGTCCACAAGTGATCCGTGGATCCTTGACTCCATCATATACTTCTATCATTGGCTGTTTAAAGCCTTTCAGCAAAGGTACGACCATAATCTTAGGGGCGAAAGGATCCTCTTCCAGAACCATCTGTCTACGCCTGTCCTTTCTCCTGGTCAATGCATCATCTATCTTCTGGGTCATCTCTTTTATCTTCTTTTCCAAGTCTATCACGGGTTGGAGAATTTGTGGAAACACAAACCTTGAAGCCTCCATATCTCCTGTTGTTGGCTGAGTAATAGGCGGGGTAACCATTTGAGCCACCTGGGTGGTTGCTCATGTACGACCTTCGACGAACCCTGTGATGGGATTGCAATTTTTTGCGTTTGACTTTGAAAAATGGTCATCATGGCTACCAATTGTGTCTTCAAGGCATTAAATTGGCTCTGTGTTACAAATTGTGGTGGTGATGATGGTGGCGGGTTGTGACCCCTTGCGATAGAATCCATCTCTGCCGTATTCCCGACCATGCGTGTTTCACTCTTAGTCTGTTTCCTTGACATAGCTTTTTTGTTCAGTGGAATTTTCTACAGACGGTGCTAATGAAATCGTAGTGAGATTGTCCTCTGTGTTTACCCTTTCAAATGCCGTGGTCCGGCTACTACAATCAGCGGTTGCTACCTGCAAAATAAAGTAAGGGCGTTCTCCCATTTTGTGCCTTCGGCATAAGAATTAATAATGGTTTGTAAGAGTAGGAAGATAGTACAATACGAATTCACGTAGTTCGGGTTTCAAGAAGACAAATGATATGATCCGAGATAGGCAATCACTTGGTTGAGTTTTGGAGTCTAAATTGAAGAAGTTGACAAGCCAAGGTTCAAGTTTCGTGAATGGATCGGGAGCCAAAACGAGTTGGATTCAAAGTTTGAAAGATATTTGTAAAGAAAACGAGTGGCGTGGATTAAAATGGGCATAACTTTCAGCTCGAGTGTCAGATTTGCACCTACGAGTACAATTCAGAATATTCACGAAATTCTACACAAGGTTACGGAAGCGCATGGTACTTTTGGACTTTCAATCGCACATAAATATGGCATAAAGTTGGATGCAATTTGGAAATTTTTTGGCATTTTCCTAGTTTAATTAGAATTCCATATTTTTAGCATCTTTTATAATATTAGAATTATATTTTCATGCAATTAGGGTTTTATGAGGTTTTATATAAATGGAATCTTTATTTCATTATAAGATTAAGACTTTTGATAATGAACTAATGATATTTTTCTCTTCCTTGGTTCTTGAATGAACTACCGAACTTATCAAAAATATTGTTATAATTACGGCATTCAACCCTTAGAACTTATGAAAAGATTAAGCACCTTTTGTGGGCTTTGCAAAATCATGGTTCTTGTTTTCGCATATCAACGGGTCTAGGGTTTAATATACCTTAGGTTCTTAGTTCGTGAGGCTCAGGTCAGGAAGATTTTCATGCCGATCCCGTACATGGGTTCGCGTTAACAAAACTTTCTTACATTGGAGGTATTTATAGGCACTTGTTGCTACGCGTGCATATATTTCTAGTGCCATGTGTCCTACGTAAGCCTTCTCACTTTTCCCATGTTCTGGTAGAATGACCTACACTCCTCAAGTGTTTGGTTGTACCCACGTTTGTAGTTGGATGGTTCCTATCTAGTACATTGTCCTTTATGTGATTGAGTGTGGCATTGGAACTGTAGTGGTAGATGGCTTATGTTAACATAAAGGGCCTTATGGAGGTTGACTGCCTCAAATGGTAGATGGTCTTACAGTGGTAGACGGTTTATGTAAATGTAGAGGGCCTTATGGGGTCGACGACCATGCGGGGGTAGACGTGAAGCATATCTTGGTAGCCCTCACCCCAATTACCCACGTGGATATTTATCAATACCATTTTATATCATCACCAAAAGCATTGTAAAGGGTTGGATTGCACCATAAGTCAATCAACATAGTGAAATGGCCTTGCTCATGCCGAAGAGCTTGGTAATGGAGGACGTAGATCATTGCTTTGGATTGAATCTCCGCAATTATATCGTTTGCATCATCTCTTCCTTTTTACTTATCGCTTTTATATTTGTGCTTATTATCTGAATTAATCTATTTAGTCTTTAATTACTTGAATTAAGATTAATTTTTCGAAAAACTTTTAAAAACCAATTCACCCCTCTTGGTTAGCCATTCTTGGGCCATTAATTGGTATCAGATCAATGTGCTCATTTAGAAATTAAGATTCTACAATCTTGAGCAATGACTAACCACATTTTCCAAATCTTGAGGGCTCGTTATCCTTTTTTTGATGATACTCATTATAACTATTGAAAGGCTAGAATGATGATTTTTATTCAATCAGTAGATTATATATTTGGAAAGTTATTGAATTTGGTCCCTATGTGCCTAAAAAGGTTATTAAAGAGGATGATAAACAAAATCAAATTATTTATAAACCTAGAGAGGAATATAATGAAGTAGATAAACAAAAATTATCTTTAAGTGCTAGAGCTAAAAAATATACTTTATTGTGATTTAGATAGAAATGAATTTAATCATATTAGTACACGTGATTCCACTTATGATATTTGGCATGCATTGGAAATTACTCATGTTGGAACTAGCAAAGTGAAAGAAACTAAGGTAAATCTCTTAGTTAAAGATTTTGAAAATTTCTTTATAAAAGAAAATGAACCGATTGTTGACATGATCACCCGTTTTACCGATATTGTTAATGGCCTCAAAGGATTTGATCGAAAATTCACTAACAGTGAACTTATGAGTAAAGTTCTTAGGTCTCTCTCGGAAAATTAGAGCTCGTTGAGAATGTAGATTGAAAACACCATTGATATCAACACATATCCATTGAAAGAGATATATGAAACATTGATAACATATGAGTTAAATCGCACCAAGACAGAAGAAAAGACAATGAAAAGCAAAGAAGTGGAAAGACACCAAATTGCTTTAAAATCCATAATTGATGAAGGTACTTCAAGCGAAAATCTAAATAATGATGAACTTGAAGATCTAATTCTTCTTGTTAAGAAATGAAAATGTTTTCGTAACAATCGTCGATTCCAAAAGAAAGAAAAAAAGGGTAATGAAAAGAATAGCTTCGTAAAAAAGAAAGAACTTCAATCCACATGGGATGATAGTGATGATGATGACCATGAAGAAAATGGAAGTCAAGAGGAAATTGCCAACATGTGCTTCATAGCTATTGACGATGAAGTAAATTCAAATGAAAATTGTTCATATGATGAATTATCTACATCTTATGATGAAATTCTTGAATAATTTGAAAACTTGCTTTAAATGACTCGATCCTTAAAAAGAAAAATTATTTATTGGAAAATGAGGTAAAAAAAACTTTTGGGAATTCAAGATTATTGTGAAAAAGGAAAAATCGATTACGATTCTTTAATTAAGGAGAATTCCTCTTTACAAGAAAAAAAATTAGATTGACTCAAATTGTTCACAAATTTACTCAAGATAAGAAAAATTTTGATTTTAATGCTTGGTGAACAAAAATGTGTTTTTAATAAAAGAGGGATTGGATACAAACCATTTCAAAACAAAAGTCTCTTGAAAATGTCTTTGTTAAAGCCTCTACTTCCCCGTTTCAACCGTCACATGTAATTTTTGTAATAAAATTGGACATGTAGCTTTTTATTGTTCAATCAAGAAGAGATTACATTTTGAAGATAATCAAGTGGATTCAAAAGTCCACTAACACTAACTACCAAGGACCTAAGGTTGTAAAGGTACCAAAGACTAAAAATTGAATTATTTTTTGTAGGTACCAAAGAAAATAAAGAGCAAAGGACTTTGGAATGTAGATGCTCAGAGCACATGACCGAAAATCAAGCTTCATTGTCATGTTTCAAAATAAAGGACGGTGGTCATGATACTTTTGGAGATAATGTTAAAGGGAAAATCATTGACATTGAGATTATTGGTAATTTTTTTGTCTCCCTTTATTGATAATGTTCCCTCAGTAGATAACTTTACTTAGTTTTAATCAATTGTGTGATGAATGCTATCATATTAAATTTGATTCTTCTAAGTGTCTTATTGAGGATACTACATGAAAAAAAAATGTGATGTTTCTAGGAAGCTGAAGTAAGGATATTTATGTCATAAACACTAAGTTTGAATACTGAGAAATTTTTTTTATCAAATTGAAAATATAATACTTGGTTATGGTATAGAAAATTAGGTCATGTTAGCATGGACCCACTTTAAAAATTTATAGAAATTATTTTGTTAAAGGTTTGTCAAATTTGAAATTTGAGAAAGACAACATTTGTGATGCATGAAAAACAAGTAAAGAGTTCTTTCAAATTAAAACAATATTCTTTAACTACAAAGCCTTTTTAATTTCTCCACGTGAATATTTTTGGACCATCTAGAATCACAAGCTTAAATGGTAAACAATATGCTTTCGTCATTATTGATGACTTGTCTAGATTTACTTGAGTCCCATTTTTTAACCTAAAAGATGAAGTTTTGAATGCATATTCAAAATAAAAAGGGATAAACTTTTACTACCATTAGGAGTATCATGGTGGAGAACTTGAAAATATTGCATTTAATGATATTTAGCAAAAAAAATTATGGCTATAATCATAATTTCTCAGCTACTAGAACTTCTCAATAAAATGGTGTATTAGAAAAGAAGAATCACGCACTGCAAGAAATGGTTAGGACCATGCTAAATGAAAATAGCATGACAAAATACTTTTGGGCCAAAGCCGTCAACACCACTTGCTATATTGTAAATAGAGTATTAGTTAGTTGAAAGAAAACTAAAATCCCCTATGAGTTTTGGAAAAATAGAATTCCAAATATCGGCTATTTCAAAGTTGTTGGTTGTAAAAGCTTTATTTGGGGAAACTTGATTTGAAATCCGATATTGCAATCTTTTAGGTTACTCATCGACTAGCAAAACTTACAGAGTCTTTAACAAAATAAGAATCTATGCATGTTACTTTTGATAAAACTCATTCTCTTGATCAAGAGAAAGGTATTGATAATGATATAGGTTTCGAGATTCCTTTTGAGCAAATAATATTCAAAATCAAAATGCGGAAGATCATGAAGATGTTGAAGATCAACGTGAGGAAGAAAACAATTTATAACTAGATGAACAAGAATCCTTTGAAGTATAAAATTCTCAATCTCTTCCTAACTAATGAAGTCAAACAAAGCACAGAAATCATGAACATGCTCAATAGTTTGAAATGGAAGAGTTGAAATCAATGAACGCTCCAATATGCTCATCAATCAAACTAGATGATCAAGGTACTTCCATAAACATAACAAAATATCGAGGTATGATCGGATACCTCCTTTACTTAATCGCAGTAGACTCGATATTATGTTTAGTGTGTGATTATGTGCTATATTTCAACCCAATACTCAAGAATCACACTTTAGTGCCATAAACGAATTTTAGATATCTTAGTGGCATTACGATATTATGTCTATTGTATTTTAAAGGCCCTTAAAAGTGGGATATTGTATTAGAATTTGTGAATAATGAAAATCAATTTGCCGATATTCTCATTAAACCTCTAATACTTGATAGGTTTTCATATATTTAAAGAGGTTTGGGAATAATCGATGAATTTGAAGTATGTGGTTAAATTGAATTCATACTAAATGTTCTCGTATGATTCTATGTGCATAATTGGTTGGGATTTATATAAATCTTACCCAAATGATTATTATTTTACTATAAATGTGATCATTATCCTCTTATTTAAACTTGTGTATATTTGGTATCTTGTGCTTAATTGAGGGAGAATATGTTACTATCTTCTATAGTTGATTTAATGTTCCATACTCTTCCTCTCATATGTGCTATCATTTTATTTATACTAAACGGAGAAATTGAGTAAGAAAGATTTGAAAATCATTAAAAAGGGAAATTATTTTATTGTTCCCTATGGTTGTCTTTTGATCTTAAATGCTATGCATTTTTGTTTATGCCAAAAGGGGAAAAATATGAAGTGAGATGATTATGCTTGCTTTGATTTGAAAATATAACGTGCTTGGAATATATGAAAAAGGGGAAAGAGGAAAAATCATTGCCAAAATTTATGGAGAATATATGGATTACATGCAAAATTTATAATGTATATACATTGATCAATATGATATCAATTGTTCAATCTTACATTACAAATCGTCTTGTTTGTCATAATCAAAAGGGGGGAAATTGTTGACTTATAGTTGATTTCATTCTTAGTGTTTTGATCATAACAAACAAGATTAATATTGTTTCTAATAATTGATTTTGAGTAATGATAGTTCAATATTAAAATCAATCAAGTATTGCCAAAATCAACATATAAATCTGACTTGAAATGAATATCAAAGTGGAAGTTAAGCATTCAAGTCAAATCGTTCAAGATCAAAGTCACATTCAAGATCTTAAGAGCCAAACTTCGAAGCAATATCAAATACTTGATCTCCTGGCTAAAATGTAAATATACTAACACTTTGATATATGACAATAAATGCTTAAGCTCAAAACCCCTATATGCATTAAAAATAATTTTGTGTATTAAAAGTTATTCGTATACAGTGATTTGATCAAATGTAAAAATAATTTTTAAAATGATATTTGGACTTGTAAAACACTTTATATCTTGAAAAGTTAGTTAAAAATACTCTCCAAAAGTCCATGTTTTTTAAAACCATCAAATCGGAACAAACGGAGGCAAAAAGTGGAAAATGCCAAATTGCCCGGCTGTCGATCGGCCAAAATTGGCGATCGATAGGAAATTTCCAACGGTCCAAAATTTGACCGTTCTGACCTCTGATTTTTGTGTACAAACGACTTTGTTGGTCATCCAGACAAGAGACGGAGATTTTTTTTACTGTTTGAACTCTATAAATACCTCTTCTTCTTGCATTCAAATTGTATTCTTGAAAAGCATAAAATTGAGAATTACTTGAACAAAACTCTTTGAACTTACATCTTTTTAATTCTTCAAATATTTACTTCGAAAAATTTTGATTGATTGAATTTAAATTTAAATTATCATATTCATCAAAGTTTCTCATCTAATACTTGAGCTGTCATTTATTACTATTCATTGAAGTTTTAGCCTATATTAGTATTTAACTTGTTTGTATTATTTATCAAGAGATGAATTTCATTGTAAAATCACTTTGATAAAGTGTAGCTCGTGTTGAAGTCCCTTAAAGATAAACATTGTATAAGGATTTGTGCTCCTTGTTGTAAGTCACTGTGTGGTTTATATTGAGGTTCCATGAAAGCTCAATAGTGGGTTGTATTGAGGTCCCGTAAAGCCCAATATTGTATAAGGATCAATGCTTCTTGTTCGTAAGTCATCGAAAGTATTATAATGATTGGATTGCAACATAAGTCAATCAACATAGTGAAAAGGCCTTGCTCATGCAGAAGAGTTTGGTAACAGAGGAAGTAGATCATTGCTTTGGATCGAACCTCCACAATTATATCATTTGTATCCTCTCTCCCTTTTTACTTATTGATTTTATATCTGTGCTTATTATTTGAATTAATCTATTTAGTCTTGAATTACTTGAATTTAGATTAATTCTTCAAAAAACTTTTAAAAACCAATTCACCCCCTCTTTGTTAGCCATTCTTCAGCCACCAATACTTTCTAAGCATTGACAAGTGAAATACATTATGCATTGTCGATAGTATAGGTGGCAATATTAAATGTATGCAACATTCCCAGTTTTGTCTAGGATTTCAAAAGGACTCATAAATCGAGGTTTCAACTTTCCCTTTTTGCCAAATCCATGAACCCCTTAACTGGTGCAACATTTAGAAACAATTTTTCACTAACTTCAAATTCTACCGATTTCCTTCAGCGGTCTACATAGATTTTCTATCTATCTTAAACCGACTTTATTCTGTCTCTAATTTTATCGATTGCTCACAGTGTCCTTGCAATAATTTCTAGACCCAAAATCTGATTTTCTCCAACTTCGTTCCAATGAACTGGGGATCTATGCCTTCTACCATAGAAGGTTTCATAATGAGTCATGCTAATAGTAACTTGGAATCTATTATTATATGCAAGCTCTATTAACGATATGTATGACTCCCAACTACCTCCCAAATCTAAGACACATGCCTAAAGCATGTCTTCTCAGATCTGAACTATTCGTCACATTGAGAATGATAGGTAGTGCTAAAATTTAACTTTGCTCACATATCTCCTTGTACGTTCTTCCAAAAATTGGAAGTAAACCCTAGATCTCAATATGAGAAGATGGATGTTGGAACTCCATCTACCCTAAAAATTTCCTTAACACATAATTGAACAAACTGATCCATACTGTAGTTTATCCTTATTGGAAGAAAATGAGTTGACTTTGTCAATTGGTCTACAATTATCGAGATTGTATTATATCCTTCCATTGACTTCGATAAATCTACAACAAAATCTATGGCTATGTGCTCCCATTTCCACTCTAAAATTTCCAATGGTTTTAGTAGCCCTGACGGCATTTGATGTTGCACTTTAACTTGCTGACATACCATATACTTCTCAACAAACACTTTAGCATAAGTCCTTAAAGACTTTAGACAGTGCATAAGTCCTTAAATACTTTAGCATAAGTAGAAACCTGTGAAATCTCATACAAGAGTGGCAGATTGATTTTTACTTGCTTTAGATGCTCTAAAACCTCACTATGATGGCCAACAGATTTTGAAGTAGACTTAAGAGCTTGGGGGATAGGTACTCTCAGTGGATTTTCTACTACCTCCTCACTAGGGCTACTCTTTTTTGGCTCACGAGACTCTTTTTCAGTTTTCCTAGGTTTGAACATTGGTTCTAAGACTTTTCCTGAACGTGTGGTTATGGCATTCACTTCCCTAAGATTGGTCTCATGTGGTCCTGAAGTTTGTGCCATGTGCTATCCTTTTGGATTTGGTTGCGCTTGAACAGGAAAATTTTCACGTTCTACTATAGCTAAAGCATTGGTCAATGTAGACATACGGTGTTTGATTTCTTTGTCTTCCTCGGCAAATTGGATAATCATTGTCTCGAACTTTTGGTTTGTTTTACTTTGTACCTCAATTAATGCATGTAGAGTGTATTCTAAAGAATTTCTAGACAATGTAGGTTGATGCGAAGGTGCAGTGTAAGCTCTATTGGATTGGGCAGGTTGCTGGTTGTCAGATTCCCGCTGAAATTAGGGTGATTCTGCCACCCTAGATTATAGGTTTTAGAGAAAGGAATGTAGGGCTAGTTATATAGGCTTAGAGCATTGCATTGTTCCTCATAAACCCCCCTCATCTCAACATAAGTATCACGGTCCTGAGCTAGATGGTAACTTCCACCACACTCAAAATAAGGATTTAGAGACTCAACACGGGATGAATTCTGTGTAGGTTTCGAACTCTTAGCACGTAGGGTTTCTAGTTTTCTAGTTAGAGACTCTACCTCCGCTCTAAGGTTGTCTTCCTCCCTAAGATGATAGATTCATGTGCTGTTAGAATTTTCGGTGTTACGTGACCTATTAGTGCTATCAGTAGTGCTAGGTCCGGTCCAAGTGTAAGCTTTCTCCACCAGGTCATCTAAATAATCTATTGCCTCATCAGGATCTTTCTGTAAGAATTCACCATTACACATCATTCCAATGAATTGGCGTTCCTTAGGTGTTAATCTTTCGTAAAAGAAACTCACTATACACCAACTCTCATAATCGTGGTGGAGGTAAAGGGCTTGTAAGTCTTTAAATCTTTCCCAGACCTGATATAATGTCTCACTATCCTTTTGACTATACGTAGAAAACGTTGAAATATGGAAGGTTTTTACCACCTCCTCGAATTTCCTAATATGCACGTATGGATTTTCATTTTCAAGACCGTCAAAAGTGGGAAGAAGTTGAATCATTCTAGGTTTAAGGTCCATACGTGGCATATTGGGTGGGAACATAATGGATGAGGGTATTGAAGTGCGTGTAGGATGAAGATAATAATTCAAAGTCCTATAAGGCGCATTGCCCTGCTCACTATAAGACATTGTGTTATGTGGTGTAGTGGGTGTAGCAATAGATGCAATATCAAAGATAGGGTAAAAGGGATTTTCAAACACTGGAAAATGTCCTTCGGTAGAGCTTCCTTGCTGGCCTCAGCCCCTGCTTATAAAACACAAAAACTAAACTATATGAGAATAAAAAAAATAACAATGAAGAAAATTAAATTAACTAAAAGAAAAAATAAAGGAACGATGTCACCCTTTTCAATCGATTCCTTGGTGTTTTATACCGTCTCCCCAGTAACGGTGCCAAAATTTGATTACGCCCAAAGAATAATGCGATAGTTGTAGTGCAGCTTAGGGGTGTCGATTCCACGGGGAGATGGAAAAATTCTTAAAGAATCAAAAAAGGATGAATTATCCTCTTCAATGTGTAGTAAAATTCAATATTTGAAATGTAAAATTAGAATCAATAACTTAAGGTAGTGAAGAGTTGGAATTCCCTCAATTAGACTGGATCAATAACATCAATTATTCATTTTATAACTCAATTAGAGAATTTTTCATCCCAACTCTCTAATCGGAGAATTTATCGTGAAAACCAATTTAACACAAATGTAATCCTAGAATCTAGACTATGATATATTCGCACAATTTTATTGGAATAAGATTAAAAATCGACCATATACATCAAGTATAAGACAATAATCAATTTGCCAATAAGGTAATACTGAGATTAAAATTCAACAATTATTTCAATCATTCAATAGAAAGAGAACGAGTAGATCTATAAAGGAATTGATAAAAGATAAACCAATTGGTGTGCTGTCGTAGGCACCCAAAAATAGTCCTTAAACCTCGAAACTAATGTAGTAGTGGAAGTAAGGGTCGATCCCACGAAGAGTGTGTAATTCAATAGTTTATGCTCCGTACAATGATTGAGGGTTTTTTGTATGCAAACAATTGTAAATAATACAATTAATAACAATGAAAACTAAATTATCGAAAATAATCAAAAGACTAACCTTGGTCCAAGTCAATATCCACATTCGGAAATTCACAATTGATCATAGATGCAAGAATAATTCAATTCATATCTTGAATATTCACCGTTGGAATTATTTTCCTATTTCTCCTTAATTTTAGTTAGTTAGAAACCAGCGTTCTAATTAACCCTAATTATTAAATAACCCCAGACCAGCGCTCAAGATTCAATTTAATAATAGCTTTACACAATAGAGAAATCGATAAACTAGATAACACAAACACCAGCGGTTGCATTCAATCTATTTAAACATTCTTCTTAAAATTCAATAATCTCTATCGTAGAAAATCATCAAATCCTAGTGCTTCACAAGTTAAAGGAATCAAACAATTACGGATTTGATATTTAACTTAGCGGTAGATTGCAACGAATAATAAACTTGTAGGCCTCCTAGCAATTAAACATAACAATCATGGAAATAAGTGCAGAAAAATATTCAATACTCAAAAACATGAATTAAATTAAGAAAAACCATTTAGATCTCACAATATGTGGTTCCGAGGCTTCAATCTCCTTCGACCAAGTGTAAAAATTTAGTTACAATTCATGAATCTAAGAGAAAAATAGAGAAGAATAAAGTTGGAGAGGTTCTTCCCTTTTGTTTTGGTCTCCTTAGGTCTATTTGTACTTCCCTACATGTTCTTGGCCAATTTGGAGTCTTTTTCTCGAGTTTTCGCGGCCCAAATAATAAAAACCTAAAATCTGTGGCGGCGCGCGGCGCTTGAGCGCTATAGGAGAGCGCTAGAAATCTGTCCACTTTGCGTCAGTTTCAGTATTTTCATCATAACTTTCTCTTCCGATGTCCGATTGAGACGATTCAAGATGCGTTAGAAAGATAACTCAAAGGGCTACAACTTTTAATCAGAGACAATCTTCAAATTCGATCGTTTACCATGTCCAAAATTGGTCTCAATATGAGGTTGAAAACCGATACAAAACCTTTCAGCTTGAAAGTTGATATGTGAAAATGTCTTGGCCATATTTCATCCCTTTGAATCCTTTCTTCATCCAATTGACCTCTAACACTCTCTAATCTTCATCACAAAGTTAGAAACAAGTTTAGAATATTTGCACTTTAGTCCTTGAACTTTCACTTTCTTCCATTTTGATCATTTTTCACCTATTTCTTCCAAATTACGCCATATCTATAGAATTGCCACCTAAAATCAAAATATGAGCGTACTGAGTGCATTTTAGCACAAAATAATCATACGAGCACATAAAATAAAGAGAGAAAAATATGCATTTTACATTACTATCAAATTCCCCCACACTTAGTTTTTGCTCGTCCTCGGGCAAAACTCAAATTTAATTTCCCAAAACACCAGGTCATAATGCCAAGAACATAGAACCATCAAGCATTTTCAAAACACATAAAATATCATGAATAAACATCCCACACAACTCATTATCAATTAGCGACCATGTTCATATGAAGATGGAGTAAACTAAACATGTAGACCCTCACGGATATAAGCACTCAACTCTCATGTGTTTAAAATGGTAAGTGTTTCGCTCAAATTCATTCCAATGGAGATGTTCTACCATATGCTTGCATATCTTCTCATTCGCCACCACTTAGATCACATGATTTACAAGAATCATAAGAACTTTTCGAAGGTTGTAATGTGGCTTATGGTCAAGGTGGGAAATATTTGGGTATGTGACTCAAGAGCCATCGAAACTAGTGGAGTAAAGATAAAAAGACTTAGCTCAAAAATATACATAAAACATGTAAACCAACCACTCCACATGATAGTTTCATCATTTTTGCATCTATCCCACACAAATAGAACTCTTTTTTTTTAGATGTGGGAAGAGTTATGAATATAGATCTTTTTCACATTAAAATCACTCTTCTTCATCACTTACTTTCTTTTTCTTCACTCATTCATTTTTTTCCTTCTTTTTCTTGTATTTTTCTTGCACAATGTAAACTCCAAATTATACACCAATACTGGAACTCCTTGAATTAACATAGAAAATTTGTTCCATTTCACCAATAATAGCACTGCCATAAATCTTGATACTCCAACACTTATTTTCTTGCATACCCCCACTTCTCATGACATTCAACAATACTCCACTAGCTCTAAGGCTTGGGTAAAGATATTGTTTTTCCAGTTTAAAGCTTGTAATGTGAGTTTATAGAAAGAAAAGGCAATAAGGCTCAAATGGGCTCAACAATGGAAAATTCAATTACAGGGTCGGCTATTTGGCTAATGAAGCTCATTTATGAAACAAAGATGGCCTTAATCATGTTCGTGCATTCATGTATCAACGTGATCTTGAAGAGAATCAATGCAAGTTCTAGAGAAACAAAACTATGGAAGAATATCACAAATGAAAAGAAATAATGAGACTGTTATGGATGTATCAGTCTAAAGGCTCAAAAATCTCACTGGCTTTTGTCTACAGAATTTAGTTACTACCATTCTCAAAGAAAATAACTCAACTAATCAACTCTAAGTTGGAAGATCATTCATTCAATCATGTTATGAGTTCTTCAAAAGCCTAACTAATTCCAGCAAATAGCATACACAACCAAAAATCTTTTAACCTCAACTCTTCTACTTATAAAATCATGCAATTTTTTTTTCAAAATTAACTCACTCAATCTAAATGGAACCTAAATCTAAATCCCTCCCCCACACTTAAAACTTACATTGTCCCCAAAGTAAGGTCCAATGCAAAGAAAATGACAAATATAACTAAAATAAAAAATGGAATTCGAAAAATAAAAACAAAAATAAAATGATAAAGGAACGAACTCCCCTTGGGTTGCCTCCCAAGTAGCGCCTTTGTTTATCGTCTTTGGCTCGACTCAATGTTTCTTTATTCAGCCCGGGTCTATCATAGTTCGTTTCGATCTTCCTTGCGGTGTACCAAGTCCATTGGGAATGATAACTACGATTGTTCCTCCACCTTCATGGAATGTATACTTATAGTGACTGGGTGAGGTTTCAAATCCGAAATGAGAGTCTGCAAAACAGAAAGTAGAGGTTTCTCATTAGAAATTGGTAATACAAAACAAGAACTATTACCTGAATGCTGTAGCTTTGGAAGATTATTCAATATTGCAACAGTTTCTTGTAACTCAGTGTTTAAGGTCAGCTCCTCTTTTTCTTGCCTAAGATGCTCAGTATTGACAGCTTTCCATTCTTTTTTTGCAACAAATTCGAAAACATCATGTGCTAAATGATCAATCACATCAATAAAATGAACATGATTATTATTACACCGATATTTCATGGAATCATATATATTAAGTGTGATAGTTTTATCATCAAATTCCATGGTTAGTGTGTCATTATGAAAGTCCATTTCAGTTTTGGATGTCCTTAAGAACGGTCTTCCCAACAAAATAGGGAGAGTTTGATTACTACTGCCTGTATCAAGCACATAAAAATCAACAGGAAAAACCAACTCATTAACTTTCACGAGAACATCATCAACTACCCCCTTAGGATAGGCATTAGATTTATCAGCTAGTTGAATTATCACACCAGTGTCAATTAAAGGTCCTAATTTCAAGGAAGTGTATACAGAATATGGCATGACATTAATAGATGCTCCGGAATCTAACATGACCTTCTCAAACTTAGTATTGCCTATCATGCAAGGGATAGTGAACATACCTGGATCCGTGTACTTTGCAGGAAGTTTCTTTTGAATCATTGCAGATACCTTTTCTCCAACATTTACCCTTTCAATCCCTTCAATTTCTATTTCCTTTTACTTGTGCACAAGTGTTTCAAAAATTTAGCATAACGAGGCACTTGTTTAAACATATCTAAAAGTGGAATATTTACCTCACATTTACTAAAAATTTCGTGTAGCTCATCATGATCTCGTTCATATTTCCTAGATCTTACTAAAGTTTGAGGAAAATGGGGTACATGTTTATAATCGGAAATAGGTGGAAACTTACACTCAGCTACCTCAGTATCGTTAGGATCACTCTTTTTTGCTGTGATATATTCCTTATTTTCTTCCATCGATGATGTAGGGGCTACCTTCACTGGAGCTTCAACCTCATCTCCACTCCTCAACATGATTGCACTTACATCTTCTTTTGGATTTATCACTGTTTGAGATGTCAATTTTCCCGTATTCTGTGACTCCAACCTACTGACCGCGTTAGTCATTTGACTCATTTGATTCTCCAAACTTTGAATGCTAGCCCTTCTCTCCTGTTGAAATTGTAAAGTGTTAGTGGCAAGAGATTTAACCATATCTTCTAAAGACATACTAGAGTTAGAAGTTTGGCTATGTTGATGTTTAGGAGGGTATGACTGATTATATTGCTGAAAATTCTGCCAATTTTGATTCATAGGTTGATTCACTTGTCGATTCCCATAACTGAGATTTAGATGATCCCTCCATCCTTGGTTGTACGTGTTTAAATAGGGATCATAATTCCTTTGTGGTTGTCCAGGAAAACTACCGCCTGCATTTATGTGTTCAACGGATTCTTCTTGAATTGTTGGACACATATCGGTTGGATGACCTAACAATGAACAAATTCCACAAGTCTTTGCTATTTGTATAGTACCTTCAGCCATTTGACAAATAAGAGTAGTTAGACTCGCAAGTTGTTGTTCAATGGATGAAACATTTACCTCATTAACATGTGTAGATGACATGTCGAATCTAGTGCTAAATTGTTGAGAATTGATGGCCATATTTGCAATCAAGTTTCTTGAGTAGAAGATCGAGTTATGAGCATAAACTATCAAGGAAACTAAAAAAAATATGAAAAACAAGTTAAAAAGAAACTAGAATAAGAAAAATAAATAAAATTCTATGTTAAAATTCCTAAAAACAATAAATAGCATAAACCTAAAAACTTTCATTTTTTTTATTTTTTTTCAAAATAAAATAAACAACTGAAGGAGCACAAAAATAAATTAACACCACTCCCCGGCAACGGCGCCAAAATTTGGTGTGCTGTCGTAGGCACCCAAAAATAGTCCTTAAACCTCGAAAACTAATGTAGTAGTGGAAGTAAGGGTCGATCCCACGAAGAGTGTGTAATTCAATAGTTTATGCTCCGTACAATGATTGAGGGTTTTTTGTATGCAAACAATTGTAAATAATACAATTAATAACAATGAAAACTAAATTATCGAAAATAATCAAAAGACTAACCTTGGTCCAAGTCAATATCCACATTCGGAAATCCACAACTGATCATAGATGCAAGGATAATTCAATTCATATCTTGAATATTCACCGTTGGAATAATTTTCCTATTTCTCCTTAATTTTAGTTAGTTAGCAACCAGCGTTCTAATTAACCCTAATTATTAAATAACCCCAGACCAGCGCTCAAGATTCAATTTAATAACAGCTTTACACAATAGAGAAATCGATAAACTAGATAACACAAACACCAGCGGTTGCATTTAATCTATTTAAACATTCTTCTTAAGATTCAATAACCTCTATCGCAGAAAATCATCAAATCCTAGTGCTTCACAAGTTAAAGGAATCAAACAATTACGGATTTGATATTTAACTTAGCGGTAGATTGCAACGAATAATAAACTAGTAGGCCTCCTAGCAATTAAACATAACAATCATAGAAATAAGTGCAGAAAAATATTCAATACTCAAAAACATGAATTAAATTAAGAAAAACAATTTAGATCTCACAATATGTGGTTCCGAGGCTTCAATCTCCTTCGACCAAGTGTAAAAGTTTAGTTACAATTCATGAATCTAAGAGAAAAATAGAGAAGAATAAAGTTGGAGAGGTTCTTCCCTTTTGTTTTGGTCTCCTTAGGTCTATTTGTACTTCCCTACATGTTCTTGGCCAATTTGGAGTCTTTTTCTCGAGTTTTCGCGGCCCAAATAATAAAAACCTAAAATCTGTGGCGGCGCGCGGCGCTTGAGCGCTATAGGAGAGCGCTTGAGCGCTAGAAATCTGTCCACTTTGCGTCAGCTTCAGTATTTTCATCATAACTTTCTCTTCCGATGTCCGATTGAGACGATTCAAGATGCGTTAGAAAGATAACTCAAAGGGCTACAACTTTTATTCAGAGACAATCTTCAAATTCGATCGTTTACCATGTCCAAAATTGGTCTCAATATGAGGTTGAAAACCGATGCAAAACTTTTCAGCTTGAAAGTTGATATGTGAAAATGTCTTGGCCATATTTCATCCCTTTGAATCCTTTCTTCATCCAATTGACCTCTAACACTCTCGAATCTTCATCACAAGGTTAGAAACAAGTTTAGAATATCTGCACTTTAGTCCTTGAACTTTCACTTTCTTCCATTTTGATCATTTTTCACCTATTTCTTCCAAATTACGCCATATCCATAGAATTGTCACGTAAATCAAAATATGAGCGTATTGAGTACATTTTAGCACAAAATAATCATACGAGCACATAAAATAAGGAGAGAAAAATATGCATTTTACATTACTATCAAATTCCCCCACACTTAGTTTTTGCTCGTCCTCGGGCAAAACTCAAATTTAATTTCCCAAAACACCAGGTCATAATGCCAAGAACATAGAACCATCAAGCATTTTCAAAACACATAAAATATCATGAATAAACATCCCACACAACTCATTATCAATTAGCGACCATGTTCATATGAAGATGGAGTAAACTAAACATGTAGACCCTCACGGATATAAGCACTCAACTCTCATGTGTTTAAAATGGTAAGTGTTTCGCTCAAATTCATTCAAATGGAGATGTTCTACCATATGCTTGCATATCTTCTCATTCGCCACCACTTAGATCACATGATTTACAAGAATCATAAGAACTTTTCGAAGGTTGTAATGTGGCTTATGGTCAAGGTGGGAAATATTTGGGTATGTGACTCAAGAGCCATCGAAACTAGTGGAGTAAAGATAAAAAGACTTAGCTCAAAAATATACATAAAACATGTAAACCAACCACTCCACATGATAGTTTCATCATTTTTGCATCTATCCCACACAAATAGAACTCTTTTTTTTAGATGTAGGAAGAGTTATGAATATAGATCTTTTTCACATTAAAATCACTCTTCTTCATCACTTACTTTCTTTTTCTTCACTCATTCATTTTTTTCCTTCTTTTTCTTGTATTTTTCTTGCACAATGTAAACTCCAAATTATACACCAATACTGGAACTCCTTGAATTAACATAGAAAATTTGTTCCAATTCACCAATAATAGCACTGCCATAAATCTTGATACCCCCACACTTATTTTCTTGCATACCCCCACTTCTCATGACATTCAACAATACTCCACTAGCTCTAAGGCTTGGGTAAAGATATTGTTTTTCCAGTTTAAAGCTTGTAATGTGAGTTTATAGAAAGAAAAGGCAATAAGGCTCAAATGGGCTCAACAATGGAAAATTCAATTACAGGGTCGGCTATTTGGCTAATGAAGCTCATTTATGAAACAAAGATGGCCTTAATCATGTTCGTGCATTCATGTATCAACGTGATCTTGAAGAGAATCAATGCAAGTTCTAGAGAAACAAAACTATGGAAGAATATCACAAATGAAAAGAAATAATGAGACTGTTATGGATGTATCAGTCTAAAGGCTCAAAAATCTCACTGGCTTTTGTCTACAGAATTTAGTTACTACCATTCTCAAAGAAAATAACTCCACTAATCAACTCTAAGTTGGAAGATCATTCATTCAATCATGTTATGAGTTCTTCAAAAGCCTAACTAATTCCAGCAAATAGCATACACAACCAAAAATCTTTTAACCTCAACTCTTCTACTTATAAAATCATGCAATTTTTTTTTCAAAATTAACTCACTCAATCTAAATGGAACCTAAATCTAAATCCCTCCCCCACACTTAAAACTTACATTGTCCCCAAAGTAAGGTCCAATGCAAAGAAAATGACAAATATAACTAAAATAAAAAATGGAATTCGAAAAATAAAAACAAAAATAAAATGATAAAGGAACGAACTCCCCTTGGGTTGCCTCCCAAGTAGCGCCTTTGTTTATCGTCTTTGGCTCGACTCAATGTTTCTTTATTCAGCCCGGGTCTATCATAGTTCGTTTCGATCTTCCTTGCGGTGTACCAAGTCCATTGGGAATGATAACTACGATTGTTCCTCCACCTTCATGGAATGTATACTTATAGTGACTGGGTGAGGTTTCAAATCCGAAATGAGAGTCTGCAAAACAGAAAGTAGAGGTTTCTCATTAGAAATTGGTAATACAAAACAAGAACTATTACCTGAATGCTGTAGCTTTGGAAGATTATTCAATATTGCAACAGTTTCTTGTAACTCAGTGTTTAAGGTCAGCTCCTCTTTTTCTTGCCTAAGATGCTCAGTATTGACAGCTTTCCATTCTTTTTTTGCAACAAATTCGAAAACATCATGTGCTAAATGATCAATCACATCAATAAAATGAACATGATTATTATTACACCGATATTTCATGGAATCATATATATTAAGTGTGATAGTTTTATCATCAAATTCCATGGTTAGTGTGTCATTATGAAAGTCCATTTCAGTTTTGGATGTCCTTAAGAACGGTCTTCCCAACAAAATAGGGAGAGTTTGATTACTACTGCCTGTATCAAGCACATAAAAATCAACAGGAAAAACCAACTCATTAACTTTCACGAGAACATCATCAACTACCCCCTTAGGATAGGCATTAGATTTATCAGCTAGTTGAATTATCACACCAGTGTCAATTAAAGGTCCTAATTTCAAGGAAGTGTATACAGAATATGGCATGACATTAATAGATGCTCCGGAATCTAACATGACCTTCTCAAACTTAGTATTGCCTATCATGCAAGGGATAGTGAACATACCTGGATCCGTGTACTTTGCAGGAAGTTTCTTTTGAATCATTGCAGATACCTTTTCTCCAACATTTACCCTTTCAATCCCTTCAATTTCTATTTCCTTTTACTTGTGCACAAGTGTTTCAAAAATTTAGCATAACGAGGCACTTGTTTAAACATATCTAAAAGTGGAATATTTACCTCACATTTACTAAAAATTTCGTGTAGCTCATCATGATCTCGTTCATATTTCCTAGATCTTACTAAAGTTTGAGGAAAATGGGGTACATGTTTATAATCGGAAAGAGGTGGAAACTTACACTCAGCTACCTCAGTATCGTTAGGATCACTCTTTTTTGCTGTGATATATTCCTTATTTTCTTCCATCGATGATGTAGGGGCTACCTTCACTGGAGCTTCAACCTCATCTCCACTCCTCAACATGATTGCACTTACATCTTCTTTTGGATTTATCACTGTTTGAGATGTCAATTTTCCCGTATTCTGTGACTCCAACCTACTGACCGCGTTAGCCATTTGACTCATTTGGTTCTCCAAACTTTGAATGCTAGCCCTTCTCTCCTGTTGAAATTGTAAAGTGTTAGTGGCAAGAGATTTAACCATATCTTCTAAAGACATACTAGAGTTAGAAGTTTGGCTATGTTGATGTTTAGGAGGGTATGACTGATTATATTGCTGGAAATTCTGCCAATTTTGATTCATAGGTTGATTCACTTGTCGATTCTCATAACTAAAATTTGGATGATCCCTCCATCCTTGATTGTACGTGTTTAAATAGGGATCATAATTCCTTTGTGGTTGTCCAGGAAAACTACCGCCTGCATTTATGTGTTCAACGGATTCTTCTTGAATTGTTGGACACATATCGGTTGGATGACCTAACAATGAACAAATTCCACAAGTCTTTGCTATTTGTATAGTACCTTCAGCCATTTGACAAATAAGAGTAGTTAGACTCGCAAGTTGTTGTTCAATGGATGAAACATTTACCTCATTAACATGTGTAGATGACATGTCGAATCTAGTGCTAAATTGTTGAGAATTGATGGCCATATTTGCAATCAAGTTTCTTGAGTAGAAGATCGAGTTATGAGCATAAACTATCAAGGAAACTAAAAAAAATATGAAAAACAAGTTAAAAAAAACTAGAATAAGAAAAATAAATAAAATTCTATGCTAAAATTCCTAAAAACAATAAATTGCCTAAAAACCTAAAATTATGATTTTTGTGATTTTTTTTTTCAAAATAAAATAAATAATTAAAGAAGCACAAAAATAAATTAACACCACTCCCCGGCAACGGCGCCAAAATTTGGTGTGCTGTCGTAGGCACCCAAAAATAGTCCTTAAACCTCTAAAACTAATGTAGTAGTGGAAGTAAGGGTCGATCCCACGAAGAGTGTGTAATTCAATAGTTTATGCTCCGTACAATGATTGAGGGTTTTTTGTATGCAAACAATTGTAAATAATACAATTAATAACAATGAAAACTAAATTATCGAAAATAATCAAAAGACTAACCTTGGTCCAAGTCAATATCCACATTCGGAAATCCACAACTGATCATAGATGCAAGGATAATTCAATTCATATCTTGAATATTCACCGTTGGAATAATTTTCCTATTTCTCCTTAATTTTAGTTAGTTAGCAACCAGCGTTCTAATTAACCCTAATTATTAAATAACCCCAAACCAGCGCTCAAGATTCAATTTAATAACACTCTACACAAATAGAGAAAAATCGTTAAACTAGATTAACGACAAACACACAGCGTAGCAGTTTTTAATCTATAAAAACCATTCTTGCTTAAAGAGTTCAATAACCTCTATCGCAGAAAATCATCGAAAAAAAAAAAAAATCCTAGTGCTTTCACAAGTTAAAGAATCAAACCATTACAGGATTTGATATTTAGCACTTTAGCGGTAGATTTGCAGACGAAAAATAAACTAGTAAGCCTCCTAGCAATTAAACATAACAATCATAGAAATAAGTGCAGAAAAATATTCAATACTCAAAAAACAAGAATTAAATTAAGAAAAACCATTTAGATCTCACAATATGTGGTTCCGAGGCTTCAATCTCCTTCAACCAAGTGTAAAAGTTTAGTTACAATTCATGAATCTAAGAGAAAAATAGAGAAGAATAAAGTTGGGAGGCGTTCTCCCTTGTTTTGGTCTCCTTAGGTCTATTTATACTTCCCTACATGTTCTTGACCAATTTGGAGTCTTTTTCTCGAGTTTTCGCGGCCCAAACAATAAAAACCTAAAATCTGTGGCGGCGCGCGGCGCTTGAGCGCTATAGGAGAGCGCTTGAGCGCTAGAAATCTGTCCACTTTGCGTCAGCTTCAGTATTTTCATCATAACTTTCTCTTCCGATGTCCGATTGAGACGATTCAAGATGTGTTAGAAAGATAACGCAAAGGGCTACAACTTTTATTCAGAGACAATCTTCAAATTCGATCGTTTACCATGTCCAAAATTGGTCTCAATATGAGGTTGAAAACCGATGCAAAACTTTTCAGCTTGAAAGTTGATATGTGAAAATGTCTTGGCCATATTTCATCCCTTTGAATCCTTTCTTCATCCAATTGACCTCTAACACTCTCGAATCTTCATCACAAGGTTAGAAACAAGTTTAGAATATCTGCACTTTAGTCCTTGAACTTTCACTTTCTTCCATTTTGATCATTTTTCACCTATTTCTTCCAAATTACGCCATATCCATAGAATT
The DNA here is from genome assembly GCA_019097785.1 of Fraxinus excelsior. Classification (NCBI taxonomy): domain Eukaryota; kingdom Viridiplantae; phylum Streptophyta; class Magnoliopsida; order Lamiales; family Oleaceae; genus Fraxinus; species Fraxinus excelsior. The sequence continues at coordinate 27,096,655 of CM032625.1, read as the reverse complement.
GTCACGTAAATCAAAATATGAGCGTATTGAGTACATTTTAGCACAAAATAATCATACGAGCACATAAAATAAGGAGAGAAAAATATGCATTTTACATTACTATCAAATTCCCCCACACTTAGTTTTTGCTCGTCCTCGGGCAAAACTCAAATTTAATTTCCCAAAACACCAGGTCATAATGCCAAGAACATAGAACCATCAAGCATTTTCAAAACACATAAAATATCATGAATAAACATCCCACACAACTCATTATCAATTAGCGACCATGTTCATATGAAGATGGAGTAAACTAAACATGTAGACCCTCACGGATATAAGCACTCAACTCTCATGTGTTTAAAATGGTAAGTGTTTCGCTCAAATTCATTCAAATGGAGATGTTCTACCATATGCTTGCATATCTTCTCATTCGCCACCACTTAGATCACATGATTTACAAGAATCATAAGAACTTTTCGAAGGTTGTAATGTGGCTTATGGTCAAGGTGGGAAATATTTGGGTATGTGACTCAAGAGCCATCGAAACTAGTGGAGTAAAGATAAAAAGACTTAGCTCAAAAATATACATAAAACATGTAAACCAACCACTCCACATGATAGTTTCATCATTTTTGCATCTATCCCACACAAATAGAACTCTTTTTTTTAGATGTAGGAAGAGTTATGAATATAGATCTTTTTCACATTAAAATCACTCTTCTTCATCACTTACTTTCTTTTTCTTCACTCATTCATTTTTTTCCTTCTTTTTCTTGTATTTTTCTTGCACAATGTAAACTCCAAATTATACACCAATACTGGAACTCCTTGAATTAACATAGAAAATTTGTTCCAATTCACCAATAATAGCACTGCCATAAATCTTGATACCCCCACACTTATTTTCTTGCATACCCCCACTTCTCATGACATTCAACAATACTCCACTAGCTCTAAGGCTTGGGTAAAGATATTGTTTTTCCAGTTTAAAGCTTGTAATGTGAGTTTATAGAAAGAAAAGGCAATAAGGCTCAAATGGGCTCAACAATGGAAAATTCAATTACAGGGTCGGCTATTTGGCTAATGAAGCTCATTTATGAAACAAAGATGGCCTTAATCATGTTCGTGCATTCATGTATCAACGTGATCTTGAAGAGAATCAATGCAAGTTCTAGAGAAACAAAACTATGGAAGAATATCACAAATGAAAAGAAATAATGAGACTGTTATGGATGTATCAGTCTAAAGGCTCAAAAATCTCACTGGCTTTTGTCTACAGAATTTAGTTACTACCATTTTCAAAGAAAATAACTCCACTAATCAACTTTAAGTTGGAAGATCATTCATTCAATCATGTTATGAGTTCTTCAAAAGCCTAACTAATTCCAGCAAATAGCATACACAACCAAAAATCTTTTAACCTCAACTCTTCTACTTATAAAATCATGCAATTTTTTTTTCAAAATTAACTCACTCAATCTAAATGCAACCTAAATCTAAATCCCTCCCCCACACTTAAAACTTACATTGTCCCCAATATAAGGTCCAATGCAAAGAAAATGACAAATATAACTAAAATAAAAAATGGAATGCGAAAAATAAAAACAAAAATAAAATGATAAAGGAACGAACTCCCCTTGGGTTGCCTCCCAAGCAGCGCCTTTGTTTATCGTCTTTGGCTCGACTCAATGTTTCTTTATTCAGCCCGGGTCTATCATGGTTGGCTTCGATCTTCCTTGAAGTGTACCAAGTTCCATGAGAATGATAACTAGCAGTGTTCCTCCACCTCCATGGAATACATACTTGTAGTGACTAGGGTAAGGTTTCAAATCCAAAATGAAAGTCTGCAAATCAGAAGATAGAGGTTTCTCATTAGAAACTGGTAATACAAAACAAGAACTGATACCTGACTTTGGAAGAGCATTTAATGCTGCCACAGTTCTTTGTAACTCAGTGTTTAAGGCCAGCTCCTCTTTTTCCTTTCCAAGATGCTCAATATTGACAACTTCCCATTCTTTTGTAGCAACAAATTCGAAAACATCATGTGCTAATTGATCAATCACATCAATAAAATGAACATGGTTATTATTACATGGATGTGTCATGGAATCATAAATATTAAGTGTAATAGTTTTATCATCAAATTCCATGGTTAATGTGCCATTATGAAAGTCCATTTTAGTTTTGGATATCCTTAAGAACGGTCTTCCTAACAAAATAGGGAGAGTTTGATTACTACTGCCCATGTCAAGCACATAAAAATCAGCAGGAAAAACTAATTCATTAACTTTCACAAGAACATCCTCAACTACCCCCTTAGGATAGGCATTAGATTTATCAGCTAGTTGAATTATCACACCAGTGACAATTAAAGGTCCTAGTTTCAAGGAAGTGTATACAGAATATGGCATGACATTAATAGATGCTCCGGAATCTAACATGACCTTTTCAAACTTAGTATTGCCTATCATGCAAGGGATAGTGAACATACCTGGATCAGTGCACTTTGCAGGAAGTTTCTTTTGAATTATTGCAGATACCTGTTCTCCAACTTTTACCCTTTCAATCCCCTTCAATTTCTGTTTCCTTTTACTTGTGCATAATTGTTTCAAAAATTTAGCATAACGAGGCACTTGTTTAAAACTATCTAAAAGTGGAATATTTACCTCACATTTACTAAAAATTTCATGTAGCTCATCATGATCCCGTTCATATTTCCTAGATCCTACTAAAGCTTGAGGAAAAGGAGGTACATGTTTATATTCAGAAAGATGTGGAAACTTACGCTCAGTTACCTCAGTATCGTTAGGAGCACTCTTTTTTGCTGTGATATATTCCTTATTTTCTTCCATCGATGATGTAGGGGCTACCTTCACTGGAGCTTCAACCTCTTCTCCACTCCTCAACATGATTGCACTTACATCTTCTTTTGGATTTATCACTGTTTGAGATGTCAATTTTCCCGTATTCTGTGACTCCAACCTACTGACCGCGTTAGCCATTTGACTCATTTGATTCTCCAAACTTTGAATGCTAGCCCTTCTCTCCTGTTGAAATTGTAAAGTGTTAGTGGCAAGAGATTTAACCATATCTTCTAAAGACATACTAGAGTTAGAAGTTTGGCTATGTTGATGTTTAGGAGGGTATGACTGATTATATTGCTGGAAATTCTGCCAATTTTGATTCATAGGTTGATTCACTTGTCGATTCCCATAACTGAGATTTAGATGATCCCTCCATCCTTGGTTGTACGTGTTTAAATAGGGATCATAATTCCTTTGTGGTTGTCCAGGAAAACTATCGGCTGCATTTACGTGTTCAACGGATTCTTCTTGAAGTGTTGGACACATATCAGTTGGATGGCCTACAAATGAACAAATTCCACAAGTCTTTGCTGTTTGCATAGTACCTACAGCTATTTGACAAATAAGAGTAGTTAGACTCGCAAGTTGTTTTTCAATGGACGAAACATTTACCTCATTAACATGTATAGATGGCATGTCGAGTCTAGTGCCAAATTGTTGAGAATTGACGGCCATATTTGCAATCAAGTTTCTTGAGTAGAAGATCGAGTTATGAGCATAAACTATCAAGGAAACTAAAAAAAATATGAAAAACAAGTTAAAAAAAACTAGAATAAGAAAAATAAATAAAATTCTATGCTAAAATTCCTAAAAACAATAAATTGCCTAAAAACCTAAAATTATGATTTTTGTGATTTTTTTTTTCAAAATAAAATAAATAATTAAAGAAGCACAAAAATAAATTAACACCACTCCCCGGCAACGGCGCCAAAATTTGGTGTGCTGTCGTAGGCACCCAAAAATAGTCCTTAAACCTCGAAAACTAATGTAGTAGTGGAAGTAAGGGTCGATCCCACGAAGAGTGTGTAATTCAATAGTTTATGCTCCGTACAATGATTGAGGGTTTTTTGTATGCAAACAATTGTAAATAATACAATTAATAACAATGAAAACTAAATTATCGAAAATAATCAAAAGACTAACCTTGGTCCAAGTCAATATCCACATTCGGAAATCCACAACTGATCATAGATGCAAGGATAATTCAATTCATATCTTGAATATTCACCGTTGGAATAATTTTCCTATTTCTCCTTAATTTTAGTTAGTTAGCAACCAGCGTTCTAATTAACCCTAATTATTAAATAACCCCAGACCAGCGCTCAAGATTCAATTTAATAACAGCTTTACACAATAGAGAAATCGATAAACTAGATAACACAAACACCAGCGGTTGCATTTAATCTATTTAAACATTCTTCTTAAGATTCAATAACCTCTATCGCAGAAAATCATCAAATCCTAGTGCTTCACAAGTTAAAGGAATCAAACAATTACGGATTTGATATTTAACTTAGCGGTAGATTGCAACGAATAATAAACTAGTAGGCCTCCTAGCAATTAAACATAACAATCATAGAAATAAGTGCAGAAAAATATTCAATACTCAAAAACATGAATTAAATTAAGAAAAACAATTTAGATCTCACAATATGTGGTTCCGAGGCTTCAATCTCCTTCGACCAAGTGTAAAAGTTTAGTTACAATTCATGAATCTAAGAGAAAAATAGAGAAGAATAAAGTTGGAGAGGTTCTTCCCTTTTGTTTTGGTCTCCTTAGGTCTATTTGTACTTCCCTACATGTTCTTGGCCAATTTGGAGTCTTTTTCTCGAGTTTTCGCGGCCCAAATAATAAAAACCTAAAATCTGTGGCGGCGCGCGGCGCTTGAGCGCTATAGGAGAGCGCTTGAGCGCTAGAAATCTGTCCACTTTGCGTCAGCTTCAGTATTTTCATCATAACTTTCTCTTCCGATGTCCGATTGAGACGATTCAAGATGCGTTAGAAAGATAACTCAAAGGGCTACAACTTTTATTCAGAGACCATCTTCAAATTCGATCGTTTACCATGTCCAAAATTGGTCTCAATATGAGGTTAAAAACCGATGCAAAACTTTTCAGCTTGAAAGTTGATATGTGAAAATGTTTTAGCCATATTTCATCCCTTTGAATACTTTCTTCATCCAATTGACCTCTAACACTCTCGAATCTTCATCACAAGGTTAGAAACAAGTTTAGAATATTTGCACTTTAGTCCTTGAACTTTCACTTTCTTCCATTTTGATCATTTTTCACCTATTTCTTCCAAATTACGCCATATCCATAGAATTGACACCTAAATCAAAATATGAGTGTACTGAGTACATTTTAGCACAAAATAATCATACGAGCACATAAAATAAAGAGAGAAAAATATGCATTTTACATTACTATCAAATTCCCCCACACTTAGTTTTTGCTCGTCCTCGGGCAAAACTCAAATTTAATTTCCCAAAACACCAGGTCATAATGCCAAGAACATAGAACCATCAAGCATTTTCAAAACACATAAAATATCATGAATAAACATCCCACACAACTCATTATCAATTAGCGACCATGTTTATATGAAGATGGAGTAAACTAAACATGTAGACCCTCACGGATATAAGCACTCAACTCTCATGTGTTTAAAAGGGTAAAGGTTTCGCTCAAATTCATTTCAATGGAGATGTTCTACCATATGCTTGCATATCTTCTCATTCGCCACCACTTAGATCACATGATTTACAAGAATCATAAGGACTTTTCGAAGGTTGTAATGTTGCTTATGGTCAAGGTGAGAAATATTTGGGTATGTGACTCAAGAGCCATCGAAACTAGTGGAGTAAACATAAAAAGACTTAGCTCAAAAATATACATAAAACATGTAAACCATCCACTCCACATGATAGTTTCATCATTTTTGCATCTATCCCACACAAATCGAACTCTTTTTTTTAGATGTAGGAAGAGTTATGAATATAGATCTTTTTCACATTAAAATCACTCTTTTTCATCACTTACTTTCTTTTTCTTCACTCATTCATTTTTTTCCTTCTTTTTCTTGTATTTTTCTTGCACAATGTAAACTCCAAATTATACACCAATACTGGAACTCCTTGAATTAACATAGAAAATTTGTTCCATTTCACCAATAATAGCACTGCTATAAATCTTGATACCCCCACACTTATTTTCTTGCATACCCCCACTTCTCATGACATTCAACAATACTCCACTAGCTCTAAGGCTTGGGTAAAGATATTGTTTTTCCAGTTTAAAGCTTGTAATGTGAGTTTATAGAAAGAAAAGGCAATAAGGCTCAAATGGGCTCAACAATGGAAAATTCAATTACAGGGTCGGCTATTTGGCTAATGAAGATCACGAAAATGCTTTCCTCCATGACCCTTCCCCAGTTCCGCAAGGGAACTAGTATCGTGGTGAAGAAAAGGTTCAAAATCAAATAGTTTATTGCCAGCACTACACCAGGAAATAGGTCCCTCAAGAAAAAGAAGATGAGGTTGATACTTCCACCAACTACATCGCTAATCAATCCAATTAAGTTCCATTCAAATTTCTTCCAAATTACGAACCAAAGGACATACCTTAGAGATCCATAAATCTTTGACATGTTAAGTCCAGGAAGGCTTAAAAATAGGTATGCTCAACCAGCTGTGCCTAGAAATAAGAAATAAGAACAACTTTAGTTTGACAGGCATAATGAAATGGGCCATAAATCAAGTATGTATGTCCTAACCACATCAAGAACCTCAAGTCAAAGATGATGAAGATTCGGACGAAGCACAAAGGTCTTGGGACCTCGAAACGATGATAACAACTTGCATTCTCCCAGTGACTTAGAGAAGTCCATTCCCAGGCCACTTCGTGCTTCCTAAAATTCCCAAGTATGATGAAAATGGTAATCCCGCAAAGCACCTCAACAACTTCAAAACATATACGGACCTAAGGGGTTTCACCTCTACTGTAAAGTGTAAATTTTTCCACTTGACTCTAAGTGGGGCAGCTGAAGTATGGTACAACAAACTTACAAAAGGAAGTATCAGAAGTTGGCCAAATTTAAAAAAAGCTTTTCTTAAACTTTTTGCAACTAGTAATGAAGATGAAAGACCTATACAACATCTCTAAGACATGAGGTAGCAGAAAGAAGAGTAATTGAAAAGCTTCTTGTCCTGTTTCAGTGATGAAATGACCTATTGTGTACAAGTTACCGACTAGGAAGCACTATCAGCCCTAAAGAGATGGTTGTACATGAACTCTATCTTTTAGAAAGACGTGCAAAATAAGGATCCTGCCAGCATGACGCCCTACTAGAAACGATAAGGTACTAGATTATAAATAAAGAATTGAGGACATTTGTTGGAACCCCAGTTCGGATAGTCAACCACCTTCAACTCAGGACAAGCACGGCTGCAGAGCTTTGGCTTATGATAAGGTTCACCCAGTGTTAAGGCATACCAAAGAAAGTCTACCCAACAGTTTTTTCAAAAGGGGAGGGGGCTAGAGGGCGAAGTTCTGAACCTAGAAATATGGATGAGATACCCTTCGACTACACCTACCACTACTCCTCAGGGACATTGTCTTACATCCACAAACTGATAATCAAAGAAGAAACTGACGCTTACGAGGTGATGTGCCTCCTCCTAGGCAAGATCAACAACTTAGGAAAGTTGAGGCAAGGCGTCCCATACGAAATGATGCTTTCTAGAGAGAAGAAAGTAATGTGGAAAGCCTTGGGAAAGCCAAAGATAAAGAAGAAGCCCTCCAA